>OY735218.1:39575029-39820029 GCA_963457665.1 Thysanoteuthis rhombus
GCATAAAAGTTCATTTCTATACCTTTATATATGTACAAATGGTATCTTTTTATATATATATATATATATATATATATATATATATATATATATATATATATATATATATATATATATATATATATATATATTTGTTTTATATCGTCTGGGCACTATTACCTACTCACCAGGGATCCTTTACATCGCTTTTGGAAAATGTCTTTAAGAAAACGCCTATTAACGTATTTATAAGATGACTTCCAGAAATGACAACGAACTGCATCGATTGACATTTACTAATTCTTTAGAATATTCGCCACGAGTAGTTTTGATTCTTTTACATCTCAGACTGTTTTGTTGAATCTGCATCGCCTAGCCTAGTGATATTTTCTGGAGCAGGTTTTTTGTTGAACCCCATTCTCCAGACTCCAGTAATCATTTTAGTTTTTCACGTGAGTTCCGAATGTTTATTGTAGACTTGTAATTGTATAGAATCTCCTGTTAATTCCAATATTTATTTTGGAATACATTATCTTATTAGGTAGACGGATCGATATCTGCACTATGCAGATACCGAAATTATATCTTAGTATATCCAGCCTCGTTCTTAGCACATTTTCTGGTTGTCTGCCCTGTTTTCTATTCTCGGTATATTTTCTTCCCACTTTTCGACGAAGCTATCAACCTTCTTGTCAGAATTTCTGTTCATGGCCTTATATATGCCTCGGGTATCTCCTGTTACCCTTCTATAGCTAAGCCAGAGGTTGGCGCAAAATCAGTCCAACAGTTCGTTTTCTCTCAAACTTTCAACGAAATGTAATAATTGAATTATCTAAATGGAGGATAAAAGTTTGAATCTTGGGAATGTTTTACATCTTATGCGAAAAATATCGGCCAAATGAACTCCCAATCCTTACTCACAAACATGAGCCCTTCTCACAGCCTCGGCTTATTTTGCACCACCCTGTACATCAAAAGAAAACAGCAGGCATAGTACTGTTATTGTACTATTCGTTCCGTACAGTGAGACAGAAAATATAGAAAGAAGTCGTCTGAGAAATATAGATGTTTAGAAATAAGATGCAATCAAGATAATCGTTGGTATTCTGAAAGCAATCGAAAAACTATTCAAAGCAAAGTAACAGAGAAAATACATAGAAAATATATACAAACCTAATAAAGAAAATGATAAGAAAATATGATAACTTCTAGTATATGTATGATAACGGAATTTCAAGAAAAAAAGGGTACCAAAGCCCCGTGGAGCCTTGCTACAAATAGGTTCAAGAAATACCTCTATCTTTTGATGAGGGTGAAGCTAAAGTTAGATAGATATCTGGACTTTGCCAGAGTGCTGAAGAACAACCCCGAAGCAGCTAACAAAAATCTGGAGCAACTGGGAATCAGGGGAAGGATTGAGATAATTCTGATGACAGCGCTACTAAATGAAGACGGAATACTGAAGAGAGTCTTGGGGTATTCAGGAGACTTGCTGTCACTCGATCTCCAATGGAAACTTCGAGTCGCAGCTATAAAAAGAACAATACGTCTGGTTAGTCACTCAATAAAAACCGTCAAATGACCAACGTGTTGGTGTGATCAATGAAAAAAAGAATAAAGAAAAGGGTTCAATGGATGGGTTACTTTTGCCTTCTGTTGGGTAGTGATCACCAAAAACAGAATTAAAAAAAACAAAACAAAAAAAAAAACTGTGAATGTTGCTGGACACAAAGAGATCAATTTAACATAAATTTACATTGCAAATTGACCCACCATTAAAAACGTATTTGGTAGATTTGCTACCCTCCCCCCAAAATCAAAACGTTTTTTTTTTATAGATATAACCACGAGTAAATGTTGGAATATTCATGCCTCTAGCTCAATTGTTATGACCTGTACGCATGATGCATACATAGCCAGTCAACCAGCCAGCCAACTAGAAAACTGTGGAAATCCATTTTGATAGTTTCCCTTGACCAACCAGAAAGGACGATAATAATAATACTGACAAGAATAATCTCCTAAAGGTCACGTGTCCCGGTGGTTCAGAGAAAGAATTTGAAAAGGTCATTATTACCTACGATTTTTCTTTCTGATAAATTACGCAACGATTTTCCGCTGGTGAAGCTTCCAAACTGTAAAAATCAATTCCCATCGGAGGAACACAATAAACATTTATAGAATAGGAAGACCGAATATTGGTGCTACAAGCAGCTTTGTTACTTATTGCCCTGCAGGGATGCACCGAGACAGAAAGACAGTTTTAAATTTTAATCCTAGGTATTATGAGCAGAAATTATTCTCTGTCAATTGCTACAAACGTTGAAAGAAAATAAAAAAAAACATTTCATATCGCTCAATCATTTTTAGAATTATTATAAGGAAAAAAAAAGAAGCATTTCCTATACGTTTTTACATTTCATATGTCACTTTTATAATTCCAGAATCGAAATTATGCATCTAACTTATTTTCTGATTCTTTTCTTGCTTCGTATATCCATAAATACATTCATATACTACCATATACCTGTCAAAAATGACGGGATTATTTCTCTTCTCAAACGCTTACTCCGCTATGTTGTAGAATGCGTAACCTCGTGACAGATACTCTCCCAAATCTTTTACAATGTTGTTAAGCTGGTAAGTGCGGATATTGGTCTACGATTTTATGTCGACAAACCAACGTTGCTTGGGCCGCCCTCTTCGTCGTTTACCCTGAACTCTTCCCTCAACACATACTATTGCTAGTCTTTTTGTCTGCGTTCGGTAGGCCAGATAGTTTCAGCTTACTTTCTTTCAAGGCAAGATTTTATGGGGGTTTCTGAGATGTCTAGTATTGATCTTTACGTATGGATAATTTATACAAATACACATTTTAGTAATCAAAAAAGCGCGAGAATTTATTTTTCATTCGATTTTCTACAACCCTTCATATTTTCTTTTCTTTATAATTAGAAAAAATACAACAGAATTGAGTAAAAAATGGAACTGACACATCAGTGGTAGTAGCAGCAGAATAAGTAGTAGTTGTAGTCACAATACCAGCAGCAATTGCAGTCTACTTCCAGTGAACGCACAGACACAAGTGCCTTGTTTCACCAGCAACAGCTATTTTGTGTCTGTATTTATAGTATCCCTACATCTTTTTTTCTGTTTGCTCTAGCGGAAATCACAGACAGAAAAATAAAGAGACAGGCAAAAAAAAGTCACATTTTTCGTTATTCAGACCGACAGACAGACACACATACACTAACACACACATACACACACAGAGACACTCACATACAAAATATGGACGCCAAGTTTGGACAATATACACACAGAGACTTTCGGGCACATATCAAAGTATCATGCTTATCAAACTCATCCCATGGAAACATTTTCTGGTGTTTGGAGTTCGCCCTTCACGGATACCTCACTATTATAGCCTTTAGCAGCACTAGACAATATTTAATGAATGACCATTCAGGGTATTTATTAAGTCGTTGTGTTATTTATTGTAATAATATCTCTTCTATAAAGATTCCATACTAAATGGTAATGAAATCAAATGTATTTAAGCTACATATTTAGTTATAGGAATGTCAGCTTTCAGCGAATATATCATCGATCTTCTATTATAAACTGTCAACTAAAACTGTCACCATAACTAGTTTATAGTCTGACTGAACAACCGACCCAATGAAGTTTATTTAAACATTTACTCATTACTATTCCGAGAAAAAAAAAAACAACTTTTATTGTTTTTTGAAAATGTGTCTCCCAAATAGCTTTTTATAGGAGGTCCAATTAGCAATGGAAGTTCTCACAAAATTGATCCTTTAGTTCATGTTCGTCAACATTCATGCTTGTTTTTTTTGAAAATTCAGACTTTTTTAGTGATCATCGCCCAAAAGCACACAAGAAGTAACTTCTTCATTAATAACCCCTTTTAGCGATTTTTTAATTGATCACATATGCTGCCCAAATGACCTTGGTCGAGTGACGTTTTCTATCGAGGAACTAACCAGACCAGACCTATATTGAAGAGAAACTATTTAGAATCCTGGGCTTGTACTTCATAGACAGTCTGTATGAAGAATCACAATAATACATTTGGTTTCGTTTGCGTTTCATCTTCCTCTGGTATCCTATATAGTACAGAGGTAATTCAAAATCCCAATTGCACTTCCATTTGCATTTTATCTATATTTATATAGCAGATAAGTTATTTAAAATCTTAATTGTGCGTGGGCTTTATGGACAAACTGCACGCAGAATCATAGGCGTCCCCCGTTATAACGCAGGTCTTGGCTCCCAGAAAGCCAGCCGCGTTATAACTACCGGATGGATGTCGGCGATATTCAATGGCAGGAGGAGATAGCTGAAAGACGAGTCTCTCGTATAAAAATCAAGTGAACAAATGAACAAAAAAATTCTTGAATCTTTTTTTAATTAAATAATACCACAAAAGTAACAATAACATATTACATATTTGCATGATTCTTTGAAGTGTGCGCCTTCATGAAGAACCCCTTAGCCACTGCTAAATACAAAGATCATTGGCCTCAAGGAAGTGGTAACACTTTGAAGGGTATAGTTGTAAAAAAACGAGTTGCATTGACAGTGTTAAGATTCACTGGTAAAATTGGTAAAAGTTAAGTTCATTTATTACTGAAATGTTTCTGTCTACTTTATTTTACAGTTGGTTTACTGACTTGAATCAAATATATGTAAAGTGCGGGTTCGTGTGGCATTTGAGTCACCCCTGTCTTCAAATGGGATTACGGTGTCGTAAAATAGCGCTCGATTCGAAATATCGAGCTTACGGTTTCAACTAGAAAAAATGTTTTTTATTTGCGCTTTTCTAGACGAGTGGGCGATGATATACGTGAAAATGTTCTTGTTCAACACCCACCCAACCCAACCAGCAGGAGATCAGTGATAAATTTGCTTTTATTTGTATTTCATCTAATATATATGACGTATGATTGTTCTGTTTTAATAACCTCCTTCTTAGCACAGAAAAAAATAATTATATAAATTTGTTTTTTCTTTTCAGCGAACGTACTACTCGGTCTTGCTGGTTAACGCCAATTCAAAATATATTCATGGACTTTTTATCGCATATAAACAGGAAGTTATATAAAATCTTAATTTCTCAATGACTCAATAGACCGCCTTTACATGTGTGTCAGTGTGCACATACGTGTGCCTATCAGCATGTGTACATTCAAAATAACAATGCATTGTTCCATGAATATTGTCAGCTGTTTGCTTGCTTTTCCAGCGGTTTTTGCTCTGTCACTCATGTGTACATTGTGACGAACGATAGCTCGACCCTGTCGTCATTATGAATCTCTGATGAATAGGGACCTCACTTGAGCTAACTAACCTCCTACGACGTTGATCCAAGCTTAACACTATCGATGACATAACCGGTCACCTCAACCGAACAAAGGCAGCTTGATGAATACGCAATAACCACTTGATATGTTTGCAAACCTATTCTGGACACCATGTCAGCCGTTTGACGTCTTCCACCATTCCCACTTACAACTCTGCGATCATAGAGACATTAACAAAATAACATACGGGAAAATAAGGGAAACAAGGCGCTGGTTTACAGCTTAACCCTTTATAACCCAATTTTTAAACATGCCACGGTTGATTTATTTGCTTTCCACAGGACTGAAGATGTAAGTCTCTTTTAAGCCCAATCGTTTTCTATAGAATTACAATGGAGTTCCACACTAGAAGAGGAACCTTTTCAAGCACAATTCTTTGAGATTACTCAAAGAAGATGCAGAAAGTAATCAGGAAAAAAAGAACTGTCTGTGGTCTGGAATTAAAGCAAGTGTTACAGAGAAACTTTCTATCATATGCATAATAGATACGAAAATTACGATAGAAATGTATTGTAAATGAGGAAAAAAGATTCTCAGGGGCCAGGAAATAATACAAACCTAGTGACAGAATGAACCCATTATACGTTTAATGTATAAAGATTTGCTATAAAAATGTACCGCAAAGGATGAAAAACGATTGTCAAAGGTCAGAAAATGACGCAAGCGTTACTGAGAGAATAAGGCTTGCATATGCCTATTAGTTAAACAATCGCACTAAAAATGCATTGAAAACGAATGAAATAGGTTTCATCACTGGTTAGAAATTGATACAAATGTTATTCACAGGATGTAGATGTCATAGCATAATAGATAAACATATGATATAGAAATACACTGTAAATGAAGAAAGAAGGGATTTTCAAGGGTCAAGAAATGATGCAGCCGTTACTGACAGAATAATTATATTATGCGTATGATAGAGAAACATTTACTCTTGAAATGTATTGCCAATGAAGAAGATATTGTTAGGAATTAATGTATGTTTTACTAATATCGTAGGACTATTACATGTATAATTGATAAATATTTAATCTAGAAATGCGTCGTAAATTACGTTCTTCCATGAATCTTGATATCAAATATTGTCACTGCATCTCCTTTTCATTGTGATTTTAGTGTTTCTGCTGTAACTCTGAAAGAAAGTGTGTCCGCCCTGCTAGGCATATATTTTTGGAAGTTTATTTTTTGTGCTACGAGATTCATTGTCATTTAATAACCAAATCCCAGCTCGCAAGTCCTGGCTAGGAAGATCAATTTTGTTTCTCGAGGATAAACGATGATTTTATCAGATGACTGGGTTCCCAGACAATTACGGGCTGCCTAGCAGGGCCGCTATTTTTTCGTATGAAGGAATCAATCTTAAAAAAAAAAAAAAAAAAAGCCAAAAAAAGAAAATGTTCACCTCGGTAACGCTGGGCTTGCCAATTTGAAAAAAAAAAAAAGATGAAAAATATTTAAATTGGCAACGCTGCAAGGGCTATTGGCAGTGAAAACGGAATCAACTCACCGTGTTTGAATTTTTACAATTACTTGGTGCCAATTCCCTCGGGAAAGTTACGAATCCATTTTTCATTGCGTTCGTCCCATAGGTAGATATTTTATTGGAAAATGTCCTCCATCTGACATAGTGCATTGGATGACGGAGAAGAGATTGAAAGGGTTGAAACTTTAGCAAACCACTCTCCCATAAATTCCGCCCGTGTTGTTATAACTTTTAAAAGTTTTCCCAACTATTATCAAATTTGATAAATTGCTTATATCAATTTTAACGCACATACTATTACAGATATCCTCCACCTTTCGAAAGTTTGCTTTACACCCCTTTTTCCTTTCTACGAAAAAAGGCATTTGCTTGGGTCTTGGAATGTTCTGCGATTTGCTCTTCTTCCAAAATTTTGGTTTCTTGTTATGAAGTTTTCCAATTCCAGATTTGTCTTCTTGTTATTTCTACTGCATGTTGTGGCTGTCATAACGTAAAAAAAGAATTAGCACTAACTTGTTGTTGGAAGTTCTGGGGCTGGATCTCCGAACAACCTTTCAAGATTTGGAGAAGCACTAATGTTGTGTACCCAGGAGCCTGGTCAAACAAAGGGATCAGATCATTCGTCTTGTTGTGTGCATCGGGGAACCCAGTAGGGATAGAACACAGAACAGTAGTGATAGTCAGTATCACTAGCTTGTTAACCATTACTACACTGATTGTGACACTATGGATTTGATGTAAAAACTGAAATGTTCATTGCAACTAACTCACCCAGAGGAGTAGCATACACGTAATTGTGTACGTAAGAGCCTATCTTTATTTTCTATTTAAAATTCATCTGTTTGCAAAAAAACAAACTTTCTTTTTCTCATAAATTTAGCCCCAAATGTGCGTAGAAAAATGTCATTTATAAATCTATTTTTGTTTTTTTTTTGTGCCATTCCACCCAAGAAAAGGATGAATATATGCAAATCATTTATCATGCCAGAAAAACGTTTGCTTCTTGACAACCCACCTTTTCAGCCATTCAAACGCAAAAAATTCATTCTAAAGTAGTTATCGGCTATTCGAGAATAGGGCATTTATTAATGGCACGTAAAAAAAGCAAACGATTTGCCATCTTGTCGGGTGAATAATTAAATTGGTTCAAATTATAATTTCAGATAAGAGAACGAAAACCATGTTCGAATTAATTTGCAGATGTTAGGTCCAGCGTCGTACCTTGTGTGGTAAAGAAAGTACGAAGAGATTTAACGATTCACAAATTGGAAAGCGAAACCGACGAGCCATGTTCGAATTCCGCTTTACAATGTTTATATTATTCCAAATTTCATTTTGACAATTGTACTCTTGGGATGAAGTCCAGATAATTGACATTGTTGGGAAGTGTAGAGGCATATATCGAATTTGGAAATTCACCACCCATCATATCCCATCTTGTCGAATCTTATACATTCCTCGCATAGACAAGGCCAAGAGAAGAACAATAAACTGGTAAATACCCGGAATATTAGTAGTCAAGCTACAAATAACTGTCAGTTATTTTCGAAGATATTGCTCCACCCAAACCCTTTACAGCCTACCTGGAGATGATCTTCCGAAATATGGACTGGGAAAATAGAGGAATCAAAATAGACGGCGAATATCTGAGCAACGTTAGATTTGCAGACGACATCGTCGTTTTCGCAGAGAACCAACACGACCCCTTACTAATAATAGATGAACTAAACGAAGAAAACAAAAAAGTCAGCCTACACGTGAACTTCAGCAAAACGAAAATCATGTGCAACAATCATGTTGAGAATAAGAACATAACTGTCAATATTGAAGATGCAAAACTGGGGAAAGTAGACCACTACATCTACCTAGGACAAAGAATCTCCATGAGATCCTCAAAAGAGGAGGAAATTAAACGAAGAATCATTCGAGGATAGCAAGCCTTCGGCAGAGCAAGCTCAACTTTCAAAAAACAGGCGATCCCAATAATCATGAAAAGAAGATTATGTAACCAATGCATTCTCCCGATAGTCACTTATGGAGCTGAAACATGGAAACTAACCAAAGACAGACCTACAAACTGAGAAGCATGCAACGTGCGCATGAGAGAATCATGCTCAACCTTACATGGAGAGATCACAAGGCAGCACAGTACAATAAGGAAGAGAACGGGAGACCGAGACATCATAGAAACTATTAAAAAACTCAAATGGCAATGGGCAAGCCATTTTGCAAGAATGAAAGACAACCGATGGACATGGCGACTCCCAAGAGATCACATGCGAAACTGAGGCCGGCAGAACACAAGATGGAGAGATGAACTAGACAAACTCAGGAAATACTGGCTCTGCGACGCCCATGATTTATGATGATAGTGATGATGATGATGATGATGATGATGATGAAGCAATCAGTTCTTGAGACTCCATCGATAATGGTCGAATTTCGCGTTCAAGGAAAGTTCAGGCTGGATTCAATGAAAGATAAATGCAAGAACAACGTAGTAGAATATTCCGGAAAAAAACGACTCCATGACTTGAACTTGAGAAATACCTGGCCGAGTAATGACACAACAGAGACACATTGTAACTCAACTTGATTATTCTCGGAGAAAAATAGCTACAACCAAATTACTTTTGCCTAGAGAAACCTGCAACAAAATGGTAATCCAATAACCTTCGAATTTTTCTCACGATCAAGTAATATCATGAATTGTTGAATTGACTATTTATTTTTCGCTCATTCGATTTTCCTTTTTAAATATTTATAAACTTGAAAAATCGAATTCAATAAAAGCTGTTGTATGAATGTTCGTATTATAAATTCCTCAACGAGTGATGCGCGTATGATAGCACTCTAGAGGTAAATGTTTACATTTGCGCGTTTGTACAGTGACATGACAAAAGAATATTTTCAGGCAAGAACATTTATGCAATGATCAAAACAATTTATGAATATTCATTATGTAAATTAGAATTTGGTGAACTTGCAATTAACACGAGTTTAAATTAGAAACCCTCAACCAAAACTGTCAACTGTTTATCTGTCTGTGTGTCACGCGTAGAGGTCGCACCAACGGAGCTCAAAATTAAGATTTGAAATTGAACATGTTCTTACATCTAGGAAAAAATGTTTTCCATAATGAAAATTCCTCCCCTAAATAGGTTTTCGATGGTGTTGGGGATCAATCTGAAATATAATTTTATGCTAAATTGGTACTGAGTTTATGCTGCATTCACGCTTTCATCTAGAAGAAACCCTTTTCCAGTGATCATCACCCTACAAGAAATAACATTAATTGATCACCCCCAATACTGCATGCCATCACAAGGCATTGGTCTCACGATGGTTACTAATGAGTGAGTCAACAGACCTGTTTCATAATTACCTTCAATTACGCCTGTAATTACCTTGAGGGGGTATTGAGGTGATATCTGGAGGTATTCAAGTTCTCTTTGAATTCTATTATTTCTTTTGGGATAATTTGCCATTAGTGTAACGCATGCCTTACTGAGAAATTTGATGCTAAACACTGATGATATTTTGACAACTGAAGTTGTAGTTCAACATATAATTTTCTAAGAATTATTCATGAAACCTTGGTTTGAAACGTTGCTATTTTCTGCAGTTAGTTTTTTTTTGCTATTGTATTGCACATTAAATGTTCATCGTTCATTTTCAAACTTCTGATCAATATCCCAATAACATACAACGTTAGGATGTCGTCGTCTCTCTAAGCCGAGGCTGATGGTCTGCGATCCAATTGCACGGGAACAAAAACGATTGAAACTGAAGGATCAGGTATATTGACGTAAAACAGACACTACTTTTTTTCCTTTGTATCAAACCTCTTTGATATATCCATCGTTTTCTTGGATCTTCGATAATGATTTCTATTCTGTTTGATTGTCAGGACGCGTCTACAGAGTTCTAGAAACAATAGATGGACAAATAATCATATTGAACAACCGTGGCCAACAAAGGGGGTAAAAGGGTCAATCTCTTTTTATACGTACGTGTTTTTGTGTGTTCTAACGCTCCTTGTCATGCTGTTTTGTCTACAGACTTGGAAATTGACATCAGTAATCCAGTAGACCACTTCTGAAATCTTTAAAAAAAATTTTTGACCCCAGCCTTTATTTTATACCTTTCTTAGGCCCTATTTTTAACGGGTTTAATAATGCCATCTAGATTCCTAATAATTTTGTATACTCTATCTGAGATAGTTTCCAGTAGAAATATTACTTAGATTCGATAAAATGTAAATGTTTCTAGTTGTTTTGACGCTACGGCTGGTCAATTATTGACTGTGATGGCGAATTCTGATAGTATCCGTTAAAAACCATTGTTTCTTCAGTGCTTTGAAAATAACGCCCAATTTCTTCGATCGTTTTTTCTTGGTTTCCGAAAATACTTCATTGATTAGGTTTTTAATGGGGTTTCAATTTGCAATATAAGTTTATGCTTAATTGATCCCTTTGTTTCTGGCTGGCAGCATTCACACTTTAAAAAAAAATTCAAACTTTTGTAGTGATCAACAAAATGCAGAAGAAGTAACATATCAATTGATTACCCCTTTCCCCAATTTTATTTTATTGATCAACCACAACAGGGCATTCTGCCAAGAAACGTTGATCACCAAACGGTTTCTAGTGAGTTATCTTTTGCTAGTTCATCTTATTATTGCTGCTTTTTTTATCGCAACGCCCAGGCTGTTTCTACTATGACAGTTAAGAAAGCAATACAGTTAAAAAATTAAGTAGCCACCGACGAGATTCGAACTCGCATTCTGTATCCTCGTCCGATATAGGTTATGCTTTCACCGATTTAGTCACGAACATAGTAAAAAACAAAAACGGTATCACAAAATCACTGATTTTTTTTTGCAAGCACAATCGAATAACATACTGTCAGTACTTTTAAATTGATTTCCAAAAGAAACCTTCACGAAATATAACCTAAAAGGTCAACACCTAGTAAACGTATGTGGATATTTTCGGTTGATTTCCCACCAGAAGCCTTCACGAAATCCACCCTAAAAGGGATCTCTTGAAAAGATTGGCTACTATCAATATTGTCAGTTAATTTCCCACCAAAGGCATCTCTTGATAAAATTGGCTACTGTCAATATTGTCAGTAGATTTGCCACTAGAAACCTTCACGTAATCCAGCCTAAAAGATGCTTTATAGTATAACCAACTTTTTTGCAAGCCCAACAAAATCGACATACCATTAGTATTTCAAATTGATTTCTCAACAGAGGCCTTCACGAAATCTAACTTTATCTGAAACGATAGAGGCAGGTTCCTGAACATTTGTTTCTTTGTCTCTTAGTTCCTAAAAAGCTTCATGAATCACTCGTGTCAAATGCTGCGTTGGGTAAGTTCAAGAGTACATTTTTAACAAACTCATTTCAGGATGGCTCAAAGAGAGCGAAATGGCTGACCAAAAATATTTTTCCAACAAAAATATTACTTAAAAATTTTAATTGCATAGATTTTATCTCATGAACAGATATAAACTTGTAAATGGGACTCTCTAAAAACGGAAGTCACTCAATGGAGACTCGTTCAACTGGCCACACACGATTCTTTTTGATATTTATTCGACTTGAATCGAGCAGAATTGCGTGCAAATAAAACAAACACTCCCATCGGCCCATTTGATTGAGAGCATTGTGCGATTTGACCTTTGTTGTTAATAATTTTCCCGATTCTTGGCACGTGAGATGTGGTTATTTGTCACTTAATAATCGAGAGGTCGTGACTACTATAACAAATTTCGTTTTTTTGCCTCTGTCCTTGTAATTCTGACAATGATGAAAATGTCATTGACTAAGCTGACAGAAGGTTAAAATGCTGGACATTTAAGACGCTCGGGAAGCTTTGCTTCTGTTTACCTTAAGGCAGTAATGATCGGTCTGTTTAAAACCACTTAAAATTTCTCTTTATCATTTAAGTGACTAGACTTAAGCCAAACAATGTCCAAGAATAATACAAACGAAATATTCAAGTGTAAAACGTTAAAGGCCATTTTATATTTAGTGATTGTTACCTTTTCGGCGTTAAATTAAAAACATGTGGACAGCGTAGACTATTTTTCTACCACAACAATTATGACAAGATTAATCCACAAACCTCAACCCTAAACCTTACTCGTAATACTAACTCTAAAAACTAAACCCAATTTATATTCTTTGCAGTTGAATTTGATAAAGTTTTAAATGGTCAGGTTTTAGCTTTCAGTTAAAAATTGAAATTTTTGAAAAATAAATTCACATATAAGGTGAAAAAAAGTGGCCAAACTGTGATCAGAGAGAACTTTTTAAATTATCAAGATAAAACACCGTTCTGAGGTCCCGAGACTTGATCAGCGAAATCTAATGCAGAAATGTTTTGAATTTAACGTGGACAAGGTAACACTCGCTAAATATTCAATGAAAGGCCACTAATTGTATTATTAATTTATTTTATGTACTACTACTACTACTTCATCAACAACACCATCATCACCACCACCACCACATCTGAATGTTCCCGCAGGATATCAGAAATTCAGTTTCTGCTGATCTCCGGCATATTTCTCATATCATATCCTAGCCGATCCAACGCAACGCACTGATCGGGACAGTCTCAATTGGTCTCTTTCTTTCATACATCTGTATCTTCACATCAGATATTTGACGACTTTCGTTGGAGATTGAATTTCGACTACCCTTTTCAGTATCTTCACAGACCATTCTCAATTTTTCACCATCATCATCATCATCATCATCATCGTCGTCGTCGTCGTCGTCGTCGTCGTCATAATAATAATAATAATAATAATAATAATAATAATAATAATAATAATAATAATAATAATAATAATAATAATAGTGCCAGTTATAGTATGCGCACTGGGAACTGTCCCAAAGACACTGAGGGTGAGACTGGAGGAGATCAGAATAAGGGGAAGGATTGAGACTGTACAGACCACAGCACTGCTAGGAAGTGCGCGGATACGGAGGAAAGTGTTAGAAATATAAAGACCGCAACGTTAAATGTTAATAGTAACCCAACAAAGGAAGGTAAATGAAAGCGGGAATGTGAACCACAGCACTGGCATGATAGGCGAAGATGAGAAGAGACGTTGCCTGACGACCTGAGGAGACTTATTGTCACTCAGCCTTCAGCGATAACCACTGGGCAACCGGTGTGAAACTGTAAATCGCAGTATTACTGCGACCTATGAGTACTAGGAGAGAAGGGCTGGAGACTTGAGGAGACTTGCTGTCACTCAAACTCCAGCAGTTACCACCTGGCAACCGGTGTGAGATTGCAAATAATAATAATAATAGAACCTTGGGTCTAGTATTTTGACTACGTTATTAAATTCTATAGTTTTGAAATTTCACAAAAGATTAAAATCGATGAGATTTTCGGATCAACACGATCATTCTTGTTGGCTTTATCACTATGTTCCTGTCGATTAATCTTTCCGTCTTCTTCAGGTGTGCAATTACTCCTGGAGGAGGGGATTCTCACCACAGATAGATCGTAAGCCAACCATCGGTCGATGAGATTTAGACGTGGCAATCCCTGTGCAAAGGAGTGAATTTTCACAGAATCCATTTCTACTCAATTCTGGATAATATTTTTTTACATTTGCAGATTTAGCTCAATCGGTGGAAGAATCTATTGCTAAAAATAGTTTAATGAGGTTCGTTATCAAACAATAATCTGATTTGCTGTTATTGGTCAGTGTTTGAATTTGTTACTAAAGAAGTTACAAGAAATTGGCGTTCGTTACTAAATAACAAAAAATCAATGGATAGTTTCCTTTGAGAAGATAAATCTAAAGACAAATTCTTTTGTTTAAAAATGTAGGTAAGGATTTGTGGATATGAAGTGGAAATCAGGATATTGGGAAATGAAATTCAGAAAAAAACGTGAAGATTATTTTGAGAAGGAAAACAAGCTGGGAAAAGAATTTCCTGAAGGAAGGTGTTAATGATTAATTTCAAGAGGGTTGGAAAACTACATGTGTGAAAGAACTGAAAAAAAACTGCAGAGAAAAAAAAAGATTTAGAAAAAAGAGAAAAGGTCCCGAAGGAAAAGAGAGAAAAAGAAAAAGAAAAAGGGAAGAGAAGAAAAAAGGTAGAGAAGAAGTAGCAGGAATTACAGAAATAAAATGAACACGAGAGAGAGATGAAGTGAGGAGAAAACAAGAAGGAAAAGAGAGAAAAGAAGTCTCAGAAGGAATAGAGGATTAGAGTGGGAGAAGCAGAAATAAGAGAGAGAAGGAATAGAAGGAGAAAGAGAGAAAGACAAAGAAGAAAGAGAAACAGAAAAATCAGAAAGGCGATAATAAGAAAGAGAAGGAATAAGAAGGGAGGAATTATACCAAGGAGCAAAAAAGAGAGGGAGAAAGAGAAAAAGCAGAAAGAAAAAGAAGAGAGAAATTTTACGAAACAAAAAGGAAAAGGAAGAGAAAAGGAGGAAGCGACGAAGAAGGATGCCGGAGAGAAAAAAAAGGAAAAGGGTTAGAGGAATAGCAAGAAGAAGAAGAAGAAGAAGAAGAAGAAGAAGAAGAAGAAGAAGAAGAAGAAGAAGGAGGAAGAGGAGAAGGAGGAGGTGGAGGTGGAGGAGGAGGAGGAGGAGGAGTGTTATTTGGAGAAAAAAAAGTTGATTTTCCACAATGTTACAATTCGTATCAAAATCTATTGACTGACAGAAGAATCGAAAAAGATCGACTCCAATCTCTAACAAACAAATATTTTCTTTAGTTACGAAGAACATAGACTTGAAAAAATCATTACTTTTTTAATGCATCGATCATCAGAGACAAAAGCTCGCCATTAAAATCAGTAGGTACCGGAATTATTTACTTCTTTTACACGATGGTAACAGCGAGCATGGAGAATCAGGAGATTGCACAGTAGAATATATAAAGGCGATATAATAGACTATGTCTACTACTACTACTGAGCGTAAACAAACAATACGGCGTTGAGAAACAATCGGAAAAAAAGAATGAAACCATATGACTGAATTTGATTGAAGTCTGTTGGTTATTTTAGCTAATACAGAGTTTTAAGAAGATCAGCTATAGAATGGTTTCTTCCAATTAACTTCAACAATGAAACTGTTCGAAATATTGTTTTTCGGGGAGGAGAGTTAACAATTATGGTTGTGATATTGTTTAGTGTTACTGGCAAGTAGGGTGCAGTAGGGTTATGGTTAGTATTTTTTATTATAAAAGATTTAACAATAAAAAAAACGAGATGAAACATTAAAAAAAATAATTGTTAAACAAACAATCGCTGCAAAACGGGAAACAATTTTTTATTTCCGTCAAAAGAAAAACAAGTAAAATTGTTTTAATTCTATAATTTATTTTAGAGAAAAAACTTTTTTTATTCCATCATATTATGCAAGGGAAAATTAAAATACAGAAGATATATGTATGCACATTACAGGATAATCAAAACGATTCTTACCGAAAAAATAATTCTATTTCAAATCAAAAAAAGGTATGTCCGAAGTTAAACAGAAGTAGCCATAGTGCTGAAATTAAACGGAAGTAGGCATATTTTTGAGGTTATACGGAAGTAGCCATATTGATTTTCAAAACCCGTATAGACAGAAAACGGTATGGCTCTATCCCGATTGGATAGCTACCGAAAATAAAGAATTCGAGTTCAAATCCCATCAGAAGCTAATTCTTCATTTTCGATCTATGCTGTTTTCTCAATGGTTCTAGATGGTAAAAAATAAATAAACCAATCAAAAGAAAATGAAAATTGAGCTGAGCGTTGCGATAAAATGCGACAAATATAAGATGAAAGTAAGATTAGTAGAAAGTTAATAATGATATAGCAACACCTATACTCATTGTAACTAGTGCACGAGGACCTGTTCGTAAATTTCTCTTCAAAGGAAAATTTTCAGCTGCCCACCGACTTTACCCCTACTTCCCAGCAATGAAAATAAAATGAAAGTAAAACTAGTAAAAAAAAAAAATACTGTTTGCTAGAACACGAGTACCTTTTCATAAATCTCTGTTTAAAGGCAAAGTTTCAGTGAAACATTGAATTAAACACTAGCGCCCATGAATAGATGAATGAAATTTACAAAGAAACAAACACACGTAAATTATGGAGTAGCGGTAACGTATTACTTAGGACAGAATCGCCAAATCGTGTTCGAATTTTGCTTGAAGCTACCCGTTTTCACTTTTCCCCAGGGCTATGTCCCATCGACTGATGCCTTGGCAAACATATCTTACGCAAGTCAGCCGTAATTTTTTAATGCTATTTCCCCTACTAGGTGCTCTGTTAAAAGACCTCGAGTCGACAAATAATGTTTCAAGTGCTTCAAGGATGTTAGAAACCGTAAATCAAAACTGTCACCAAAACTATCAACATAGGTTTTCTCAGTTTTAAAGTTGGCCTGACCCAGGATTTCGGTCCGAAACACTTGATTCAGAATATGAAGAAGAGTTCAGAAAATTAAAATCTAAATTGTCAACACTGAACTCACAAATTCAAAGAAACAAAACAAAAATCATTCAACTTGGCAAACCTGACTGGAAGGCAATGTATGTATCACGCGTACAAGCACATCAATGTAGCTAGAGGGCTGAAAAAAATTAAATATTTACACCTTATCATGTCTCGAAAAAAAAGCCCCCCCCAAATAGATTTTTAGTGCGAAGGGGTCAGTTTACGCTGTAAGCTTATTGGTCTCTTGATTTGTGTCTTGCAGTGTCCAAACCTTTTCAAAAAAAATAAAACAAAACAAATTCAAAACAAAACTTTTTTAGCGATCACTTCCAGAAAAAGGCGGAAGACCAAATTCATCCATTGATCACCCCATTTTGCTTAATTTTCTAATTGATCACCCCCAGCCCTGCGTGTTGCCAAAATACGCTAGCTTTTCAGAGGTTTTTGTACACAAAACCAGAAAGCCAAGAAGAGAAAAGGAAAAGCAGTGTTCAATAAAGAATGATATAAAACGTGGGGAAATAAGACCTGAACATAATTGTGACAAAGCAGGTGTACTTCAAGTCCTTGAATTGAATTAGTGAATGCATAAAATATAAGAATAGCTACAACAGAAGAGAAATCATTAAACATATTAATTGTACCGTCTTTCCAGTTGTATTGTTCAAACCATATAAAGTCTAAATTTGGAAAATTTGTCTTCCAGGCAGTAACAATCCTCATCATCGCCATCTTGTTATTAATTGGTTCTGAAGTGACGTTGAAGAGGGAAAGAAAAACAAAAAGCTATTAAAGTGAGAATGGGATTGACAGCCAGTGGCTAAGATTACATTTCTTCAATGTACGTTTCTAAGGGAAACTTTTTGGTGAATTCAGTGATTGGAATGAGTTTGGGGAGAAATTGAAAAATGTGTAAGTTTTGAAGTTGCTGATTAGAAGATCCATTCCTTGTGGGTAGGTTGTGGGATTTTGAAGACTGATCGTGAATGTAAGCAGAATGTCTGCTCTCTCCGGGTCTCGAGGGCTTAATTCCAATGATATAAAAACACGTAAATTAAATTATTAAAGGTAGGGCAGCGCCCCTTCCAAAGGTGCACGTTGGGAAAGGGTCAGGCTTGTGGAGCAGCCTGCCATAATTGTTATGTAAAAATTTCCACCCGTCTTTTGAAACCATGACTTTTGCCATTTCTTTTCGGCGTTGCCAATTTGAATATTATACTTCTAAATCTAGAAAATCTCTAATGGTTTATTTACTTTCATTGGATTTCTCGACAACAAGGTATTTCTTCGATTGTAGTGAGAAGATATACGTATTAGGTTCTTCGGAAAGTAATGCCACATTTTGGGAGAGAAAAATTCATCGAACCTTTTTTTTGTCAAGAATGTCGAAAGACCACCATAAAACCAAGTCTTTTATTCCTTATTGAAAAAAAATCAAAGATTCTGGACAGAAAAGTAAACAAAATATTCAAACTCTTGAAACTAAAGCTCCATCTCGTACAATCTTGGTGTGTAGTCGGTGACAGACGACAGAGTTGGGAATGAAATTTGAATCATCCGGTCACATGTAACCTCCTCTACAAGAGATCAAAATTAAGAACATTATTTGAACCTCTGTATCAGTATAGGAATTTTCTGGGCTCGTTCAGAGAGGAGAGACTGGACTTACTCGCCAATTTCCTGGTCATCAGTGATCTTAAAGGTGTAGGTCTGATTTCTGAAGATCTGTCCCTAGGTAGTATCCTACGTAGCATAAATATGTCGGCTAGAGCTTGGAATGTTCCCTGATGTCTGTGGTAATATGCTGATTAAACTAGGCTTTTTGTACTTACGCACATTTGTGAATAGGATCCTACACTAAAGAAGGACATGTACCGTATAACATCTCAGTAGGAAGATATCTAAATACCTGTAGGGAATTTCTTGGCTCATTCTTAGAGCATGAACCGAACCTTTCTAATTCATTGAAAACTCTATTCGTGCGTTCGTGTCTTTATTGGATTAAGCCAGGCTTGGCAAAATATTTAGTCGATGAAGCGACTAGTGAGGAACAATCTCATACTTAACTTGTATTACTAGCACTGAACATACCTTTCGCAATTTTTAATTGATCATCCCAACACAGTATGTTGCCAAACGACGTTGGTCAAGTTATGGATTCTAATGAGTGATTAGCCAGACCTGTTCTATTTCTTCTTTGGAATTACAAGTTGTAAGTTAAAAAATATTGATTTTTTTTTTTTGCTAAAATATTTTGGACTTCCTTTTTATGATAGCAAATTAGTACATAGATAATATAAAATGGTCAAGGATGCCAAGAGTGGTAGCCAAAACTTTTCTTATTTCAACATTCATAAGTATACAAAGTGAAAAATAACTGTGTCAGGAAACTTCCTGCCTACTGGGGAAAACATGTGCGAGTGCGTGTTAATGATCAGGGTTATGGGAGAGATGTAATTTTGAAACAGAAATTTTCATCATCTTTGTTGAGAGGTTTTATTTGTAAGAAAAGAAAAAGCTGTGCTAACTTGGGAAAGATTCTGAATAATATATATTGTTTCATGTTTTTCCCCTGGGTGCAGAAGGTTTTCCATGATGGGTGTCCTTTCGTTGTCTACAAATGTATGTTAAAATCTCACAGTTCACTGGCTATCTTAATTGACACCAATGAATTTTACGCCTTGGCTTCCTCCGTTTTTAAGTTGGTCTGGTTGGATACGTACATAAGAATGTATCACACCGCACTAATGGAGCTAGAGGGCTGAAAATTCAAACATTTAATCCTTTTTATGTCTAGAAAAAACTGTTCCTCTGAAATAGGTTTTCAGCGTTGGTGGGGTCTATTTGCATTGTAAGCTTATACTAAATTGGTCACTTAGTTTGTGTCCGGCAGCATTCACGCTTGTTTTAAGAAAATTCTGATTTTTAATGATCGCTGCCCAACAAAAGGTGAGCGAAGTAACTTGCTCATTGATCCTCCCTTTTTTCCAATTCTTTTATTGGTCACCCCCAACACAGCATGCTGCCAAAAGACGTTAGTAACATGACAGTTCCCATTGGCTGACTAACCAGACGTTTGTACTTAATCTATTTATCAAGTGGCGGAACTAGTGCCTTCTATTCATACAAGATAACATCATCATCAGTCCTTTAATGTCTGTTGTTGAACATAGACCTTCCCTAGGATTCGCCACAATTCTCAATCATGGGCGTCGCGGAGCCAGTATTTTCTAAATTTGTCCAATTCATCTCTCCATCTTGTATTTTGTCGGTCTCGATTTCTTATGTGATCTCTGGGGATCCATTTTGTGAGTCGTGATGTCCATCGGTTGTCTGTCATTCTTGCAACATGGCCTGCCCATTTCCATTTCAGTTTTCTAATAGTTTCTATGATGTCACGGACACCTGTTTTCTTCCTTATATACTGTGCTGTCTTGTTACAACTATTTAATAATAGCTTTTTCGCCATGGAGAGTAGTATGCAAGTTTGTCTAATGCATACTACTTTTATGAATTCAATTTTTGCTCGATGCGTTACACTCGTGGCCTTGCGTCTTATCAAGCTAAGCGTAGACGGCGTCCAACAGAAAGAAGTGGTAAACAGCCTAATCTTGTTGATCAGTAATTTGGAAACTTCGAAAAGTCAAGGACCCTTTCTATAAAGGAAATCCTCTGGCAGACCCCATTTTAAGCCTTTAGTTTTTAGACTAATCGATGGAAGAAAAGTTTTGACTTTTACAAATCATTCATTTTAAATGGATCACATTGATCCGAATCCTAATATATGAAACAGGTCTTGATGATGTTGTTTCTATGCCTCAAGATTTGCAATGTCAGGTTCAGAGAAACACGGCTGCAGACCCCGAGCATTATTTAACAGACTCTAGTTCGAGGATCACTGTCGTAGACATTACTGTAGTGAGTTTAATCCTCGCAATGTGTGCTGCACTGACTTGTAGACAGTTACTACAGTAGTGAATTTGATTCTCACTAATAACAACACAATTTTGACCTATTTAGTTAGTAAATATGAATAAGGATTATTTATTACACATTGCTTTAATTCATTTTGCGGTTGTTATATTAGAAATCGTCTACCAAAACTGTCAAATTAGTTTCTTGGTCTGTCTGGCTGGCTGGCTAGCTATGTACGTATGTATCTATTTATGCTTCACATCCACAATACAAACGCATGTATGTATAAAAGGTGAGAGAATTTACTTATTCATTGATCACCCCCTTTTCCAATTTTTAATTTGATCATCCCCAACCCAGCATGCTGCCAAAAGACATTGAGCGCATGGCAGTTCCTACTTAGTGACTGTTTATTCTGGTTAAGGAAGACATATTCATCGATTTTGTATTGATTTGTGATACAGACTTCTAAAATGTTGAATTGAGATAAGATTAGGATGAGTTGACGAGACAGACGAGTACTTCAATCAATATTGATTATGTATATGTCAGATGAATTACTCAGTAGAAACCATCACGTGGCCATCGTGCTGTGGGTGATCAATTAAAAACTGGAGAAAGGGAGTGATCAATGAATAAGTTACTTCTCTCGCCTTTTGTTGGGTGGTGATCACAAATAAAAGTTTATATAAAAAAAAATAAACATTCAGTGGTGTTGCCGGACGCAATGAATGGGAACTAAAAAACTAAGGAATTTAGCATAAACTTAATATGCTTATATTAATATGTTCTACTCATGATAAGGGGTGAATGTTCAAATTTTAGCCATCTAGCTCATTTATTGCGGTAGCTCCGAAAAAGAATGAGACTATGTGATACCAGCTCACCCAAACTTTTCACAGCCTGCCTCAAGATGATCTTCCGAAACCTGGACTGGGAAAATAAAGGAATCAAAATAGACAGCAAATATCTAAGCAACCTAAGATTTGCAGACGACATCGTACTTTTCACAGAGGACCTACACGACCTCCAACTAATGTTGGTGAACTAAATGAAGAAAGCAAAAAAGTTGGATTGCACATGAACTTCAGTGAAACAAAAATCATGTGCAATGATCACATTGAGAACAAAGATATAACTGTCGAAATCGAAGATGAAAAGGGGAAAGTAAACTACTACATCTACCTAGGACAACGAATCCCTATGAAACCCGCAAAGGAAGAAGAAATCAAGCAGAGAATCACCCTAGGATGGCAAGCCTTCGGCAAAGCAAGCCCAACCATCAAAAACAAGGCTATCCCAATAATCCTAAAAAGAAGAGTATACAACCAATGCTTATGGATCTGGGGCATACAACCTTACCGAGAGACAGACTCACAAACTGAGAAGCATGCAACGCACACATGAAAAATCATGCTCCTCCTCACATGGAGAGATCATGAGGCAGTACTGTATATCAGGAAAAAACATTGAGTCCGAGACATCATAGAATCTATTAGAAAACTGAAATGGCAATGGGCAGGTCATGTTACAAGAATAACAGACAACCGATGGACATCACAACTCACAACATGGATCCCCAGAGATCACATGCGAAACCAAGGCCGACAGAATATAAGATGGATAGATGAAGTAGACAAATTTAGAAAAATATTGGCTCCGTGACGCCCATGATAGAGAAATGTGGCGGATTCTGGGGGAAGTCTATGCCCAGCGATGGACGTTAAAAGACTGATGATGATGATGTACGTGCGATTCATACATACATATTTAGCCAGACAGACCAGCTTGTAAGGGAGAATGTTGACAGTTTTCGTTGACGTTTCCTAATGATATAAAGATCAGCTGCCGAGTCAGACAAGTACATCGATCAATATCGATTTCATATATATATTCTTTTGTTTGTCGGCACGAGCTACCAGGAAAAAAAGCAACTAGAAGAGCCAACCGTTTCAAATTGAATAACATTGTCACCTGGTCAGTTAATTCAAATCTCATGTAATTGAATAATCTTTTCAATTCAGGGCTCGTGAACATAGGCTGGAAAGTTGTGAATTCGAGAATATATGATGAGGCTTCATCTTCATCTGACATTCCCACAATTAACTTTGACAAGTTCTGAAATTTCCAAAGAAAAACAACGGACGTGACTAGTAAAGGAACGAAGACATCATATCCCAGCGGATCAAAGGATAAGTTCGTTTGATATTATCGAAAGGTCACAGAAATACTGTGAAGTAACTTATAAAAATACAATTAAGATGGAAAGTAGTAAAAACATAATCATTCATGATACTTTATCCTGTAAAAAATAAAGAATACAGACAAACAAGAAAGAAAACCAGAAAAATATATTGTGAAACAAGTTCGATAGAATCAATGTATTATATTAACAAAACCTTTCAGAAAGTCAGACGGAAGAGGGCCGAGTGGTACAGCGATTGAAATGTTGTGATAAAGACAACAAAGACGTGGATACTCTCCTTAATTCAGACAAGAGTAAGGCTGAAAGACACTGCGGTCGAAACGTTGAGAAAGTAAACCAAGTAATGTATTATATTAACAAAACCTTATTTCAGAAAGTCAGACGGAAGGAGGCCGAGTGGTACAGCGATTGAAATGTTGTGATAAAGACAACAAAGACGTGGATACTCTCCTTAATTCAGACAAGAGTAAGGCTGAAAGACACTGCAGTCGAAACGTTGAGATGAAGTAAACCAAGAAGAGCAACATTTGATATTGTGAAACAATCTCGAAAGAATCAATGTATTATAGTAACAGCACCTCATCTAAGAAATTCAGTCAGAAATTCTTATCAGAAATTCCTATCTCATTACTTTTACCCATGAGCGTTCAAGTTCAAATATCATCATTCATGTAAAACTGCACAATATATGAACAAAGTGAAAAATAAAGTACGGTCTTCTCATTTAAATCTTTTTTAATCCAATAACTTCGAAGAAAGAAAAGAACTCGTCGAAAATGTCAAAATTGTTGATTCTGGATTTTGAGTAGAATTACAACATAGTATCCTGTTATATTACAAGCCTTGAAAAAAGATCTTTATAAGCGTAGTCAAGAAAATCGACAGATTCGGAATGAAAAAAAAAGAAAGGGAAAAAAGCGAGTGAATACTGAATGTTTAAGACCAAGAAGAAAGCATTCAATAACATTCTATCCCCCAGGAAGCTACTTGATTCAACTTGTAATCATTATCTATATCAATATATCTACAGTTACATAGATGGTTTATTGGATTTTCCGTTTTCTATAAGCTATTGAATTATACAGGTTGAATTGCAGAAGCTTATTGAATTTTTCTCTGGAGAGATGCAGAGTTGACCTAGAGGTTAACAAAATGGAGAATGGATTCGGTGGAATGAGTTCAAATTCTGGCTGTGATAGTTTGTGTTCACTTCACACTAATGCCTGCGCGTAAGGAATAAATTTCTCCCTCCAAATAGATCAAGTTAGAGATAATTCTCTGTCAGTATCGTGTAACACAATACTACCTGCATACTACATGGTACTTGGAGAGAAGGTAGGTGCAGCCGAGGAATCGGTTGCCTGGGGAAACCGTACACAACCCAGTATCGTATCCTGGTGATCTACGAGATCATAGACAAGTTGATCTGATTTTTCTAGAAAAAATTATGAAATATTTGAGCCAAGTTAAACATACGCTCTAATTTTATCTTATAAATTCTTTTTGTTTTTAAATTATACTTTTGAGAAAGGAAATTAATCGAGAATTTTGAAATTGCCGACTCTAAATTTTGAGCTGAATCACGACGTCTTACCTGCTACATTACACACCTTGATAAACGACCTTTGAAAGTGTTGTCAACAAAATCGTCAGATTTGGGAAGAAAAAAAAGGAAACGATTTCAAAGAGCAAGAGATTACGGAATGTTTTAGATCAAGAAGGAAAAATTCAATAACATAACATTTGATGCATAAGGAAGCAACTTGGTTCAACTGGTAATCATTCAATCTATGTCAGTCGATTTACGGATATTTTATTCAATTTTCCCGCTTTCTATAAGCTGTTGAATTATACAACTTGGATTGTAAAAGCTTATTGAAATTTTCTCAGCGATAGATGTGGAGTTGAACAGATGACTGAGAGTGCAGAACAATTTCAAATGATAGCTGAGATGATTTTGAGCTCAATTTGCATTTATGCCCTTGGGAGAGCCATGAGTATGTCCCTCTCAATTGATCAAGTTAGTCAGTTCAGAGATTACTCTGTTTCAATATCATAATAACTGAGTATATGTAAAGCAGTAATAGCATTAAAGAAACTCGCATAAGTTACATCAACAGATATTGGGAAATAAATGACTGAAGTGACACAAAAATATATTTGAAATTCTTTTTAATGTTTAGTGCATAAAGCTGTGAAGCTTCCTTGACTATGTATCTATCTATATCTATATTTCTATATATATCTATATCTATCTCTCTCTCTCTCTCTCTCTCTCTCTATATATATATATATATATATATATATATATATACGGATACTGTCGTAAAATCAACTCCAATCTACGTATATATATATATATATATATATATATATATATATATATATATATATATATATATATATGTGTGTGTGTGTGTGTGTGTGTGTGTGTGCGTGTGCTGGTTCCACCGGAAAAGAAAGTAGGTAAATTTCTAAATCAGGAATCGGCTTTCGCTTCGAAAGCCATTTCAACGCCAAGTAATCTAACAACACGGAAGTGATGTGAAACTTTCCAAGCGCTGTGTACACTATCAAGGGGAATAATCTTAAAGCAATCTAAAACATGGCTGCTATTAGTTGTCCTCTTGTGAAAAATGGCAGTAAAACACGATCTTGTATTCCTAGCCACGAACTATAACGTCTATAAACACAATTACAAAAAATTTAGCTAACAGCAGACAGGTCAGTAAATCGAAAACAAGGCTCAAATCGTGAGTAAGCACACAGCACATCCCCAGAAATACGCTATGTACTGTCCCTGAGATCAAACAATTATCAAAACCAGCGTAGAGAAGTTAAGACCTGTGTTTACATTGATAATAAGGTATATGCTTCCTCCTTGAAAGATTGGCGAATACTGAAATTGTATAAATAGAGTTGAACCCCAGTGGTGAGACGACGGAGAAGTGAAATGATCTGTTCTGATATATTTTTCTCATTTATTTTTTCTTACCGGTTTTTCGTTTTTCGTTTTCCGATTACTTTTCATCTCTCTTTGTTCAATCTTATTGAACACACCGAGATTAAAGAGAGCGGAAAAATCGTGGAAAATGTCCAGGAGAAAATAGTCGGTCCCTGTGATTGCCTTCTCGAGTGGTTGTTTGCACATTTCAAGGCCGTAAATGTCCGGTTTGGTAAAGTATAAAATCGTTTTTATTCCACTTCATGTATTCACGTTGGGTTACGTTTCACCAGGCAAGAAACGAGAAAATACAAGACCGCATTTCTAAAGAAAACACTCTGCAACAAAATTTCAAGATTACAATATTGGCTACAGAGCGAAGAATAAGGTCTTTCAGTAGACTTCAAGATTTTTTAGAGGATAACGCGTTAATTATTGAATATGGTATGATATCACCAATTTTAGACTTAAAACCTTTTTATTACTGTTTAACTAATTTGTGCGTAGAATGAAAGAGAAGTGGTGAAAATTTATTTTCGATGCAAAGATTTCACTGTATGATGTTTGACTCGCGTGGTTAATAATGTGGTTAAAGCATGGGTTTCAGAATGAGATTACGTTGATGTACGTATATAGTAACAGGTCTCAAATCAAAGACGTTACTCTTGTAGTTCTAATTACCTTGCGTGCTTGTCCAATATGGCCATCCTGGGATCTGGGGGAGTTTGAGCTTAAAGAAAATTGTCCAATTGGAACTTTATCTGGAATATACTTAATTAAGTTGCTATGAAATTACAAATAAAAGTATGAATATCAAGGAGAAATGTATTCAACATTAAGAAGAAACGGTGAAAGTTTGTCTCCGTAGCTTGTCTGGAATTGTTCACGAGAGCGCGTTTCAATTCAAAGATAAGACAGGATGTTGGTTGCACTATACAAAAAATAACGATCAACATCATTCAAGGGCTTTGGTATACGGCGCAGTTCAAGTACTGCAAGAACAAAGCTCGAACAGATGCAATGGAGAAAAACATGGCTAACTTGTTGAAAGGAAGATCAACAATTGACATTAGAAGACTGAAACAGTAATAGTAATACATAAAGAACATTTTTAAATGTCAAATGATACTGTCAATTAAAAATATATATATGTATGTATTTTATATCTCCAACAATATATATATATATATATATATATATATATATATATATATATATATATATATATATATATATCAAGTACTGAAAGAATAAAACATGTTTTTCAAGCAACAGTTATAGATGTATCAAGATACCGAAATTTAAACACGTGTTATCAGACACACACGCGCACATACATAGTTACTCTCTTCAGTTACACCCCTGAACAAAACGAAAAGTTTACTCAGTGAGATTTCCAAATAGTTAGGTCTACAATAGTTATTTACCAAACATAGCTTAGCCTGGTACAAGGACACAGCAGTGAGTCAAGAACTCACTAAACTTTCTAATCGGACAGCAGAACGAGTTTTCTAACCCATGCGCTACAGTAGGCGCCGTATTAGCTTCAATATAGACATGCTCTCTGCTTTTGCTTCAAATTGTTCACAAATCAAATGCATTGAAGCAACAAATTACTTTCTGTAATAAGAAATCAGAAACATACACCATCTATAATTTCATTTCTTCCTTAACCCCCCCCCCCGAAACAAAAAACGAATCCATATGCTAGAATATCATCGCTTAATAGAATTTTTTTAAAGCTTAAGTTCTTCATTCTAGCCCTCAATACCATTTAAGTTAACATTTCCTGGAGAGGCGAAGAAAGAGGCCGTTATTGAAAAGGAAATTAGTGCCATATTCAAACAACAATCTTATTATCTAAAATGCAGAAGTTCACTTCTTAATTTGCCGTCCGTTTGTTCCATGAATCCCAGGTGATAATTTCGAAAATATCCATAAAATCTTTGAGATATTAAACACAAAAAGATACATCAACATTTAATGTCAGAAAGAAGAGGCTGAAGAAGATCCATAACCTTGACATCCAGAGAAGAAAAATTTGAAAGAAAGAAATTTAGATTCCACTCGACCACAGCAGCTCTCGAACTTATCTTCAACAAAAGCTGACACGTAGCCGGGGCGGAACCAGTCTTCTAAGATGAGCGCCTTTCGAAATTTGAAAATTCGAAAACGCTACAGTGATACTACGACATTCACATTCAATCGCTTACATGTAAAAATCCAAAAAAACACTGATTGAGTTATGGACTGTAATAAAGTGTCCAAAGTGACTTATATATTTCTCTCGAGGAGAATCCCAGCAAATATCTTGATACTCCAAGTTGTTAATAAATTAATCAACATATATATATATATATATATATATATATATATATATGTCTAAAGCTTTTTGTGCAGAAAAAAATGAATGTAAGTTGAAAAGATTTAAAAATGAAAATACCCATAAGTAGTTTATTTTTGCTGTGTGTCCGTGTTGTACGTCAAAAATAAAACTAATGACTTGTTTTCCTTGTACGCAATTTACTAGTAGCGTTTTTTTTTAAAGAAGAATTCCGGGTTGGACTTATGTCTGCTTTTAATTGGCGCCAGGTTAAGATTCAAGGGTTTGCAGTTTTTAAAAATATCATAAATTGCTCTACTTGTTGAGAGCTGAAGTAAGTCGTCTTCAGAGTTAGGCTTCAGCTGTTATCAATTGCATATAAAGGATGGTTGTGGAGGGAAAAATAGAAGAGATTGAATACACGAGGAAAATTTTAATTTCATTGCTGTAAGATAGTAAGTTTTTCACAGCAAGTGACTTCTGCTTTCCTTAACAATTAAACAGAGATCATCATCATCATCATCATCATCATCATCATCATCATCATCATTTAAGCACCTGTCGTTGGGCATGGACCTTCTCCCAGATTTGCCAGACCTTTTTATCATGGGCGTTGCGGAGCCCAAATCTTCTGAACTTGTCTGATTCGTTACACCGTCTTATATTTTACCGGCCACAATTTTGTATATGATTTGTGAGGACCCACCTAATGAGTTGTGATGTCCAGCGGTTGTCTGACATTCTTGCAACATGATCAGCCAATTGTCGTTTGAATGTTCTAATGGATTCTGTGACATCTCTGACTCTTGTTTTTTCTCTTATATACTGTGCTGTTTTGTGATCTCTCTATGCGAAGTTGACCATGATTCTCTCATGTGCCCATTGCATGGTTCTCAATTTGAAAGTCACTCTTTTGGTTACGATCCATAATTCAGCTCCATATGTGACTATCGAGGAGGATACGTTGGTTGCAGACCCTTTTTTAAGACTTGTGGGATTTTCTAGTTCATAAAGGTTGAACCTGCTTTACAGAAAGCTTGCCATCCTAGAGTGATTCTTCGCTTGTTTTTCTCTTCTTTTCATGGAGATTCATTGTCTTTGGTAGATGTCGCGGTCTACTTTTTTTTTTTTTTTAGGTCAAAACGTCTTTCCGTCTAATTATTCACTATACTGTATTTACTGAATAGAAATTTTTACAGTTGAGTTAGAAACGTGTCTAAAATGCTGTTCTACTGACCAGTTCGCGAGTGTGAATATTAAACATGCATGAAATTTCAACCATGATAAGTTTTCAACTGAGTCTACAGTGTATACTTGAATAATTTTAGTCGATAATTATCTACAATTCTTTAATTATCAATAACACATATCATTATGATACATCAATGATTTCTTGAACTGTCCTTTGCTTTTTTACGTTTTGTTCATACTGTATAGCGTATAATGCAGTTTTCTGCGTTACGCTGCAAAACTCCCATTGATTCATTCAACACTGAACCACGTATTAACTTAACAGTGGATGGAAGTCGCAAATGGTAAATGATAACTGTATAAATACGAACTGCTATCCAAAAGGTCGTGTAAATGAGTCACACATATACACGCATGATATATATATATATATATATATATATATATATATATATATATAATAATTAGATAATTGTGTCATCCATAAACAGCTGTTTCGTTGTATTACAACTCTTCAGTATGGCTATAGACTATCCATTATCACATCCAATAACGAGAGGTAGGATCGAAACCTCCACTTCAGACTCGGAGGCTAGCATCTTATCTCTGGCCTACGTATAACTGGACAGTCAGTAAGGTTGAATATATATATATATATATATATATATATATATATATATATATATATATATATATATATATATATATATATATATATATATATATATATATATATATATATATATATATATATATATATATATATATATATATATATATATATATATATATATATATATATATATATATATATATATATATATATATATATATGTGTGTGTGTGTGTGTGTGTGTGTGTGTGAAAAAATGCTGTTTTGTTTTTGCTTGCAGATTGATTTCGAATGATGTTATAACTCTATATAGATTGATCTATCTTCAAATTTCCCGAACCTCTGGGTAAGCACTTCGTATATTTTTGAATATTGCTCCAATTTCTTGTAATTCAACTCTCGAAATACTCCCAATACATCAACCGAAGGCATTGTTAGAAGAAATAGAAATGTAGATATTTATAAAAAGTGTATGAGAAATAATGGAATACAGCAAGTTATTAGCTTTTCCTCGTGCTGTATTCATTCCATAAACCCTGCACATTCATAAGCTATTTGAAACCGTCTATCAAAACTGTCAACAAAACTTGTCCCTTCAGTTTCCAAGTTCTGGTCTGGCTGACTGGCTTTGTATGTATGAATCGTGCGTGCAGACCGCACAAACGGAGGATAGAGACTATAAGTGTACATTGGCAGAGCTAGCTCAACCTTCAAAAAAATTAAGATCACATTTATCCCAAAAAGAAGGGTATACAACCAATGCATCCTCCCAATAGTCACTTATGGAGCTGAAACATCGAACCTAACCAAAAGACAGACTCACAAACTGAGAACCATGCAACGTGCACATGAAAGAATTATGCTGGGCCTCACATGGAGAGCCCACAAGATAGCACAGTACATCTGGAAGAAGGCAGGAGTCAGGGACATCATAGAATCCATTAAAAATCTCAGATGGCAGTAGGCTGACTATGTTGAAAGAATGGCGGATAACCGATGGACATCGCAACTCACGACATGGATCCCCCGAGACCACATGCGCAACCGGCCTCGGCAGCATTAGATGTCGAGACGAGCTAGACAAATTTAGGTTTTTATAAGAGGGTTCAATTTTCAATCTAAGTTTATGCTAAATTGATTCCTCGTGTCCAGTAGCATTCGGGCTTCTTTTTAAAAATTTCAGACTTTTTCCAGTGATCACTGCCCAGCTAAAGCAAGAATTGTAGCTTATTCATTGATCACCTCTTTTTATAATTTTTCAAATGATCACCCTTAATATGGCATACTGCCAAAAGACGTTGGTTACATGACAGTCTCTTTTGAGCGACTAACCAGACCTGTTGCCCTTTTGTTCTGTCACTTGAGTGTCTTACTAAGTTGTTTGTTCTTCATAATCTTCTTATGTGAAAAGTCAATGTAAAAGCATTGAACGAGAACTTTAAATACGAAGGACTTGTGTTATTTCCAGCCTGGATCTAATCAGAGTTGAACTTACGTGGGTCTGCTTGAACCTATTGTATGACTCTTGAAATGAATCAATCAGACCATTTAGGTTAGAATATCATATAATGATATTTATCAAGCTTAGCTTAGTACGTAACAAGGAAGTAGTAACTGGGTACCCAGTGAAAATCGAACTTACTACACTAGCAAGTTGGTCTTCGTGTCAGACCCCCGAATCATGGGTACCTGTTGTAGACTGACGGTTTGAATCATCATCATCATCATCATCATCATCATCATCATCATCATCATCATCAGTCTTTCGACGTCCGTCGTTGGACAAAGACCTTCCCCAGGATTCGCTACAATTCTCTATCATGGGCGTCGCAGAGCCAGTATTTCCTGAATCTGTCTAGCTCATCTCTCCATCTTGTGTTCTGTTAGTCTCTGGGGATTCATGTTGTGAGGCGTGATGTCCATCGGTTATCTTTCATTCATGCAAAATGGCCTGCCCATTGCCATTTGAGTTTTAATAGTTTCTATCATATCACGAACACCTGTTTTCTTCCTTATATACTGTGCTGTCTTGTGATCTCTCCATATAAGGTTGAGCATGATTCTCGCACGTTGCATACTTCTCACTTTGTAGGTCTGTCTCTTAGCTAGGTTCCAGCTCCCTAAGTGACTATCAGGAGAATGCTTTGGTTGTATACTCTTCTTTTTAGGATTATTGGGATCGTCTGGTTTTTGAAAGTTGAGCTTGCTCTGTCGAATGCTTACCACCTTAAAGTGATTCTTCGCTTGATCTCCTCTTTTGAGGATCTCATGGAGATTCGTTGTCTTAGGTAGATGCAGTGGTCTACCTTACCCAGTTTTGCATCTTCTATCTTGACAGTTATGTTCTTATTCTCAACATGATTATTGCACATGATTTTCGTTTTACTGTTTGAATAATTGCATTGCAAAGCAACTAGAATTAAGTTGAAAGAAATGCAAGTCAAAGATTAATAATGGTTGACAATGTCTAATCTAATGAAAATCAAGTTAATATCATTAAGTTTCGTATTGCTTCTTATGAGCTCTTGCAAGCAAGGAGAAACGTAAGTTAAGAGATGTGAGGGATAAAAACAAATAACGAGACCTGATACCTGTGTTATCTTTGGGTCATGCAAAACTGAAACTACCAATAAAAAGCAGCCAATCCAGGTAACCCCCTGTGAACATAACGTGACTGGACTATTGCGATTATCTTTTTTCGGTTTGTGTTTATTTAGCCCACGTTTTTGTCTTGAAAAGTATTACAGTTCTGGTGAGTCACTCAACGTCTTTTCGAAGCATGCTATGCTGTTGGGGGGGAGATCAACTGAAGAACTGGAAAAAGAGCTAATCAATGGATTAGTTACTTCTCCCGCTCTTTGTTGGATGGTGAAATGTCCGAATTTTCAACCAGCGAGCGTGAATACAGCTGGACACAAACTACGGGACCAATTTAGCATAAACGCACATCGCAAATTGAACCCCGCTGAAACCCATTCTGGGAGGGAATTTTTTTTTCTAGACTTGGATAATAAGGAGGATATTTTTAATGTTTCAGCTCCTTAGCTTCATTGGTGTGCGTGGTACACACACACACACACACACACACACACACACACACACACACACACACACACAAACACACACACACACACACACGCACATATATATATATATATATATATATGCACCAGAGTACCCCCCCCCAAGGGTTGAAGAATAAATAGATAAAAACACACACACACACATATATACATTATATGTATATATATATATATATATATATATATATATACATTGTTGATTGATAGATAGATAGATAGATAGATAGATAGATCGATAAATAGATAGATAGAACAACAAAATGGCACATGATTTCTGATTAGTAATTTCCAATAGAAAAAAAATTGTTTGATAGTGTTTACATTTATGAATACAAGTGTGAAGGATCATATTATATTCTGGGAAAGGTGTAACTTGATTTGTGATTTGTTGACATTGATAACTACAAAAAGCCAAGCTGTGAAGTAAATTAGAAGCAATAGGATAACAAAGGTCAAGCCAGCAGCGTATGTAAATGTATCACGTATCGATCCCGAAGTCAATCAGAAAGTTAAGAAGAGCAAGGATCGAACGGACTTCATCAGGACATTCTTTCTTTGTTTCTCTCGAAGGAATAGAAGAGTAAAAGAATTTTAAACAAAGCTGAGCCTCACTCAAACCCATTCTGGGGGGGGGGGGAGTTTTTTCGAGACTTCTATGAAAAGGAGTACATTTTCAATTTTTCAGCTCCTTAGCTCTGTGGGTGAGTATGACACAAATCATTTTCATTTTTATTTTTGGAAATAACTAATCTGGAATCAATTACCATTTCGTTGTTCTATCCATATATCAAAGTTATGTATTTTTCACTGCAACTGAGGAGTCCTATTCAATTGAAAATCACTGGACAACAACGAAATTACGACGAAATGATGATAGAATACTCTACACAACACTCAGTGTCCATTCTCTCCTCTATCTCTCCATCTACAGCCATTGAACATCTCCATGGTTCCATGAATGCACAAGGGTGCATACGAGATATGCATCCAAACAGTTGCGTAGCCTGGGAGAAATTCTAAAACGCCCTATAACGTAATATATATACATAGCCAGCTAGATCTATTTAAAAACTGTATAAACCTGATGTCGACGGTTTTTGTTGATGGTTTGTAATACTCAGTGATGTTGGCAATTTTCCAAAAGAATGTTGATTACTGCTAATAGGAAATTATGATAACGTAGAAAATAAAAAAAAGACAACCTGTAACATAACGCAACGGCTAATATGGAAAATCGTTTTGCAGTGTGCACGGATGTGGTTTTTTGCCGAAAGACATCATCTCTAGCTTTCCTTGTAGATACGGGAATATTGAAAAAGAAAAGCTATTAAGATGGTGAGTGAAGCGGAAATTACCCAAGAGAAAATGAAATATTACTAACGTTCCTATTTCGCCTAAAGGGACTTATCTCTGGTGTATATCACATTTCGTGGAGAGCGAAATGTACGGGTCATGCATGAGATGAGCAGAACGCGTGAAAGTTAACGGCTCGATATAAAGAAGTGAAAAATGGCTGGTATGGCGGTGTTTTTTGGTAGTTCAGGGCTTGGGGTTAGGGTTACGATGAATAAATAGCTGGAGGCTCTGGATATCTAGCAGTGAACGGTCCTAGCAAACTGATCCAACATGGTTACGATGCCAACTTCAAGAAATCCAATGAATCCATTCTGTTGTATCTTGTAGCGTGATACTGTAATGAAACAAAATTGCAACAGGTCTGGTTGGTCATTCAGCAGAAACCGTCTCATTGTCGACGTCTTTTGGCTGCAGCTTTGTTGGGGGTGATCAATTAAAAAATTGGAATGAAAGGTGATCAATGAACAAGTTATTTCTCAAGCCTTTTGTTGGGCCTTGATCACTGAAAAAAGTCCGAATTCTCATAAGTCAAGTGCAAATGCTGTCTGACACAAACTAAGAGACCAATTTAGCATAAACTTGCATTTCAAATTGAACTCCCAACAAAAACATATATAGGGGGAGTATTCTGAAAAAAAAGAACAACAAAAAACAAAAACAAACAAACAAGTAAAACGTTCTTCCTTGACATAATAAAAAGTAAATGTAAATTTTTTTTAGCCTTGTACCTCCATTGGTTCGACGTGTACGTGTAACACATACATAAATAGATACCCAGACAGATCCACTTAAAAACTGAAGGAACCCATGTCAATGCTGACTATGTTGATGCTATGTCGATGTTGACAGTTCTAGTTGACGGTTTCAAGCACTCATTGAACTTGCTGATGTTCCAAGAGAATTTTGATCACAGTAAATATGCGATAATGATCACGTAGAAAATAATAGCTCAAACATTGCACAGCCGCTAATGTGGAAATGTGTTCTGTGGTTTGCGCGCTGGAAGTTCCTTGTCGAAATACACCATTTCTAGCAGGCGTTGTAGAAACAAAAATATTGAAAAAGGAAAGCCATTAAGATGATGTGAGCCACGGAAATTACCTGAAAGGAAATCAAATATTACTAACGTTTTTCTTTCTCCGAAAGGGACTTATCTTTGATTCAATTTTTCGTGGAATTCGGAAAGTATGGGTCATGGGAGAGTAAGTAAAACGTGTGGATGTCGAGAGAGAAGGGAAAAGAAGGTGTCGTGGTGTTTTTGGTCGAGTGGGGATTAATGTAATCAACAAAATCAAAATGATACAAAACAAGATGTGATAAAATGATTTCGTACCACAGAAAGCCGAAAAATGTGCTACCCAAATGCTGATGCTAAAATTCTGTTAATTACACACATTTTGCGTATTGTTTTCAACTGAGATTTCGATTCAGTCAACCTACGAGACTTTTTACATTCAATGTTTTTTTATCCATAAAAAATACTTTTGATCATTCATTCTTCATCCTTCCAGTCACTTTGGTATCTAGTGTGTGTGTTATTAGGTTTTCAATGTATCACAGTCTTCTATGTTTTGCAACTGTAGACAATGAAGTTGTAAGTTTGTTTGACTATTTCTGTCTCACATCTTCTCAAAGACAGCAACTTTTGATTTAGATCCCTGCACACCTTTACCACTCGTTGTTTTGATAATTTGTGACTTCCTATGAGGACGTGTGACTCATGACGACGTTATTGTGTTACCATGCTTTTTCACACCTTGGCACAAAATAGCTGGAGACCGTGGATATTTAAAAGTGTTAGTTGTTTTCAAATTGATTCAACCTTTTTACGGTGGTAACTTTGAGAATGGCATGGATTTATTATATTGTATCTTTCAGCATAATACTGTAATAAGACAACATTGCAGTATCTTCAACAAACTGTTGAAATCTTCACCGTAACGGTAAGGAATATGAATACACAACATGATTTACCATGTATAATGCCTTCCATTCTATTCGAGCGTCAAATGGTGGGAAAAGTTATGTCAGCCGAGGAATAAGTGATATCAAATCGTCTGACCTCTGCCAACAGCATTCATTACAGATCCCCATCCCGACCCGACGTAATAAAAGAGTGATGTCTGAGCGTGAAACCCTTCTTTTATTTTGGAAATACTTACTGCTTGATTTACGTGCAGGTGTCCCATGGTCAAAGCTGCATCAACATGACGTTTAACAAATACCTATTCGATTACGTGTTTTTCTTTAGCAAACCCTTTGATCACGCCAGCCATGACCCTCTTTGATCAAGCCACGTTGCTGAATATACAATTATGCTCTGCTTTTGAACATTTCGTAAACTGAAATGGCGTAAAGTGAAGATTACCATTAATTTATATGGGAAATTTTGATCGTTACCAGACCCCTAAATGATGATAATCGTATGTTAGGCTTCGGCTTCGGATGTTGGGTTTAATGGGAGGTAAAGGAGCCTTGAGTGTTGGAGAGAGAGAGAGAGAGAGAGAGAGAGAGAGAGAGAGAGAGAGAGAGAGACAGACAGACAGACAGACAGACAGACAGAGACAGAGAGAGACAGAGAGAGAGAACTTGCGCTGCCTGAAGCAAAACGAAAACTGACGGTCATTTTTGCTTTTTGCTTATTTTCGTAAAAGTGGAAAACTTACATGAAGCGTACTTTCGAAAAGCGTAGGAATTCTGTAGTGAGGATGGCAGAACCATTTTATTAATTGCGACGAAAGACAACACTCCAATGAATACTAAATTTGTTCAGACCAAATTTGAATAGGTTCATTGCGTTCAGAGGAAAGGAAAGATAGAGAGATTGTAAAGAGTGAGTTTTTTTACGTCACACAACATCATATAACTCTTTTTCCCCCAAATCAATCGGAAACAAATAACTTTATTAAAAAAACAAATGGTGCAAAATGCTATCAAAAATTGATTGTGTAATCAACATCGTAGGTTTTGAACAGTCTATTCTTTTTCTTGTTTTATTCCCCAAAGAGACTGAACCAGATGTCGCTTCCCCATAATCAAAAGATAGATTCAATCAGAGATTTTTGAGAATATTTTGACATTCGAATATAAGATATCATCGGTGATTGCTCTATATGTTCTCCTCCTCGAAGAAGAGGAAATGATTTTTGTACTTCGCCTCTCGTTAATCATTCCCAGGCTCTGTCTCTCTTTACGCTGATAAGTTGTTCACATTGACGACTTACGTGTTGTCTATTGAAGTAGAATACTTAGGTAGGCACCCGAACATCTATTTTATGAATAATAGCAGAGATTATAACGCTGGGTCTTCGATAATAGAGTGATAGGTATACTCGCCTGTCGAGCGGGTGACAGGAGATTAGATTCATCATTGGAGAGGCCTTATCAAATCAAGCACGGTGATGGAGAGGTTGATACCGTTCCTAGGGGTATTACTGCTCAGCGAACAAAAGCAAACGGGATCAAAATCCATCTTTTTCTCTCTCTCTCTCTCTCTTTGACTCTCTCTCTGTCTGTCTCGCTTCTTTTCTTCCCCTGTCTCTGTCTGTCTGTCTGTCCATCTGTTTGTCTCTTTCTATATACACATGTATGTGCGAAGTGTCTCAATAAATTCATAGCGTGAAAAAATAGTTGAATTTTGGCCTGGAATTTTCATTGTATAATGTTCTCTATGATTGATAGTCTTACGCTTATTGACAAGAGAGGAGATTATGTAGAGAATAAATCTATTTTGTAAAATTATTGAATTTTACATCATAGGGCTACAGAATTATTGATGTACCTCACACATATATATGTGTGTGTGTGTGTGTGTGTGTGTGTGTGAGTGTGCGTGCATGCGTGTTCGTGATTTTTTGAGCGTTGTAAAGCCACGCACGCATTCTATAATATTTGAGGCTCAATTATTATGTAAATTGATCAGTATAAATTCGTCTTTGAGGCTAGGTATAGGTTTTCAGACTAGTTGGGTTATTAAAAGCAAAACCATCTTGCAAGAAGGTTTTTTTTATTTAAAAAAAAAACTATGTAAAGTCATGAATAGCAAGCTAGATTTCAGTAGTGAAATAACACGTGGAATTCATTCATTTTGGTAAAACCGCTTCAATGACGTCATCCATGACAATTAGATCATCCATATCAGACTAGTTCATACAGCTTTGACGCAATTACAATTTTCATACTAGTTATTACGGCCAGTTGAATTTTCAATGACTTGCATGTATTATCGGAATGGCGATTCCCAAGAACTATGAATGGTAAATAAATGCAACTAATTATGTCCACAATATCATATTTGTGGATAGGAAAATTGACCTGGAAACAGGTGTTGCTGGCTGCTATTTTGAAATGGTTGGTATGGACGACATATTGAAAATTCATCATGGCTCAATATCCAGTTTTTTTCTAATGCTTTTGGCTATAAGTGTACCAAAACCTATCTAGAACCTATAATTTAATGGTAACAGCTTCTTCGCATTATGCAATTTCAGATTACCAAAGAAACTAAGAAATCTCTACTTTTGGATAGCAGGGAAGTCTGTACTATGTTTTATAATGCACGATTTTCGACGATATTTCGCTGGATGAATACCAGTCTGTGAAAGGGTCTGATTTATTCGAAGAAGACAAAAAAACTTATTCAAGATTCAAGAAAGGTAACAACGTATTCGAAATAACCATTTTAAAAAAAATTCCCACCTAGACGAATAAACAGACTTGAAATAAATGTCAGCCTCAAGGCAAAGTTTGGCAAAAACAGATCATAAAGAATTACCCATCTCCTGTAAAGAGAATGGAACAGTGATTTCCTTTTGATAAACACCTTGGGTCCTCCGAAAATAGCTGTTTATTTCTGAGTGTGTCAAACATAGCCAGTGGATATGTAATTGTTTATTTTGCCATGCAAAGCAAGAAACAAATTCTTGCCCCTCCCTGAGTGGAAGAGCAAGCCTGGTTGCTGCAGAGGTCAATGTCTACTCCGTTTTTGATTACAACTGAAGACGATTTCTGCAACTTTTGTATTATTTATATATATATATATATATATATATATATATATATATATATATATATATATATATATATATATATATATATATATAATAGGATAAATAAGAAATGGAAAACTTTTAAAAAGGTAAATTTTTGTAGATATGGAAGACTTGTCAGTTTGTTTCAGTCAATTAATTTCAAATCACCGTGGCGAAATGTTATTTCTATTCTAAGCGATTGTTCGGAGTTTAGTTCGGGTCAACTTTGCGACAGAACGAGCTCGACAAAAAGGCCCCGACTGTGATTGAAAACTATACACTTATTTATGACTTCATGGAAAATAGTCGACCTGGCGACCGATGAGCTCGAAATAACGTAATTACTGCGATTGAAAAATATGCTTTTTTCATGACGTCATGAAGTGTCCATTAAAGGACATCGCGTGGAAGAAAAAGACTTGGAAGATTGTACAGGATTCTTCATAAATAGCCAATTTGATTGGTCGAAAAGATAGCCCTGAGTTTGTATTTAGATAGCATGAATAGCATTCAGATTCAACAAAGTATTCAAAAAGATCGCTTTGGATTGTATTGTGACAAGTGTCATATCAGTGTGAAAATGTTTGGTCTGTATTCGTTGTAAGATGGAAATAGGAGTGTTTAGTTTCATTTGGAAACATCGTTTTTGATTTGAATTTTGACTCCATATCATCATCATCATCATCATCATCATCATCATCAGTCTTTTATCGTTGGACATAGACCTTCCCCAGGATTCGTTACACTTCTTTATCGTAGGCGTTGCAGAGCCAGTTCTTTCTGAACTTGTCTCGTTCATCTCTCCATCCTGTATTCTGCCGGCCTCGCTTGTGCAAGTGATCCCTGGGGATCAACGTTATGAGTCATGATGTCCATCGGTTGTCTGATATTCTTGCAACATGACCAGCCCGTTGCCATTTGAGTTTTCTTCGATGTTTTAGACTCCTATTTTCTCCCCGGCATTCTGTGCTGTTTTGTGATATCTCCATGTGAGGTTGAGCATGATTATCTTACGTGCACGTTGAATTTTTATCTTTTTTTCTGATTAATGGTATCTATTTGTTTTTGAAGGTAGAGCTGGCTCTGCCGAAAGCTTGCCATACTAGAGTGATTATTCATTTTATTCTTCCTTCTGCTGTGGGCTTCGTGGAGATTTGTTGTCCTAAGCAGATGTAGTAGTCTACTTCCTCCAGTTTTGTGTCTTCAGTTTTGATAGTTGTGCGCTTATTTCCTTCGCAGTTGTTGCACATGACCTTTGTTTTACTAAAGGCCGACATTCCTGCTTTCTTTGTTTAGTTCATCAAGCATTAGTTGGAGGTCGTGTAAGTCTTCTGCGAAAAGAGCGATGTCTTCTGCAAATCTGAGATTGCTCAGATGTTCGCCGTCTATTTTGATTCCCCTTCTCTCTCAGTCTAGATTTCAAGAGATCATCTCGAAGCGGGCTATGAAGAGTTTGGATGAGCTAGTATCACCTCGTCTTACCCGTTTTTGAAGCCGGAAGGGCTCAGAGTTGCTATGGGTGTATATATATATTGCAGTACTCTGATTTATACCGGGTTTACACCTTGTAGAGAAGTGGCCTTCATGACCACGGAAATTCCCAGACTCGGAAGCTTTCTTGAAGTCTATAATTGCCACAGCAAGTGTCATTTTCGTATTCTACTGCATTTTCTTTCAGCTTATTCTTTAAATGGAGATGGTCCATGGTGAAGTAGTTCCTTCTAAAACCAGCTTGTTCCCGTTGTTGATGAACATCTAGTGTTTTAGTGATCCAGTTGGTGATGATTCAGCGTGCATTTGAAATAATAAAGATAGTATTTCTGTTTATTGATTCAAACATTGAAAATAATAAGGAAGATTTCTGAGATGTCATATTTTTTTCTTCTTAGGAAAGTTAATAATGCAACTCAAATGCTGAAGGTTTTAGAATTCTTTTGATCGAACCTTTTGGTCATATATATTCATGACATCATTGTTACGTCATCAAAGAATTCCCCTTCGCTCTCTATGTCTTTATGTCATCTTTCAGCTGAACTAAATATTTCATCATAGAAAAACGACCCCGGTGTTGATTCGATAAATTCCTTGTGGAACTTTTCGTCGTCTTGAACTTGTCGAAACAGCTGACCAGTCAAAAAGTGTTACGTAGATTGAAACAAGTGATAGCACCGCACAACCTTTCCTTTTAATACCTTTTCTGTTCCTGCTTAACAGATGCTATTTTCTGATTGATCATGTTTGAAAAGTAAAGGATATATCAATTAATACTATTTGTTATTATTCTATTTGATGAAGTACTGTACATCACTATGATTGATATGTGAAAATATCTACCTTCATCTTAATTGTCGCTACTTTTTATCGCAACCAAAATTGGGCCGGATTTCTTTCGGCTGCGAGTAAACAAATTAACAGCATAGGTCGGTATAGAGAAAACGTTCTGCACTGTTAATATATTTACTTAAAGCTAGAGGGGAACTGATCCGAGTTTAGTTGCGATAGAAAGCTACAATAAGACAGTGTTATGGTCACGTTCCGAGCAATCACCGAGACAGGTCCGTTATGTCTTGTTGGTCAAAATACACCCATTCCTCCTGTTAGGTTCAAAAAATGAAGTAAGATGAGGGCAAAAGTCTGACAAAACTCCACATGATACTTTTCGATGAGTTTACATCTATCTATCTATCCATCAATCAAAATTGTCGCTAAAATTGCCAACATAGGTTTTATTAAGTTTTCAAGTGAGTCCGGCTGGCTGGCTGGCTATCTATGTGTCATGCGTACAAGCCACACCAATCAAACTTGAGAGAGGCAAATTCAAACATTTACTCCTTATTATGTCTAGAAGAAACGTTTTTCATCTTTTAAGTTCCCAAATAAAAGGCTTTGGAGGGGTTCAATTTACAGCATTCACGCTTGTTTTTCCAACTTTTTTCCGAGCTATCACCACCCAACAAAAGACAAGTAAAGTAACTTATTCGTTGATCACCCCTTTTCCCAATTTTTCAATTGATCAACCCTAACATGGGATGGTGCCTAAAGTCGGTGATCACATGATGGTTTCTTTCGTGAAACTAAACAAGCCTGTATTTGAATTCAATCTTTGTAAAGTTGGACAAAGAAGCCTTTTTGCTGGATTCCCCACGAAATGAATTATGTATTCTGGTCGTAAATACAGATATCATTGGACACATTGATTCGGCGCCCAGGTGGAAAATAGTGCATGAAAGCCCCCACGAGCGAAAGGTGCTGGGTCATTTACTTCTGGTTCTCATCCAAGAACAAGGGTCGATAACCCACTGAGTATTTGAAATAGGATCCGGTGTTGTACGAGATGTATCTCTGTAATAGTCAGTTCCCCGGCCAATATTTCATGTCCCTTCCTTATTGGCTATCTTCATGGTTTCCCATCTCTCTCCATCTGTCGCTCTCTCAGCCAGTAAGGAAGAGACATAAAATATTGGACAGGATATTAACTAATATATGTATATAAAATCAATATCAGCCGTTATAAGTCCACTGCTGGACAAAAGCCTTTCCCATCTTCTTCCGTGTCTTATCGTCAAACTTTTTGTATATCGTCTCTCCACCTTGTGTCTTTTTTCTTCGTACTGCATTTATGTCCCAAGGGAACGGTATTCCTCACTCTGGTCCTTTCTCAGTCCCATGTGGATCTATCACTAAGAGTTATTCTTAACACGTTTTTTCCCCATTGCTGTCTGCGCTATTTGGAGTTAGTTTTTGAGTGATTCTGTTCTTTCCCAGGTTTCACACCTTTACATTACAGCTGATATTATGGATCGATCGCACATTTTATGTTTTTAGCATATTTGCGATTTGTTCTTCTGTAAGTGTCTGTATATACCAAATGCTTTTCAGCAATTCGTTACGCACAATCTTATTTTATTTCCGTTGTCTTTCTCTAGCTTTATTGCCTATTCTTGGAAAATGCATTAAATCGAAAGTTGACGGCCTTATGAGTGAATATAATGTATCTTCAATGAATCTGTATTTATTTACACAAATGAATTGTACATATATATATATATATATATATATATATATATATATATATATATATATATATATATATATATATATATATCCGTCTGTGCGTTTGTGTGAGTTCATATATATACGCGTGTGTGTGTGTGTTTGAGTGTGTTTGTGTGAGTTCATATGTGTGTGTGTGTGTGTGTGTGTGTGTGTGCTTGTGTGTGTGTGTTTGTGTGAGTTTATATATGTGTGTTTTTATGAGTATATATATAGAAACTCACACACGAACATTGATGTTTGTATGTAAGCTTATGTATAGATATACATATATATATATATATGTACACACACACACACACACACACACATATATATATATATATATATATATAAACTCTCACACACAGTCACACACAAATATAACACGCATATATATATATATATATATATATATATATATATATACGTATATATATAAACTCACCTTCTCATACACTAATATTGATAAATTCAAATAAATCATTCATGTAAATAAACACCGATTTATTCAAGATACAGCATAATCACCTATAGGGACGTCAGCTTTCAATGCGTTCACTGGTTTCTAAATTGCCTGTATTACGTCATTTTTAAAGCTTACCGAAGATATCTTGAAGTTGTTCATGAATTTTCAGACATATAAAATTTATCATCCTTGTACAAAGGTTATTCAGGGTGCGAGCTTTCTAGCAGTTTTGCTCTCACTCGGGCAATTGTTTCTGATTTGCTCTCATTTGTATTCTCTCTGTATTTATGTCTTATACAGAAGAGTAGATATTCAGAATCTCAATCCAGGTAGCACTTTATACACAGCATGTATTACAAACACAATATTTCATTGTATGTATTCAGTAACGTAAGTTAATATATATTAGATTTATGGATGACCTGTTTATAAGACACGTCAGTGATCCTTTTAATTGAATCAAGGCAATACAAGTAAACTAATCATATGACCCAAGTACACGTCATGTTCAGTTGAATTATGTTTGCTACATCTTACCCCAAGTCTAGAAGATCATTGACCCAAAACATCATCAATTGCCATACAGCGATACCTTGAATAGTGTTGTTTTAATTGGAGTGGGTTTGATGTAGTACGGTTGGGGTATTGCTGTACAAATAATTCAACCAAGTGTATACAGTAAAAGCATTAAATTGTAATAAGACCTTGGACAGTGCGGTGCACAATAGCATGAAAGAGAAAAAGAGCAAGATTCAGGCTTACGGAGGATTTGCAGGGCATTCGTTATCCATGTCGTTCAATCGCCCAGGGTGCGTGGTGTGGAGCCCTGCAACCATATTGATTAGAATGAGGAAAAGATGTTTTGTTCCTTGTTTGACTTGGATAATTACATGAGAAGAAACATCTTTTATTCAAACTCTTTTTCTCTTCGTTCTGCAGACCCCTCCCCTAAAAATCAAACTATGAAAATATCAAGTTTGAATGTAAATATAAGTGTATTGCACTTACTTTCGCGTGTAAATCACAATGATTACTAGAAGATCATAGACCAGAAGATGATCATAAGCTGCCATACAGTAATACTTTGGATAGTGTGGTTTTATTTAGTGCGGGTTTGATGAAGTACGGCTGGGATATTGCTGTACAAATAATGTAACTAAGTGTAAACAGAAAAAAAATTAAAAATTATAATAAGACCTTGAAAGATGCAGTTTTGAACAATATGGAACATTTTAAACAAATTAAACGCACAAACAAAGACCTTAGGATGGAAAGCCTTCGGCAGAGCAAGCTCAACCTTCAAAAATAAAATCCCACTTGTCCTAAAAAGATTAGTATATAACCAAAGCACCCTTCCGAAAGTCATTTATGGAGCTGTAACAGGGAACCTGTGTAACATTAGTATTTCAAGTAGTGAGGGGTCATCCACCCGGAAAATCAGTATTCAAAACCCTGACCTTTACCTGGACTCGATCACTGACTTCTGGTACCGGTGGGAAATGTTTAGAGTCGCCCATAAACGGGTACATACATCACTTTTTTTTCAAAATTGAAATTTAATTTTCTCCCAAACCAAACATACCTGGAGTTTATAATTTTTAGTGAGACATTACACAATGAGAATGGACATTATCTGGTATTTGTATGACTAAACTCTGCATCATCGAGATTCTGTTGCTACAAAGGTTTTTTTTAAGGTATACTCAATCTTGGACGGTAAATATTCATATTTTGGCAACCACCTATAAATATTTATAAGTGCCTGTAAAACTATTTCTACCACGATGCAGGCCACACATCACAAATCTATTTGCGATGAATGAGATTTTATATCACGAAAGGAATTGTGTAGTGTTCTGTTTAAAAAAAAAGAAGCTTAACTTTCTTTCATAGGCAAATTGGACGGTTTCCAAGGATCAGAATTGCTTCTTTCTCGAGAAGGAATTAATCAGCAGATTTTCCATAAGAACGAGCCGGGCATGAGAAAGATTGATTTTCAGGTGTTCAGAGGAGAGTAAGGAGACAAACATGTGGAGGGAGTGATGAGAGTTTGGAGAGTGTGGGCGTAGAAAGAAAGAAAGAAAGACAGGAATGTAAAAGATGGAAAAAAAGAGAAAAATAAGTTGAAAGAGAGAGAAGAAGAAAGTGAGTAATAGTAACAAGAAAGAAAGAAAGGATGACAAGAATGAGAAAGGAGTGAAATAAGAGAAGAAGAGATGGAGAAAAGACAAGAAAGAGAAATAGTGATGAGGAGGAGAAGCAAGTGAGAAAAAAAAAGAAAGAAGCAATAAGGAGGAGAAAAGAATGTGAAGGAAGAAAGACTTATCAGAAGGAGAAAAGAGGAGAAAGATATTAAGAATAACGAGAAGGAAAAAAGAACGATAAGTTATTAAGAAAGAGAGAAAGGGGAAACACCGACAAGAAAAAAGGGTAAAAAGAAAGTGAAGAGTTGCAAGAAAGAAAGTAAGAAAGTAAGAAAGAGAGAAAATTGACAATCAAGATAAAAATGGTTTAGATTTTGAATTTAAAAACAGAAATTTAGTTGAAAGACGACTGATCTAGTCTACTACAACCCGACCTATACTAAAACAATCCTAGTATTAAACTGATGCAACCTATTCGGAACACCTGATAAGGGCAGACCTAATTTGGCTATTAGGATTAAGGTTGACCGCCTTTGCGGGAAATGTAACAATTGCTCAAAGGAGTGACGCACCCATCTACCCGAGAACTAGATAGATAGCGCCTTTATGACCGGGCTTCCCATGTCATGTTTCTCAATATATGAAATAGACCTGGAGATGACAAGCACTCGAAGCGGTGTCACTCACTTCATCATTTTTCCCAAGCAGTCACTTATCTAGGCACTGACTAGACTCGCACTATAATCAGTTTATCCCATAAGATTCGGTCATAAGCTGCATATACCTGATGAGAATCCTCCTATAAAAATACCTATCTGCCATCCTCCTAAACGTACATCATTAAACTAGACATAAGAGAGAGCAACACATGAAATGTTCAGAAATATATCAGTAAACCGGAAGAATGTCAAACTGTCGAAATATCAAATTCAGGAACGGCATAATACTATAGAGTAAGATTTAATTCATATATGTCCTCTTTTCTAAGCAGAGGATTCGATTGTCACGAAATTTTGAGGAATATATACTCAGGAGCGTCTTAATGATATTTGAGCACCCCCCTCATCAGGAGAAATATTTGACTTGACCTGCAGGCCGTAGTACAGACTCTTATTCAATGCATGGATTCAATAAAGACTCAAGAAGCGATTTTGACATGAATGTAAACATAGGGGTAAGGAAAATCATATAGGTCTACTTTCTGATAATACGCTTTTAAAAAAAATCATTTCGTAGGGGCCTGGGCAACAGTCCATTATGCCGATGCGATAAGATGGCCCTGTATGTTCTGCGTTGATGGTAGTAATTGCAATCAAATCAAACGTGTCCCATACGCTCGGTATGGCAAAACTGATCAGGCCTGGCGTCACATATCACCTGTTTTCTCCACACCCCTCCGTCTCCGACGTGACTCTTTAATTTTTGGAGGTTTGTAAAAAGAAAATTTAGAGGCGAAACGCACCCGTAGTGATGTCACTCATCTCACCTGCTATTTCGACTATATCAGGAAGGAGAAGTGAAGTGGGTTAATGCGTTTCCCAAGGCCACTATAGGGAGGTAGACGCTGATTGTTCCAGTTGGACCTTCAACTAAACTCAACGATTTCATTCTCTGTGCTGCAAATTGCTTGACCACTGGTACCCCTTCAGTTGTAATTGAAAACCTTTCATAGCCAGTTCCACGTTCTTCGCTGGTCTTCGTTGATTCTTTTTCACCATTCTTTAGATCAACTTATCTCAAAGGTCAGGACGTCGTGTGGGCCATGGCATGTCTGGTTCGCATCCAAACAAATGTCGATTAAACGTTTCATTCGGACAGGTCTGGTTAGTCACTCAATAGACACGGTCAAGTGACTAATATCTTTTGGTTGCATGTCATATTAGGGATGATGAATGAAAAATGTTGGAAAAAGAGGTGATCAATTAATGAGTCATGTGTCTCGCTTTACGTTGGACAGTGAACGCTAAAAAAGTCTGAGTTTACAAAAAACAATTGCGAATGCTGTCGGACTCAAACTGAGGAATCAATTTAGCAGAAACTTACATTGCAAATTGGACTGCACTCTAAAACCCATTAAGGGGAGGACTTGAAGAAGAATTCTTCTGGACATAACAAGGAGTAAAGTTTCCAGCCCTGTAACTCCATTAGTGCGACCTGTTCGCGTGATACATACATACAAAGTCAGTCAGCTACCTAGACCAACTTGAAAACTGAAGAGACCCATGTTGACAGTTTTAGTTGACAGCTTCTTCAGAGAAAATGATATGCCGGGGGCAAATCGTTTTGAAGATATATCGATGCCTTGAGTCTTATGTAGGCGAGGAATTAACCATTTCTCAGGAATGGTCAAAAAAGTGTCGTGACTTGCATTTGGGGTAAGGAATATGGACCAATAAGATCATATGAAGAATTTTGCCCAGAGATATTGCAATCATCATGTCATATGAAAGGGCAGATAATGGACGCTGGAAGTAGATTGACCCTAAGGATGAGAGAGAGAGAGAGAGAGAGAGAGAGAGAGAGAGAGAGAGAGAGAGAGAGGGGGGGGAAGAATTAAGAAAAAAAGACAAATATAAAAAAAATCATCCTCAGCCTTTTAGCGTCCATCGTTGGACAAAGATCTTCCCTAGGATTTGCCAGGCCTCTCCATCAAGGTATTTGCCGTCTATTCTGATTCATGTGTTCCCCGTCTAAGTTTCAGATGTGAAGAATTTGGGTGAGTTGGTATCACCTTGTCACAATCCTTTTTTTCTTGTTGAACGGTTGAAAGGACCTAGAGTCTTTGAAGATAGATAGATAGATAGAAAGAGAGAGAAAGAGAGAGAGAGAGAGAGAGAGAGGGAGGGAGGGAGAGAGAGAGGATAGATTATGAAATAAGTGAAAAAGAGAGATAGGCCAGAATTAAATAAAGGAAGAAAAAAAGGAAGAGAGAAAAAATCAGTAGAATGTTGTAGCAAGAAAAGGAATCATGGAGAGAGAGAGAGAGAGAGAGAGAGAGAGAGAGAGAGAGAGAGAGAGAGAGAGAGAGAGAGAGAGAGAGAGAAGAGGGAGAGAAAAGAGAGGAATAGAGAAAGAGCCAATAAGAGAATTCAGTTTCAACTGCATTTGAAACGATTGCCTTGATTGTATTGTGACGGCTGTCATACTAGCCTGTATTTCGCCAATTTCTTGTCAGAATTGGCATATTTGTGCTTATTGATTGAAGATGAAAGGAAATGTGTGATGTTTTATGCATGCAATGCTTTTTTTTTATTTCCTAAAAATAAAACAGACTCAGAGGACAACGAGATAAAAAGGAAGGAAGAATAAAAACAAGAAATGAAGAAAGAAAAAAACGATGATCAACGACAAAGACAGGAAAAAAAGAATGAAGAGAGACATAGACGTTGGGAGAGAGTGAGGTGGGAAATTAAAGGAAGGAAAGACGTCTAACAAGGAAGACAACAAGAAAGAAAGGTTGATAAATAATTAGAAGTCGCCACCACAGTCAATAATTGAATAACCGTAACGTCAAAATTAGAAGCTGTATAAAAAAAAATCATTGAAGAATAAATATGAACGGAGTAGATTGTATTTAAGACATCACTGGCGTCTTCTGTTGGAAAAATTTGAAGTAGAGTAAAAAAAATGCATCTTATCAATATACCCGTCAAAATGAGGCCCGAAAAAGGCCAAAGAGGTTTCTTCCTAAAAATTCAAAAGAAAGTGGAGTACTGTTGCCAATTTTCAAGTCTGAAAACGAAATTGTATGGCAAAAAGCGCTGGGACACACACAATCACCCTCAAACACATGCACATATATCAAGGGATTGTCCCTTTGGTGGCTACGTATGTTCAATCATCATCATCCTCATCATAATCGGTCTTTTAACGTACGTCATGGGATATTGACCTTCCCCTAGGATTCGCCACACGTCTCTATCGTAAGCGTCGCAGAGCCAGTACTTTATAAATTCATCAAGTTCATCTCTCCATCTTGTATTCTGTCGGCCTCGGTTTCGTATGTGATCTCTGGGGATCCATGTTGTGAGTCTTGATGTCCATCGGTTGTCTATCATTCTTGCAACATGGCCTGCCCATTGCCATTTAAATTTTCTAATAGATTCCATGATGTCTCTGACTCCTGTTTTCTTCTTTGTATACTGTGCTGTCTTGTCATCTCTCCATGTGAGGTTGAGGATTATTCTCTCATGCGCACGTTGCTTGGTTCTCAATTTGCAGATCTGTCTCTTGGTTAGGTTCCATGTTTCAGCTCCATAAGTGACTATTGGGAGGATGCATTGGTTGTAGTCAACGACAATGACAGAAATAAAGATAGATACAGAAACAGAAAGGAAGAATGGAGGAAGGAGGGAAGAAAGAGAGATGAATAGACATCGGTAAAGACAGAGAGAGAGAGAGAGAGAGAGAGAGAGAGAGAGAGAGAGAGAGAGTGAGAGAGAGTTTGGGAACCACTGCAATAAAGTTCATCATTTGATCAGCATTTTGTCACGAAGTCTTAAGTATATTTTACAAACCCAATTACAAACTGGTAAGGCCTACGTGCAAACGACATGGCCGTGAAAACACCAAACTGCGCATTCTATTTGAGTTCAAATTCAATTTTATGACTACATACCTGAAATGAATCACGATTTCACGTCTGTCTACCACGTGAAATCGTGATTCGTTTCAGGGATGTAGCTATACGATTAAATTTGTGTTTTGTTGGCTGATGGGCCCTTGTGGCCAAACCGGGAAGGTGTCATCCATATCAGACAGGCTTCCAAAGATACAAGATGCGAGTTCAAATCTTCTTCATTTCCGATTTATGCTGCTGAATAAACTGTCGAAGAATGTGAAAAAAACAAAAAAACAAACAATCGTTGCAATGAAGAGCAACAAAAATAAAATGGAAGATCAACTAGTCTGAATTTAGCAATAAAGATGGCATTTTATAAAATGTAGAATCTTTTTCTTCTAACAAACCGAAATAAGGAATTTTTCATGTCAGCCAAGAGCTGATAATGGGTGGGGATAACGACTTTTTGCAGCCACTCTCTGGGTAATTGTAGGAGAGTGGTTCGTCCGAATGCTGACATACTTGCTCCTTTCTCAATCAACAATTGTGGAATGATAGTAACGAGGCATTTTTGATAAGATGTCTTAGGACGTGACAAAAATTTTGTTTATGACGTTCCTCAAAGCATGATATTCAGTGTCATCTTACGCTGAAACTCAATTATCTTCAGCTGGACTGCTGCCTCTTCTTTTCCCATTACTTGGTTGCAAGTTGCACAAAATCTCTTTGCAGTCCAAATGTGGCCCATGGGCTACGTATTGGACAGCACTGATATATATATATATATATATATATATATATATATATATATATATATATATATATTTATGTATATATATATATGTGTGTGTGTGTGTGTGTGTGTGAGGCCCAAAGAGGGCAGAAACATGAGCTAGTTTTTGTAGCGAATCCACAATCTACTATATATATATATATATATATATATATATATATATATATATATATATATATATATATATATATATGTGTGTGTGTGTGTGTGTGTGTGTGTGTGTGTGAGGCCCAAAGAGGGCAGAAACATGAGCTAGTTTTTGTAGCGAATCCACAATCTACTATATATATATACATATGTATATGTATATAAGCTACTGATGCAAAATAACACTTATAGGATTGTTGGTCTGAACTTATAAAATGATGTTCTGGAACAAAGCACTGACCAAATTACAGCAAAAGGTCCATCAGCATGCTACCTTCAAGGCAGATCCATCTTCTCGCAGAAGTGTTTGTGCATCGATCGGTCAGAATTGCACAAATGGGATATTTCACGCAGAAAACACCCAAAGCCTGGATAAGACACTATTGTTGAAATATCTTTCGTTAATAAGCTGCAAACTGGGAAGAAGTCAGAATAGATCAATTTAGGTGAACAGCACATCGATTACGAATAAATGGTATTAAAGAAGAAAATAAACGTAATTTATCGACATTGAGTCGCAAACTTTCACCTTTACTCTCAAAGGAAGCGCTTTAAGGCTTTTTTATAGATTATCTGAATTACCAGCATCCCCTATTTTTACACTTTGAGACCATCAGTGAGTAAAAATTATGAATTTGTACGGTTGGAAGCGGATAACTAAAACTGCGAAAAGCGAATCCGTGGGTGGGCGGACTAGTATACCAGCCTTAAATAATAAACCACAGAGAGAGAGAGAGAGAGAGAGAGAGAGAGAGTTAGAGTTAGTTAGTTAGTTAGTTTTTTAGTTAGTTAGTTTCTTTAATTTGTTCAAAGATGAAGCAGGAACTATATATATACAACAAATGTACAAAAATACCCCATATATCGCAAAAATTTCGACGAAAAAAGAACCCCAAAAAGATAGAAGATGGATCTTGGATTTCTGATTTTTGGTTCACCACCTTTTTTAAAAGTGTACATTATTAATCGAGTAATATTATGGTTTGATCCAAATTCTATCATTTTTCAAGGCTTAGGTCAAAATAAACATCTTTGATGGTATATCGGATACTTTTAGCATTGTCTGTAGTCTACCCTCATATACCCTATCTACCTGTTCTTGCCTTCAAACTAAACTGAAGGAAGCACTTAGGTTTATTTCCCAGTTATTACAGGAGAGTTTAAAGGTTTCTGAGTTTGAACTTCCAGAATTAATCCCGGCAATCTCAAGCTGATACACCGAACCTCAAACTTTAAAGACAAAAGTACGCAAAGTAACATGATTTGCTCCCAAGAATAATGGTATAAGTCCTTTCGCAGAATTTAGCATTGCCAGAATGTTCTAATCTAAAAAACAAAAACCTTTATGGATTGGATTCAAGCTGAATTATTCTGGTTAGAAATTTCATGTCACTATGACTTTAAGTGTTTCTAGTTGATATTTTGCGCTGATGATGAATGCACGACGTCTGTACGGAAGACATCCAGCCAATTTCAATATCAAAACGGTTGCCAAGCATTGATGTAACTTGCTAATCCATGAGAAGGAACCGTGAGATTACTCATTCGGTAGTGATACACCACTGAATGTGTTTGTGTACTGCGTGGATGCCATATTCATAATGATCTAACGAGTTATCCTTTACGTCTTGTACTGCATTTCTTTTTACAAAAAAAAATGGATTATTTAAGTCTGTTACTCCCTTTCGATTCAGATTTGGTACCCTGGGATTTTTGGCATTTCTCAACGAGATTTCAGACCGTGGACGAGATTGGAGGGAACATGACGAGACAGTTTATGACCATTCCAAAATAGTTATTTTTCTTTGTATATTAAATGACTGGATACTGTCAGAACAGACCTTGTACATTTTACTCTGAGGCTTATTTTATGACTAAGGCAGTTACTCATTTCTAATTGGTACCCGTCCTCAGTGTCCGGTTCCAGGTTCAAACTAAGGTTCCAGACAGTGATCTTCAAGACAGACACCCTACATGTTAGGAGAGTGGCACATCACTCAATCTAATATATGCTATATGTATATATATGCATCCATAGGTACATTAATAATTCTGTGACCAAATATTGGAAAGAGCATTTATTTTATACAAGTATTTTTGCACGTAATCTCCTTTCTTATCACTGGACCCAACCCAACACTCCTCCATTAACCATATACCTCAAACTTCAATACTGATATATATATATATATATATATATATATGCAAAATTCTCAAACCATGAATATATAATGATCTATCTTTCCCCTGTCTAGCTGTGACAAGCCAAGATAAGGTTAGTAAATATATAGTACGTATTTTTTCCGACTGGTTGTACAAATATTTATTTTTGACTAAATTGCATTAAGCAGAAACTCCAACTACGTCATCTGACCAGAGGCTATCTTATTTATAGCTGATGTGAACTGAAAATATATTTGTGCAGCAATGAAAATAGCCCAAGACCCCCGGAAATACACTAAAATTCAATCCCAAAACCAGCTACTAATCAGACGTAATAGTCCGTTGTTGGACAGAGGTTTTCCCCAAAGTAAGTCAGTCTTTTCGTTCCTGAACTTCATGGTGCCAAAACATTCTGAATTTTTCTGAAACATCACGCCATCTTATTTTCTGTCAGTCTCAATTTCGTTCATGATCTAGAGTTTCCGAATCCCTTAGGTTGATCCAAAAATGAAGACCCAAATTTAACTAGAAAAGAACCATGATACAGGAATTGGAAACTGTATTGCACGAAATCCGTTCATTACTAAGCTCTGTGTGTGTGCGTGTGTATATGACACAGACAGACAGACACTTTCACACACACATGCACGCTCATCAATGAATATCTGTTCTTATTGTGATGGAACTTTGGATGTTTCAACCAGCTACTCAACCAGTTAACTACGGCTTTAAGTTTTGATTTGATATTGGATTTTATTTCTGACTTTTCTGACTAACTTTTTACGTTCATCTCAATTTTTCGTTGTTTTTATATAATTATCAATTCGGGTCACCGTTTCTGTTGCAACCAATAAACAGCTCGAAGGGGAAAGAAAAAATAGAAGAAACGACAACTCGAATTGATAGTTTTAGAGACACAATCAAACATTTAGATGAAGATAAGAAAAGTATTCAAGAATAGAAAAAACTAATCTCGTCACGATACCTCATTTGATTATAAGAATGAATAATGAAAATTGCAAAATTTTACTGGTTTTATTGGTTTCGAGTGTTTTTCTTCTCTCGAGAATTGACAACTATAGAATTCACCAAGAGACTTGAGAAACTATATCTTGAAGTTTCTGAATCCCTTGGCTTGATCTCCAGATGAATAAATGAATTTAACTAGGAAAGGAACAAGTCTGGTTAGTCAATAAATAGAAACAGTCACGTGACCTGCGTGTCTTGACAGTATGCTATTTTGGGCTGATAAAAAAAGGCCTATCAATGAATAGGTTAGGTTACATCTATCACCTTTTCCATGATCACTAAAATGTCTGGAATTGAAAAAAAACAACAAAAAAAAAACCAAAACAACAAGCATCCACGCTACTGGACAAAAATTTGAGAACCAATTTAGCCTAAACTTACATTGTAAATTGACCTCCCATTAAAATTTTTTTTCGAGATATAATGAAAAATTTCGGCTCCATTGGCCTGGTCTGTACGTATGACTTATACATAGCCATCCAGTTAGCCAACCAACGAGACTCACTTAAAAACTGAAAAAACTTTTTTGACGGTTCTGTTGACAGTTTCAATTGACGTTTTCTAATTGAGACAGAGGAGTTGAAATTGGTATTGTATGAAAATTATTCGTCACTTACCCCTCTGTGTTTGGCACCTTACCGTGGATCAATGGTCAACGAACTAATGTAGCAGAGCTAGGTGCTCGAAATCGGGACCTTCTACGTGTGAAGCAGACGCAAAAACCAGTACACTATACGTGCGGGTTATTTCCTAATAGGACCTCAGTTATTTCACTTTACATGCATGTCATTCTCTTTGAAATAAAAATATCATGATTGTTTCTTGTATTTCAAAAGCCATCAAACAGATGGCCAATTCGATAAGAATTAATTTTTCTTGTAGGTTAACTCGTTGTTAGGATATTTGAGTTTTTTAATCGATCTTTTTGATCAGGTAAAACCCAGGTTTTTAAAGGTTGATTCCCAAAGCAGGAGGCAGGCCCTTAGTATTTGGAAGATTGGTGCAATCCAACTAGGTATTACTTGATTAGTGAGGTTAATTCGTTCAAATTTTGCCTGTACAGTTTAAAATCACACTGTTCAAATTATAAAATGCTTTGGCTTCCAGCTTATACTTATTTACATTAATTGTACTCTAATAACTAGACCGTACTGCATCAAAACCCGAATGATTTAATGCATGCATTTGAACGCAAATTCTCTCACTTAGCGTTGTGGCCGTACTTATGTTAAAAAGCCATCACCTTGAATGCTGATTTTCAAGACAGGTAGTTCCATCCTACTTAAAAGATATGCACAACGCAAACTTCCTATTGTCTTTTTTCGTATAGCCTTGTGCCATATGGAGAAAGGTTAAGTAAATATAAAAAACAAACACCTTTTACTCTTGTACAGAATCATGAGGTGCAACTACTGGACACCAGTATTTGTTCTTATTAAGATTCGTTAACATCTGTTTCTAGCTAAAATGTGACTGCAGTGTGACGCACATTGAGTGAGCATGTGTACTGAGTGACCGTCACATTCATGATGACCAAGAGAACAGGAGAAAAAAGAAAGAGAGAATAGAATTAGCAACAGAGGGAGGCAAAAGAAAAAAGGGAGTGGGAGAAAGAATATGTGTGAGAGAGAAAGAGAGAGAGAGAGAGAGGAGGAGAGAGAAAGAAAAAGAAAGGTGACAAAAGGAAAGGAAAGGAAAAAAGAGCGAGAGACACACAGAAAAGAGATTGAAAAGAACAGAAGAAAGAAAAGAGGGAATTATGTGTGTGTAAGTGTATGTGCGTGTGTGTGTGTGTGTGTGTGTGTGTGAGAGAGAGAGAGAGAGAGAGAGAGAGAGAATAAATGAAAGAAATGAAGATGAGAGAACGTATAGAAGAGTAGAAGAAGGATAGAAAAAACAAACAAACAAATTAGTTGGAAAGAAAGAGAGAAGAGGGGAAAGAAAGAACAGAAGAAAAACAATCAGGAATAAAGAATCAGCGAGAAAATAGATATATGGAGGTAGAGAGAGGAGACAAAGAGGAAAAAGGAAAAAGAGAAAAAAAGAAGGAGAGTGGAGAGAAAAACAGGAAAGAGACAAAGAGAGAGAGAGAGAGAGAGAGAGAGAGAGAGAGAGAGAGAGAGAGAGAGAAAGAAAAAAGGAGAGACAGAGGGGGAGAGGAAGGGAGAGAAGGTGATAACGAAGAGCCAAGAAAGAGAAAAACAGAGAAGATAGTTTTTTGATTTTTTCTTAAAATATTGTACCCCACGACAGTAACAAAATAAATTGATGGACTTGATAGAAAAGTTTTTTCATTATCTTCCCGAAATAGGTTTCATTTATCTATAAAGCTCGTTGCGCCTCCGAAAATTCTATTCGTGAAGGATTAGTTTAAGTCATATATAAAACACTATTTTTGAAGCTGAACACTCTTACTTTCCACAACCAAATCTTATTGATTTTGCAGACTAATCTATATTTTTTAGACGACATCTTCCTCTCTTGCAAGACGGGGAAGCGCTATGGCTTCTACAGGGTGTTTCGAAAAGGATGCAACCGTTCTTCTGACTTATTTAAAATCTGAAAACTATTTTTCAAAAACACAAATTACTCAAAAAGATACTAATTGCAAACACACACACACACACACACACACACACAAACACACACACACACACACACACATATATATATATATATATTGACATTACAATATATGTTAAAAGTGCTTTCTTCCAGCCTGGTAGCAAGTTTGTGCCCATTTCAACGCAAGAGTTTGATTACCTTGGAAAACGACAGGGCTGATACTGCACAAAGGTATGGATGATTGAATGAGACTAGCGCATGATGCCATTATTCCAACTGCAAAATACTGTTGCTACGGAGTACATTGTTGCCACATGACTAATATTGTAGCATGGATTTCACGTGTGTGTAAATTCAACCCTCTGATCCTTGGGGTTGAGTCCTTTATGAAACATTCTGCATATTCTGCGGGAGGTTCACGGTACAATATACATTGATGCACCAGTACTCCCAAAATATGAATATTCATTTTGTGTGTGTGCGTGAGTTTATTTTGCTGTTTTTAGGGGTTGCTTTATTCATGGTGATAATGTTCAATATATATATATATATATATATATATATATATATATATATATATATATATACTTGTCATGAGTACTTCTAATTACTTGGTTTGAGAGTTAAAAACAGGAACATTACGCAAGAAGAACCATATTTTATTGCAATCAACATAACAAGGCATGCATTTAGTCAGGTTTTGTGGTTTTAAATTTCTCGATTTTTGGAAAATGTTTTTTGAAAAGATATGAATTGTCAAAGGAAAAAAGTATTCCCAACCCTTCTAAAATCGTGCTCTGTGTCAATCAGCGAAATCAAAAAGGCAAACCCACATTGCTATTTAGAAGAGTTGCCAGCTCAAAATCTCTACTAGCCCCTTGAATCCTAGGCAATGAAAAACCGATTTTATACTTGTTCAAATACTTATGGGCATTATTGTTTCATATGAACAGTGGTTTTTTCACTAGTAAATATCAACACATCTTTGCATACTTCAGAATTTTATGATTTCATATCTGTATATACCTGCTTGTAAAATGAAAACAGTTGCCTTTGATATCTTAATAGAACCATTCAAACCCAAACTGACACTACCATTCCGAGGTTGTTATCGAAAACGTGTAGTCATTTAGGCACAAGAGAATAAGACCCCATTACCACAGCTCGGCTAGAAACAACAATACTTCAACTTTCTGTGAACTTAATTTTGTTTCTACCTAATTCGTCCTGTCGATTTCCGACGTCCAAACAAAAACTTCCTGCAGTCTATTGTTTTAGAAAATCACCATCAAAAGTGACGTTGCAAATTATTTCCCCTTTTAAGAGAGATTGAATACTTTTCATGACGTTAACGAGAGACTAACGTCCAGCTTGATCGGATCGAAAAACGATCGATCAAACAGACACTTCCTTTAAACACCGTCGCCAAATTGTTTTTCTTTCATGCGATGATGTCTCCCGCTTCGTGTGGTGCTTACGAGCGGAAAACAGTATGAAGTACGTAGTTGTTTACTTAGGTTTTGACACAAACCCCCAAGCAAAGGACAACGGTTGAAGATCGAACTCCCCTCGTGGTAACTGGGAGAAAGCAGTTTGCTCTCCATTACTCCATTATAGAACCGGATTAACATTGCATGGGGCCTCTGGTTATGATTCAAACAGTCCCCTCATAAAATAATTACCAGTGTAAGTAAACAAAAAAAACCCTATTGAATTGAATTGGAATTATATTGAAATTCATCCACTTACCTATTATTTTTACATCGTATGACAATGCTCTACAATAAGGCACAGGCAACGAGGCGGTGTATATATATATATATATATATATATATATATATATATATAAACTAAACTTAGCCTACCTTTGGCTCAAGGCCTCAAGAATTGGGTGCTCAGAATCTATTTACCGAGCGTTGCTCGGTGTCACTCCACACGTACGAGGCACTCAGTAGCATTAATCTGCAAGACCAGCAAAAATAAGGCTCACAATTCCGACCAAATGCAATCATCATCATCATCATCGTCATCATCATCATCATCATCATCAGTCTTTTATCGTCCGTCGTTGGTTCAGAAACATTTGTACCCAAAGACTATTGTATTTGAAGTTGCTAAATGCTTGTGAAATATTTTGTGTCAGTTTATTTTTTCTCGCTGTAGTGTTAATTCATTTGCTCAGTAATTGTATTTTTTATGACAAAAATATGAATGGACATGGCTAAGCAGTTTTAGCCGGAGTCAGAACAAAATGAGCCGTCTTTAAAGACTCACGCAAACAATGGTGAAGGACTCTTCCGTCTAGATTTACGAAATAACACTGTTGGCTTCTTTTTGTATACATCTACTGAATTCGGTGCAGACTTTGCAGAGTTGAGATGTGTAGCTCCTTGTTACAAGAAACTTACGTCTTGCAACCGCAAACAAAAAAATGTTTGCTTATTGTAGAATCGATTCCTCGCATCTGTTTCTTTCCATATACGTCTACCCACTTCATTTCAAACAAAGAAATAAAAGTTCGTGTTAGCTTGAGGAATAGGGCTTCTTCATTTTATATCAAATTTTTCATCTCTATCAACATCTTTTGCGTCAGAGATTCAAAATCATTCAAAATCTACAATTACCTTCTGCAAACGAAGATTTAGAAGAGTTTTCCACCTTTTCTCTGGTCTCCTCTCTACCGTCCTTCTTCATATTGTGTATTGATACTAGAAGTATTAAATATGGTATTAAATGCTATTTACTCGAGAGTCGCTGAATGAATGCAAAAAAGACCAGGGAATTGCAAAAAAAAACCCCCAAAACAAAACAAACAAACAAAACAAAACAAAACAAACAAACTCAAAACAGCAAAAAATAGGACGAAAGTAAAATTATTCAGTAAAAGTAGTTACAATTCATCATCATCATCATCATCATCATCAGTCTTTTAAGATGTCCATCGGTTGTCTGCCATTCTTGCAACATGGCCAGCCCACCGCCTTTTGAGATTTTTAATGGATTCTATGATGTCCCTGACTCTTGTCTTTTCTGGGATGTACTGTGCTGTCTTGTGGTCTCTCCAGAATAATTCTTCCATATGCACGTTGCATGGTTCTCAGTTTGTGAGTCTGTCTCTTGGTTAGGTTCCATGTTTCAGCTCCATAAGTGACTATTGGGAGGATGCATTGGTTATACACCCTTCTTTTTAAGATTAATGGGATCTTCTTATTTTTGAAGATTGAGCTAGCTCTGCCGAAAGCTTGCCATCCTAGTGTGATTCTTCGCTTGATTTCTTCTTCTTTTGAGGGTCTCATGGAGATTCGTTGTCCAGTTACAATTACTTATCTAAAAAAAAAAAGAAGGGATTAGAACCACAGAGCTTTCTTCTTTTCTTTTCTGACCTTCTCAATAGAGATAGTGTTTATTCATACAAGTATTATCAACTGCACTAGTTTTATGTTGCCCTATTTTTTAGTTACAATTACTTATCTAAAAAATAGGACAACGCAAAACTAGAGCAGTTGATACCACTTGTATGAATAAACAATATCTTTGTATTGTGGAGGTCAGAAAAGAAAAGAAGAAAGCCATGTAATTCTAATCTTTTTTTTACATCAGTTCTGCAGTCCAACTATTTTCAAGATGGGTCTGATCTGAAAGCTTTGTTTTTGAGAGAACCTTGCGGTGCAAATCATCTTTGAAATTCAGTATTCCAGTTCGCAGAGAGACTGCCACCAGATCTATCTGTTTACAAATAGATAGCCATAACAAGATTTGTTGGACATTGTTGGCGTTATTTCGCTTTTGAGGTTAATAGGTAGTAACGAATCATCAGGTGGAACCAGTATTAAATTACAATATGGAATATAGACCGCCTAAATAGATACCATCAGCTGTTATAGTTCTTCGGTTGGCCAAAGGCCTTTCCTATCTCTTTACGTACAAATATCCTCCATTTTAATTCTGTTTGGGTTGTTTAAATCGGACGAGCGTTCCAAGCGTTGTTAAAGCTGCCGAAACTTCGTGTACCCACTTTGATTATGCTTAATTAAAAGATCGATTGTTTATTGAATTCAATTGAAAAATTTATACTGATGGTTTTATATTCTTACTAACTATTTTGTGAAAATTGACCCGGTTTGTGGCTAGCAAAGATTTTTATCGTCTGAATTGGAAAAAAAATCAGCTACATTTAGCCGGAAATAGCTAATTTGGCAACCATAGTGTGATTTTTTACAGTTAAAGCCAAGTTGCATTCTGATTGGTTTTTGATTGCAGGCTTCTTTATCCAACTAAAATTATTTGAAGATGTTTAATCGTCACGTTATTCTCTTCAGGTGAAAGTGGCAAGATTTTGTAAGATTTGATAAGGATTTTCACGAGAACAAGAATATTTCCATTCTGTACATAGTTGAAAAGATTTGCTATTTGCAGGGATTCTCATCAATTCTCGTTACGGTCGCTAATTTTTTTTGGTCAGTATTATAAACATACCTCTACACAAAAAGATCCCTGTCTCTGTTACTGAAGAAAAATAGCCTAGTCACTTCAAAATACAATCCTTATGACATTACAAGCTTGTCCCAGCATCCCATTGACTTTTCAAGACAATCTACATGGTTATCTTTTGGGAACACTCTCATCTGCCTCATTGCATTCTCCTTAATCTTAACCTCAGTCTGAAATCTTTTTTGAAAAAGCTAGAAGTGACAGAGAGTCAAATCAGATCTCTTCGCGTAGGATTAGGAGGGTCTGACGGATCTGGTTGGTGCGATACTTTGCCAAAAATGATGTGAAGAATGACTCACTCAGTAATTGTGACTTACACTCGTCCAAATAATAGCGTCTTATTCATCGTCATCATCTGTATTTTAGTGTCTGTCGTTAGATATGACTTTTCACAAGGTTTGCAAGAGCTCTTAATCATAGACTTTGTGCAGCCAATAATATCTGAACTTGTCTCGTTCGTCACGCCACAGTTTTTGATGTTTCCCGACTGATAACCCTACAGTTGAGTGCTTATTCATGAATGCACAATAACGACACCCTTATATCCATTATTCAATGGTACCCTAGTCGGTGGACGACAATGAAACCCCAAGTAATGCAGTGTATGTTGTACAGTGCATTGACCGATACGTTGAGCGGCATCAGCATCGAATTGGGTGTGATTCTTATGCAATGTTCCCCTTCGTTGAGTAATTGCCATCCTTGTCAGTAACTGACGGTCCCATTCTTGTAACACACGTGGACGTCCATAGATTCCACGTGCCACTGATGTCTGTTCAAAATTCACACAATTCTGTTACATCCTTGTTGTTGCTACCTTCTAGATAGAGGGTCCCATGTTTTTGACCCCCAACAATAATTCTTCCGTCAAAGGGTGTTAGATCTTACGGCTGTCACAAATACACTGCCACAGCTGAACTACTTTTTTGTCTATTACGTCACACTTACGTCATTCGACTGAGCTTATTTCAACAAAAGAGGGAGATCGGAACGATCGAGTGCACTGCTGTTTCTAGTTTTTTTTGCATTTCAGTTTATATCAAGGTCGCGTAACCGGTTCTCCAGATATACTGAATGATTGGATACTTTCCAAACAGTCTTTGTACACGTGGTCAGATAATGGAAGTTCCTCGGAATAATCTGATTACAACAATCAATGAAGAGCATCTCTTGTTTGTGTATCTGATTTGGGTTGCAGATTAGTTGTTTAAAGATCGGTGTTGTCACGTTTGCGAAGACTAGTGTAAACACCGATGGAGTTGATGTGGTTAACTTCCACCTAAAAAGCCCGAAAGGCAAGTAATCACATTTGAGGTGTGTACGTAATTGAAGTTGACATTTGACAGGTGCTTGTATGTTTTTCTTAAATGCTGTGTCGATTGATGAATCCGTACAACAGAGGTTAAATGCTAAATCTTGGAGACATTACCTCAAAAATAAAACAGGTCGGTTTAGTCACTCAATAGAAACTCGTGACCGACGTCTTTTAGAAGCATGTAAATTGGAAAAAAAAGATAATCAGTGAATAAGTCACTTCTCTCACTTTTTGTTGGGTCGCAATCACCAAACAAACGTTGAACTTGAGACAAGCGTGAATGCAGCTTGATTAAGGGGCCAATTTAGCATAAATTTGCATTCCGAATTGAGCCTTATTCGATCAGTAACATTTGTATTAATTCCAGACCATGGAAATTCCCTTCCTTCCCCATTTGCAATATAAAACTTTATATTATACATACATACATACACAAACTATATATATATATATATATATATATATATATATATATATATATATATATATATGTACACACACACACACACACATATATATATATATACATATATATATATATATATATATATATATATATATATATATATATATATATATATATATATATATATAAGTTGTACATATTAATCCGAGAAATCTTTATTTGAACAGTGCTCAGTGGAAGTTTTTTTTGAGTATATAAACAACTGTAAGGTTCGGTAACATTGTCTATTTAAGAAGCTGAATATTGCAAAGTGAGGTTATACCATTGTCATAGACAGAATTTATGTATTAATTCAATCAATCAATCAATTAATATACATATATATTGAGTGATTGATTGAATACATAAATATATGTAGTAAATGTTTGTCTATTATACTTATAATAGACATGTCCTGCAAATAATGCTTGCTCAAATTCCTGACTTGATAATTCCCTTACTTCTAATTTGGATTTCTATACTTAATTTTACTATGCATTTAATTGCCATATTCTGCCAGTAACGAGAGTATTACTTCCTGATCATTGGTAACTTCTATTTCCAATGCATAATATAAGGTATCGAAGTTGGTTAAGACAAATTCTAGGTCTACAATTGGGAGGGTCGGTACATAATCCTTAACCATTTTAGAAAAAAGTCAATCATTACTGTCATCAAAAAATGGTTTCAACAGTTTCAAGTTGTTCCAGCTGGCTGGCTGGCTGGCTGGCTATGTATGTATGTATGTATGTATGTATGTATCAAGGGTACAGACTGCACTAATGGAACTAAAGGGCTGAAAATTTAAACATTTACTCCTTATCATATCCAGAACAAAGATCATTTGTTTTAGACTCCCCATCATGTAGGTTTTTAGTTGGAATTAAATTTACAAAGTAAGTTCATGCTGAATTAGTCCCTCAGTTTGTGCCCGGCAGAGTTCATGCATACCTTAGTTTGTGTTTGATAGTATTCACAATAATTTTTTGAAAATTGATACTTTTTAGTGATCACTACCTCACAAAAGGCGATAGAGTTTGATTTCTCACGGATCTCTTCTATTCCCAAATTTTCAAATGATCACTTTCGACATGGCAGGCTGCCAAAAAAACGGCACAGTTTCCATAGAGTGACTAACCAGACCACTTTTTTTCACTTGCAACAGATTTCCAAAGATGAATATAGCAAAAGCTAAACCGGAAATGGTCATAGCAGTGAAAATAGCCGTTGATGAGAATCGGCCGAAACATTGGTCATGTGGATAATCAAACAAATACTTTGGACTTGTAACATATCTCTTTATTGAGTCAGTGAGTAAGGCTTGCAATAGTTCCCGGTTACTGAAAGTATTTTATTCGTTTGCTATGCTTTTCCATTGTAAATGTTTACGCACAATACATAGAATAGTTCTATTCCGTGTACGAGTAATCCTTGCAATAATTCGTAATCACAGAAATTTTTTTCCCTGTTTGTAATGCTTTTCAATACTAAATGTTTATCTTCTATACACACCATAGCAATATTCTGTTCGTATTAATGCTGATATTTTCGCATTTTGTACTTTTAGTTACTGCCATGGATGTAATCATTGAGTTTTCACGCCAGGATTAATTTGTTCTTTTCACTGGAAATAAAGTGACTACAAGCATCCTCAATGTATCTCGTGATGTGCAAGTTTTTATTTCATTCTAATAAATGAATAAATTTATAGTAAGCGATGTACATTTTTATAATTTTATATTTATCATACATACAGTACAAACATTGCAGTAATCATCTTCAGTCGTTACAGTAGCTGGAGTGTTTGTGGCCCTTTCCATATTTGCCGTACTGTAAAATACAGTTTTCTTATTTCTTTCACTTTTCTGTTGTTCCCATCTGGCAAATACCATTCCAGCCGTCTGAAAAGAGTGATCGATCCAAATAAATCCAATTAATCCTTCTCATGTTTTCTGTTTGAAAAAAAATGTCTATTTTTATTTATTCTATTTTGAGAAAGCTTGGGCTTCATCCGTCCAAGGATAAGAAAAAATCTAAAACTATATTCATGGAAGAAGAAGTCTCTAATTCAGTGATTACCAAACAGGAGGCACCTTGGGTAGGAATAATCTAAGGAAATGAATATCGACCAGGGGAAGAATTGGGAGGTATTTCAGTCATAGTGGGAAAGAATAACTAGATGACAAATCAGGATGGGGAGGAATTTAGGAAATTTGGGATAGCAAGGGGAGGATGACTCTGCAATAAGTGGATAATTGGATTTACCGATCACAACTCTAATAAAAATTTGAAAGATATTGACGTAAAGAGCATTGAACTGATAAAGCTTCTCCTCCCAAATCCGGAGTCATACAGTCTCAAGTTATTAAAGCAGAAATCTAAAGTAATACAGATGTTTAGAGGTATAGTAATTACAGGATGTTGGGACTCTTTTCGCACGTCCATAAAAACCCATTAAGTTGACGTCCGTTTGAATTTAAGATAACATTAGGACAAGACAAATCCACGTTTTGACAAAAAGGTTATTTCAATCCATATTTTATCACAAAAGATGGCATTATCTTCTGCTTTTTTAATAGTGTTGACTACATTGAATCAATGGCTAATCCTAATGGACTTTGGGGTTGCTTCTTTCACATTAACTGAAAATCTGTTGCATTTGTTTATAGTCGAAATGATCTGATTTCCGGCATCGGAACGGATACTCGAAGAGAGCCATGACCAAATCCTTAGCTATGACTCACACCATTGACATCTGAGCGAGATTTATTTAGTCGTGTCCCCTACCCCTACCTCATCTCCGTCTCTCTCTCTCTCTCTCTATCTGTCACTGTATCTCTCTAGCTCTCTCTCTCTCAATATATACACACACACACACACACACACATATATATATATATATATATATATATATATATATATATATATATATATATATATATATATATTGTAATTCCACTGCTTGACAAAGGACTTTCCCATCCGCAATAATGGCTATCGAGATTGCACTAACCTCTGCCATGTCTTAACGACAAACCTTTCTCATTCCTCAATCTTGTGTCGAGGCCTTTTCTATTACGTTTACTGTCTCATGGCCAACAATAATTTGGCCTTCTGTTCCATCTCTTGTCATCCCTTCTTGCAAAGCATATATATATATATATATATATATATATATATATATATATATATATATATATATATATATATTCAGGGTTGAGCACTCTTTAAGTGAGGTAATTCGTTCATTGTAAGCTTATGAAATGCTCTTCCATAGGAATAGAGCATTATGGTGGATGGGGAATTCAAGCTAAATAAATATATCGCTTAAATTCAGCCTTACTGACCGTTCAGTTCCGTGGCTCGGCGGTAGGATCTGAAGCAAAGGTTTCAATCCTGCCTCGTGGTACGGTATGGGATAATGGATTGTCTATAGCCACACTGAAGAGTTGTAATACAACGAAACAGCTGTCTGTGGATAACACAATAATATATATATATATGTATAATTTTCTCACGTAAATTTATGTTGATTTCTTCTGCTTACGAATTGTTTTTATACGAACGGTCAACTTTCAGATAGCGAGGGTAAACCTGCATTAATAAGTCTCAGCACTAATTCTTGCTATGTTGGGCATCACAATTTACAACGTCGATTTTTTGATATAATTGTGACCGACAAAAAATGGATGACTTGACACTCTAGACAAGTTAAGAAGATATTGATATCGTGACACACACGGACCTTAAACTTTCAGGGCGGGGAAAGCCATGTAACCCATAACAATGGTATATATTTAATGAAAACTATCTGAAATTACATACCCTGAGTAGCTGCTAGGGCCGTATGCCCTAGCCCCCAGTTGTGCCCCCAAAATATAAATATTTGATCAAATAATGACAAAATTTGAATACTCCCTGTGTTTTTACCCGAAGAATATATTGTTCAGATCATTCGTATTCTCAGCCCTGAAAGGGTTAAAAGGCAGATGATCTAATTCTATTATCATAATCACTGTTGCATGTACTACTGGGGTTGTGTCAGCACACTGTCTGCAACTCATAAACTGATAGGAATCCAGAAAAGAAATTTAAACATAACACTTGATATTGACATCTGATTTCCATTCTCTGAAAAGAACTGTCGATTTCTGCCAGGATCCCAAAAGGTGATAAAACTACAGAAACGGACATCTCTTGGAATATCTCTATTTGTTTTTTTCTCTTGAAGTAATCGATTCTTTTCCAGGCAGAACCACGAAACAAACGTCAGCAACCATCCTTTATTCGATGCGAAAAAAGATTTAGTATTAAGAAAAAAAATGGAACGATATTTTATTCTGTATCAAGAATCTTGAATATACATAAGAATAATGAGAATTTATTAAGATCGGAGTTATTATATCGAGTCCTTAAGGACAAGAAAGACTCATAACACCAAGCAGGTCTGGTAAGCCACTCAATAGAAACTGTCACGTGACCATCATATTTTTGCAGCACGCCGTCCGATGGGGTGATCAGTTAAAAATTTAGAAAAAGGAGTGATCGATAAATAACGTTTTTTCACTGGCCTTTGTTGGGTCACTAAAAAGTCCATATTCTCGAAAATTAAGCCTGAACGCAGCTGCGTGCAGAAGAGACCAGTTTAGCACAAAATAACATTGTAAATTGAACTTCCACTGAAAAACCTATTTCGTGAGGTATTTTGGAAAAAAACAAGAGTTTTTTCGCCCAGATTAAATCAAGAATTAATGTTTAAATCTCACCACCACCACCACCACCATCATCATCATCATCATCATCATCATCAGTCTTTTAACGTCCGTCGTTGGACATATACTTTCCCCAAGATTCGCCACAATTCTCTATCTTGGGCGTCGCGTAGGCAGTATTTCCTGAATCTGTATAGTTCATCTCCCCATCTTGTGTTTTTCCTCGGTTTCCCATGTGATCTCTGGGGATCCATGTTGTGAGAAGTGATGTCCATCGGTTGTCTTTCATTCTTGCAACATTGCCTGCCCATTGCCATTTGAGCTTTTAGTAGTTTCTATGATGTCATGGACTTGTTTTCTTCCTTATATACTGTGTTGTCTTGTGATTTCTCCATGTGAGGTTGAGCATGATTCTCTCATGCGCACGTTGCATACTTCTCAGTTTGCAAAGCTCCCTAACTCCATTGATGTGGCATATACGTGTGACAAATCGATAGATGTGTAGATAACCAAACCCACTTAAAAACTGAAGGAACCAATGTCGACTATTTTTGACAGACGGTTTCTTATAACCTCATAGTGGAACAATGATTAGTGAGCTAGAGTCGCAGTGTCAGTTTGATCTTCACTTGGGGCCTTTACTGTCGTACTTGTACCACACAACGCTACAAGGACCTTGCCGGGGAGCAGGAAGTACCCAGCTAATCTTGCAGATCATTACTACCGTAGTGAGTTCGACCCTCAGTCAGATAGGCCATCGTCAAAAACAATATATTTATTAACACAATCATCCTAACCCAGAGTTTTGCTTTGAGCCACAATAAGCCAACTGAATATCGTAATATTAAGCAGAAGGACTGAGAGTTAAGTAATGTTCAACACAACAAATAAAAAAATAGAGAAAAAGATTGAATTTATTTCAGAGTTTTTTCTCTGCTGAAATCTCCATTTTGCCTTAATTCCATCGAAAACTGAATATTCTTTCAACGACCTTAGCCCTGATTCCACAGCCCAACCAGTTCGTTCTCTTTTTTAGCTCTTGAGCTGTTAAGATTTGTTCCAATGGATGACGAGAACCCTTCATCAAAAAATAAAACAAATAGAAAAGAATGTGTTGTATGCTATTTCGGAATATCTAAACAAATGTATGAGTGACCTCATTTTTCCAATTGGATCGTTGTTCTCAAGAAAACTGAGACTAATGGTGAAATGAAATTGATGACGAGAAATTGGCTGGACATCTTGCAAGGGTGGCAGACAACCACTGGACACCACGACTCACAACATGGATCCCCAGAGATTAGGTGTGAGGCTGTAGTTGATAGAGATTAAGATGGTGTGACGAGCTGTATAATTTCTGAAAGTACTGGCTATGCAATATCCATAGAGAGATCTGGGGAATTTGGGGGAAAGTCAATGTTCAGTGACGGACGCAGATAGACTGATGATGGAGACAAAGTGAGAAATTGAATAATTGTGAGTTTTCATGTGTCTGTGCCTATCTCTCTAAGGTACCAAGTTTCCGTCATGCAGACACGAAAAGATAATTTGCCCTTGTTAGATTATCTCTATCGACCCCCTTTTGCTTACTGTGCGACGAAAACACATCTTGTCAAGAACAGTGACGGGAAAGAATGTCGCCGTTAGATAATTCTCCTTTTAAAAACTCTAACGTTTCTGAGGTTCATTCCCGTATTAGATTTGGTAGTATGGTTTGTTATTTATGGCTAAAACTAGCTTTAAAAATGGATCAAAGGGCTAAAGTTACCATATCCAGCTTCTGCTTTATCTAGAATGTTATATATACTCATTTAAAACCTAATTATCGAATAACATGCAATGCGCTAAGACACCAGAACAAATTTCTTCTGTAAACTCTCAAGTTTCTGTTATGTACATACCAAATGGTGATTTGTCTTTGTTAGATTATCCAAGTTGTCTGCGTCTTGCATGCAGTGCAACGAAAACACACTTTCTCAACAACAGTCACGAAATAAAATTTCATCTTGAGACAGTTCTCCATTTCAAACTCACTTCCATATCCGTAAACAAATGAAATATTGTTTGTTAATTATAGCTAAAACAGTCTTCAAAAAAGGCTAAAATCAGCTGAATTTTTCCTTTTCCAGCTAATCTTATAGCTAAAAAAGTTAGAAAAAATTCATTTAACATTCCCAGCTGATTCCTGTACTCTCCCAGTCAAGTCTTCTGAAGATCATCACGAGGCAAGCTATGAAGAGTTTGGGTGAGCTGGTAAGACAAGGTGATACCAGCTCACCCAAACTCTTTACAGCCTGTCTCGTGAAGAATTTCTGAAGACTAGACTGGGAGAGTAAAGAAATCAGAGAAGACAACGAGTGTCTGAGCAACCTCAGATTTGCAGACGACATTGCCCTTTTCGCAGAGAACCTACACGACTTCCAACTAATAGATAAACTAAATGAATGTGTAAGAAAGTCGGCCTACACATGAACTTCAACAAGGCGAAGATCATGTGCAACAACCACATCAAAGATAAAATCACTAAGATCAAAATCGAAGACACAGAACTGGAGAAGGTAGACCACTACATCTACCTAGGACAACGAATCTCCATGAGGTCCTCAAAAGAGGAAGAAGAAATCAAGCGAAGAATCACACTAGGATGGCAAGTCTTTGGCAGAGCAAGCTCAACCTTCAAAAATAAGAAGATCCCATTAATCCTAAAAAGAAGGGTGTATAACCAATGCATCCTCCCAATAGTCACTTATGGAGCTGAAACATGGAACCTAATCAAGTGACAGATCTGCAAACTGAGAACTATGCAACGTGCACATGAAAGAATTATGCTGGGACTCACATGGAGAGACCACAAGACAGCACAGTACATCTGGGAAAAGAAAAGAGTCAGGGACATCATAGAATCCATTGAAAATCACAAATGGCAGTGGGCTGGCCATGTTGCAAGAATGGCAGACAACCGATGGACATCACGACTCACGATATGGATCCCCCGAGATCACACGCGAAACTGAGACCGCAGAATATTAGATGGAGAGACGAGCTAGACAATTCAGAAAGTACTGGCTCCGCTACGTCCATGATAGAGAAATGTGGCGAATCCTTGGGAAGGTCTATGTCCAACGACGGACATTAAAAGACTGATGATGATGATGATGATGATGATGATGATGATGATGATGATGATAAGCAGTACACAAAGACACCAGAATAGATTAATAGAATTTGTACTTTTACTTTTCATTAAACTTACTCATTATCTTACTGATTATTTTTTTCCAATAGCCGAATCTTCGGCTACTGTAGATTTTTATTGGTCAAACTGGGAAAATAATCAGAAGGATCAAGCCCCAAAATTGCTAATGTGGTAGACTTGATCTAATTTTCATATCCCTGTGTAGATCACTGTACACTTTATGTATAAACTAAACGATAATTTCCATTTTTAGCTCACCTTCATCGACCACTTCTTGTCTGCAGTGTGATCAAAACACATCTTGTCAACAACAGTCACTGGATAATAGTGCAGTATATTGAAAAAAAAAACAGCAGTCAAGGATATCATAGAATCGACTAAAAAACTCAAATGGCAATGGGCTGGTCTTGTTCCAAGAATGTCAGAAAACCGTTATACATAACCACTCACACCGTCGATCCCAAGAGATCATATGCAAAACTTTAGCCAACAAAATATAAAATAACGTGACGAAATAAAAAACTTCAGGAATTAGTTCCGTGACGCCCATGATAGATAGGTGTGGAGAATCTTTGGGAAGGTCTTTGTCCAACGATAGACGCTAAAGGCTGTTGCTTCTACTCCTGCTGCTGCTGATGTATGCCAAACGAAAAATTAGATTATCTCTGTCGATCGATTCTTGTCTACAGTGCAACGAAAAACACCTTGTTAACAACAGTTACGGAATAGAATGCCACCTAAAGACAGTTCTTTGTTAAAAAAATCTGTTTCTAAAATCCACTTCCATGACTGTAAACCAGTTTTGACGATATCGTTTGTTATTTATAGCTAAAACTTTCTTTAAAATTGGCTACATCACCCCATGCCTAGCTAATTGCTTAGCAAAAAATATACTCATCTAAAACTCAATCATGAAATAAATAACAATGCACCACTATCCCAGACCCTTCTATTCATAAAAAGTGTACATGTTCTATTATTAAACTTACTAATTATTTTGCAAATGGACAGATATTCAGCCAAGTTGAAGAGAAAAAAACCAACTAATAAGCTAGATCCAACCAAAAATTTTCTCCTTTGGCAATCCTGATTAGATTTTCATATCTCAGCACAAATAAGTATAAACTTCAGAGTTTCTCTCATGTACACTCAATACGATGATTTATCTCTGTTGGATCATTCTTTTTCAATCGCCTCTTATTTGCAGTGCGACTAAAATATACTTTGTCAACAACAGTCACGAAACAGAATGTCACCTTAGGACAGTTCTCCGCTTGAAAACTAATGGTTTTGAGATTCACATCCGTCTTCCCAGACTAGATCAATTATTATCGGAATGCGTCTTGCTTCAGAAACAATTATATATTATTTTTCTCCAAAATAGATCCACGTCTGACTTGATTCAAATTAGAAATCGTCTTTTGCTTCAGAATATTGAATGTTCGAAAATGATAGGCTGTTCGGAAAGTAAGGTCATATTTCCAAGATGAAAATAGGTGCAAATGTAATTCCACTTAAATTTTGATAAATTATTAACTGCAGATGACGGAAATTTCAGTCATTGCAGTTCTGACGTTGAAAGACTGATGATGATGATCTAACTCGATAAAATTTCCGTTTTATTATGCTTAATGGCAACACTGATCTATCTGTGAGTCAGGGTTTTTATCTGTCAATTGATAACTTGCAATGGATTATCTTGCAATATACAGAGACTTTTATCTTGTAAAGATAACTACTACTCTTTGTTACCTATCACGGTTAATACGTTAACCAATGATGTAATCGTCGTTATTAGCAATTAAAATAGCTCTATTTAAAGATATTTCTCCATTCTCAGCCGATAGAATCCCACATCTTTTCATGAAAAGGAAGCTAAGTAACCCGAATTGACATCTTCTTTATTTCGGAACGTCCTGGCACTAAAAAATCCTAATAATCGAAACAAATGATATTTCGAAGGTGCTCGATCTAATGATAATGGTAAAAGAATTAAATCTTCCTAACCTCGATTTTATTTTCCTCCTTGCTTTGTCACAGGATGATAACAGCTTTTCTGTTCAACAGAGCTGTGGTTCCAGTGAAATCAATCATTGACACATTAGAGTTGTTGACAATAGATGTGTACGTGGATGTTTTTTCCAGAATAAAAAAACAAAATCGAAAACAGCATATGTTTGGCGATACCTTTCATATTTCACGAGAATCATAGGGAGAGTTAATGGGAGCTGGAATCTTCTCAGATTTCTTGAAAATCAGCCGGAGATATCTTCATATAGAAGATAATAATACGTATATCCTATGGCAACATACCACTCCAAAAGCAGCTGAGAATATCAGGAATCTTGCAGAGTAAGTGATCAACATTGTCTTCCAAGATGGATGGTTCTTAGTGCGCTGACATCAACTCTGTCTTGAGGCAAAGTTTAGAGGCGTGGGTGTCTGTCATGTGTACCATAACCATCTTTTACCGTTCAACCCAAACATTTTTGCTTGCTTAGTTTTATTTTGAGTTTATTTTAATGTAGAGATTTCTTTTGGGGACACTATGAATCTGGTGGATGGGGTATTGTGTGTAAGTAAATATATCGCTTAAATTCAGTCCTTCCTCATCCCATCAGATCTTACTGATCGTCAAGTTCAGCGTAGGGCAGAGGTAAAATGCTAGCCTCTGGGTTTGCAGCGAAGGTTTCGATCCTACCTCGTAGTACTGGATGGAAATTGGATAGTCTATAGCCAAACTGCAGAGTTGTAATACGACTCATGTAATATGCGCTCCTGTGTGTGTGTCCTGTGTTTAATAACGGATGAGCATCGACCAGCAAATGCAGTAAGCCAAACGGCAGCACACATTTGAATTGAAAATAGAATAGACAGGTCTGGTTAGTCTCTCAATATGAACCAAAACGTGACCAACGTCTTTTGGTAGCAACTCGTGTTGGCGGTGAAAAAAAAAATTAGAAAAAAAAAAACGGGTGATCAATGAATAAGTTACTTCTCTCACTTTCAGTTAGGTGGCGACTTATGAACGTGAATGCAGCCAGACACAAAATAAGGAAAATAACTTAGAATATATTTACATTGTAAATTGAAGCCCCTTCTAAAAGATATAACAAAGAGAAAATACTTGACTTCATTGCAGCTCGTACAAGTGATATTGCATACATACATAGTCAGGCAGGCAGCCAGGCAGGCAGCCAGCCCAACTAAAAAACTGAAGGAACCTATGTTGACAGTTTCGAATAACTAAGTAAAATGCTTTTGGTTATGGTTAATGCATACCGAAAGGTAAAATATATTTTTGCTTACAGATTCGTTGACTATCTTTTACTTACATCATATTATCATTAATAGTAAATAATAAATAAAATTGCGTAGATCAAAAAATAAAGAATTCCTTATTTTCCAAATCAACGCTATTTCATTCATCACAGGAGGATGATCGATCTGAACCAAAGGTTTAGATAAAAACCAACCAATAAAATTAAGATGAAGGCAGAAAGTAGTCATGAAAATTTAAAAGGAATAATGATTCAAAATATTCCTTCTAACTTTTTAAATTTTAAAAAATATCTGAAAGTACATTTTCGACTCTTTTGTAGAAGATTTCATCCCTATCTTTACTTTATCTCCATTTTTCTTTCAACCTATTTCTGTCTGTTTCCTTTGTTCCACTAAACCTCCTTTTTTGTCTTGATCGCTTTTCTCTCTTTTAATTTACTGTCTTTCTCTCTTTTACTTTCATTCAAAGTTTTCTTGGTTCTTTCATTCTTCAACTTTACTCGCTCTTGTTTTCGTATCTTTTCCCTGATTTTGCTTGTCCATCTCTGTCTTTTTTTAGTTTCTTATACAGTTTCTTTTCTCTTTCCATTTGCTTCTTTCATTTTTTCTTTCTTTCCATACCCATTTCATTTATTCTTTCCTTTCTTCTCTTCTTTCTTTACTTCCCCATTTCCTCTGTTCTTCCTTCCTTTCTTTCTTTTTTCTTTCTTTCTTTCTTTCTTCCTCACAGCATTCCTTCCTCCCTTTATTCTTTGTTTCATTCTTCCTAGTTCTCTCTTTTCTCTATCTATCTCTGCTCTCTCCTCTGTTACTCAGAACCTTTTTCTTCCTTCCTCTCTTCCTTCTTTCTCCTCTTTCACCTCATTCCCCTCCTTCCTTCTTCCATTCTAAATCTTAATTAAACTCTCTTCTCTCCTCTGTTACTCAGAACCTTTTCCTTCCTTTCTTCCATTCTCTCTTCCTTCCTTCATGGCTTTTTTTCTGTCTTTTTTACATTCATTTTCTTCCTTTCTTTCTCTCTATTCCCACGTCGCATATTCTTTGATGTTCTCTTTCTCCCACTCTTAATCTAGCCTCACCCTCATCTCGCACAAAATCTCTCTCTTCACAACTAACTTGCAAATAATACAAAAAAAAAAAAGATCTGAGAGAATTCCTTTTCCGCCTACAAACTAATTTAACTAAGTTTTCTTTCTTCAATGTATGATTCAATAAAACTGATACCACGGTTTTGAGCCAACACCTCATTGCTGAGATTTTTACACAAAGTCGAGAGAGAGAGAGAGAGAGAGAGAGAGAGAGAAGAAAAGAAGGAAAAATAATAGTAAATGACTTTTGTAGCAGTATTCCATGAAAGAAGCCGTATTTTTAGAATCTGACCGAGAAGCATACGTCGGGCACCTTCACGACTGAACCCCCAGCACAGGCAGCTGCTGCCCCAGAGGAATCTTAGAATGAAATCTTATTATGGTGAACGACTTGATTGAGCAACAAATACCCATAGGTAGGAAAAAGATGGCCGAAAAGAAAATGCCTATTTGCGAATTACATTCGAGCAAATTCTTAGTGCGTTGTATACTAATCAGGCCAAACTTGATTAAATCAAGCCCTACTACACTAATATACATACATTTTCAACGATGAATATACATGTTTCTAAATTCACTTTGCTTTCCTCAAGTTTCCAAAAGGTATCGTACATCGGAAAGTGGTATATATATGCATCAGAAAACGATATATATATATATATATATATATATATATATATATATATATATATATATATATATATATATATCGTTTTCTGGTGTACGATACCCATGTACAAGCATACAAACACACAAACGTTCACGAAGTTGGTGCTGAAGAGTTCTCAGACCAACATGATTCAGTCAATGACCTCAAACAAATTAAATAAATAAGCGCAAGCATCGAACAAATTGACACTTTACAATATATAAGAACACTTTTCCTAGCGACAATGACCAAATAATACTAAGATCTTAGGACCAATGTCATTCTCTTACTGGTCAAATCAATAACCTTTCAGCACCTGCTCGTATGTGTGTGTGTGTGTGTGTGTAATATATAATATTATATCATATTACATACTATACACAAATATATTAGGAAACTATAGAGTAAAACCTAAAAACTTTGTTATGATTCTATATACTTGGACAAGACCCTCTACCAGAAGACATTTAATATATAAGTGCGTGCGTAGACCCAGAAGGGGTTTGATATATGCTTGTGTGCACGGGCAACTCCCCACAAACCACTTTAACTTAAATCGGCCGATAGATTTATGTATATTACCGAAAGACCGAAGACCACATTTCAAAGTAAAATGTGAGAAAAAACATGTCAACGTCTATTCACACGCACAATAATTAGCAATGTGTATTTGTACCCTGTTACGCTAAGAGGCGCAATTGACGTAGTAAAATTGAATCTAATGTTCTGAGGAAAAAGTAAAAAATATCAAATTCAAAACATGATAAAAATGTAAAAAGTAACGAAAACAGTAGCAAAAAAATGATGAAAATTCGTTCGTGATCAACAGAACACTATTCTCCGAACCCTCTACAATAGCCAGCCTTTTTATCTACGTGTATAGATTGCAATGTGTATTCATATACTTGATATATACAGTCATTATTGACGGCATAGGTAACCTAGCGAAGATATATATATATATATATATACATATATATGTATATATATATATATACACACACACACACACACACATATATATATATATATATATATATATATATATATATATATATATATATATTATTGATAACCAAAGACCAGATCCACGAGTAAATTATGTGAGAAAACAGTGTATAATTCTGTGCTATGATAATCGCATTGTGTGTTGAGTAAAATTCGATTAGCCCAAAAATAGCCCCTGAAAACGATCATCCTTTGGAGCCTTGTCGCCGTGGGGCAAAGTGAGATAATGAAAAAAAAATCGAAATTAAGTTCTCCTCTCAGCAAAGAATCTGACACAAACATATAGAGGTCTATTGATCGATTCCGGTTGAATTGCTTCCAGAAAATGTTTGACTTTCAGTATTTTGAAAAAAGGTTCTAAGGACTTTGGTAGAGAAGAAAAGAATTACACAGGTCTGGTGACCAATTTCTTTTTGCAGCATGTCATGTTGGGGGTGATCAATTAAAAATTAAAAGAAGGAACGATCAATGAATGAGTTACTGTTGAGATTTTAAAGATTCTTTTTTACAAAAGAAAGATTTCCTGCTTTCACCAATTTAAAGATATCGGGCAAATTTCAAAGGAAACAAATTCCTCCAATCATAAAGATGTAAAATATGAAAGAAATAATAATTGTAACAGAGTAAATCAAATTGGGAATTAGAATACCAGAATAACACACACACACACAAAAACAAGAATAGAAATATAATCCGATTTAACCCAGCATTCACTTCGAATGTAGAAACAAGCATTGGTCAAATAAATCTAAATCTAATATCCTAACACTTCCAAAAAGAAAATAAGTAACTCAAAACATTCGATATGAGCAGCCTTAAAATAACTGACTGTTTATCGAGAAGATAGCCAAAATAATACTAAAACACCGCAAAAGAATAATCATCAATAAACAAAACAAACATAACAACAGAATAAATTGCAACTACAGAAACCCACGAAACAAAACGAGTGCACCTGAATGTAATTTTCAAAGCAATATTTAATCGTATCGAAGAACCAAACAACCGTAAATTCTATATAGGAGCCTCTAACACAATTTTCAAGATCAGATTCAGTAATCACAAAAGTCATTCAACGATAAAAGATATCAGATCAATACTAACTTGTCCAAATACGTTTGGAATCGAGAGACACAACAAATAGAAACTCCGGTGGTAAAATTGGAATTTTGTAAATCAGCATCAACATGCAAAACAACTCCAAAATAGCTACAATGACCAGAAAAAAATCACAACATAAAGAATTCCTGAAAGCAAAAAGACAATCAAACAAAAACCGAATCGATATTGTAGACACAAGAAAAAATTCTCACTTCAAAATTTTGATAGAAAAACAGTGGAAATTCTAACGACTAGGAGAATATCAACTAAATAAAAATAACAATTAGACTGTAAACACAATTAAAAAGAACAATCAAAATAGATAAAGTGCATCAAAATAGATCATGATATAAAGAAATTAAAAGAAATAACCTTAAAAAACAACTCACCAATATCATAACAATCTTAATTGTGAACAATTTCATAAAAAGATTTATATGCTGTGTAGATTTAAGGCAATCCAAAAGAATGGTATGGGAATTTAACATCTTTCATTTCCACATTGTCAAAGTACTATATATATATATATATATATATATATATATATATATATATATATATATATATATATATATATATATATATAATGCTCTTCAATAGGAATTTATACATATATATATATATATATATATATATATGTATAATGCTCTTCCATAGGAATATATATATATATATGTATAATGCTCTTCCATAGGGATATATATATATATATATATATATATATATATATATATATATATATATACATAAATACATATATATATATATATATATATATATATATATATATATATATATATATATATATATATAAATACATAAATACATATGTATATATATATATATGTATATATATATATATATATATATATATATATATATATATATATATATATAATGCTTTTCCATAGGAATTTATACATATATATATATATATTTATATATATATATATATATATATATATATATATATATATATATATATATATATATATATATATAATGCTCTTCCATAGGAATATATATATATATGTATAATGCTCTTCCATAGGAATATATATATATATATATATATATATATATATACATATATATATATATATATATATATATATATATATATATATATATATATATATATATATATATATATATGTAGTTCGAGCAGTCCCTATATCAGTTCATTTTTATCAATGGATGGCAGTATTACACAGTGTTGGTTCAGTGTTTTTCTCACAAGAGAAGACTAAAAAAGAGCTCGTACCGTACCTCACGCTGTGCACTTGCATATTTGTGATATAAGAGACCAATTTTTAAGTTATTTCAATGTCAAAACTAAATAAAGAATGAATCAGAATAAATATTTGTTCTTTTGTAAGTAATGGACAAAGTCAGAGAGATATCTGCAAAAAAGTGTTTCTGTCACTGCAAATAAATTGGTATTGACATATTCGTTCTTGTGAGACGAAGGTTGTCATATATTGATTGTAGATTCAAAAACAAAGAGAAAGATTCTTAGGTTTAAAAACTAATGAGACACTCTAACTTCCTTCGTCGTAATGTAGGTTTTTATCAATTCTTGCTTTTCTGATCCATGATGAATTGTATAATGAAGAATATAAAACTTGTATATCTATATCTGCTTCTCAAAACAGTGGACCGCCTCAATGATAAACATGCAAATTCGAAAACCTTAGTTAAACTCCCGTAAAAAAAAAGTCTGGAATCGACTTTGTTTTCCTACGGTAACAACAATCATAAGCAAATTGTAAATCATAAGCAAACAGATATGTAAAATTCACCTTTTCCTGCCGTGATTTGAACTCACACTAACTGATTACTAGGGAGCTATCTTACTGACTGAGCTAAATTGGCATGTCTTGATATTAACAAAAAATTATCACATCTCCATGGGTTTTATTTCATTCTAATAAAAAATACATTGAAAGAAAATTAAATCTTCATATATCTTTAGATTCATTATATATACATTATATATACTATACAAAAGTTGCAGTAATCATCTTCCATTGGGATTGAAGAAAGGGTGGAGTTTGACCCTGAGCCAGGCAGGCGTGTCATATCTTATTTTTGATATCTGATATTGTTATAATTGATCTACATTATTATTAGTTATTGTTATTCTCTTTTTTGTCATCATCATCTTTTTTAACGTCCGTCGTTGAACATAGACCTCCTCAAAGATTTGTCAGACCTCTCTGTCATGGGCGTCGCGGAGTCAATACTTTCTGAACTAGTCTAGATCGTCTCGCCTCCTAATATTTTGTCAGCCACGATTTTGAATGGGATGTTTTGGGATCCACTTTGTGAATCGTAATCTCAAGTTGTTGCTAGACTATTGCCAGTTGCGTTTTTTAATAGATCCTATGATATCACGGATTCTTGTTTATCCTCTAATATATTGTGCTGTCTTGTGATCTCTGCTATTTTGAGCATGATTCTCTCCTGAGCGTTGCATGGTTCTCAATTTGAGGACCAATCTCTCGGATTCCATATTTCAGGTCTATAGGTGATTATCAGGGGTGCATTGTTTGCATACTGTTTTTCTCAAGACGAGTGGAATTATCTTGTTATTTAAGGTTAAGTTATTCCTCGTTTGATTTCTTTTTTTTTGTTTTTGATTTCATGGAGATTTATTGCCCTACGTAGATGTAGAGGTCTACTTTCTCCAGTTTTGTGTGTTTTATTTTGATTGCTGTGTCTTTGTCTTCAGCATGTTTGCTGTACATGACATGTGTTTCTCTGTAGTTCATGTGGAGATCAACTTTCTCACTTTCTTCATTCAGTTCGTCTATCATCATTTAGAGTTCAAGAAGGTTCTCAGAAATAGAAAAAATGTCACCTGCAAATCTGAAGTTACTTAAGTATTTGCTGTCTACAATGATTCCTTTATTTTCCCAGTCTAGGTTTCAGAAGATTATCACAAGGCTGCATGTGAAGAGTTTGGATGAGCTGGTGTCACCTTATCTCACTCCTTTTCCAAGCTGGAAGGGATGTCTGTGTAGCCTGATGAAGGGGTTGTTGTGTCAGTTGATATGTTGCAATATTGTGTATAATTCATGAAATAAATGTTATCATAGTATGTATTTATAGGAAAATACATAATGTGTAGAGAGTTTGGTACTATCCGCAGTTTTACTCATCTACAGGGCATTTGGTTATATCTCCGCGTATAAGTGGAGACTGCTATATAATATATTAGGAAAATGTATAAATAAGAATAACTGGAGGTATATAATTTCGTACTGGCATTTTGACTCGGCGCTCAAACACACAAAAATACGCACAATATGTGATACATTGAACTATACCATTGGAAACAATCGAGCACAACGTGGGTTTCTTCAGTTTTAAAGTTGGTCTGGCTGGCTATGTATGTATCACGCGTACAGGCCTGACCAACGGAGCTAGAAGGATGAAAAATGAAACAATTACTTAAAAAAATTGCTTTCTAGATATGTTTTTTGTGTGTATGGGAAATTTCAATTTACAATGTAAGTTTATGCTAAACCTGTTCTTTAATTTGTGCCTGGTAGCATAAGACTTTTTTAAAAGCGATTTCTATCTAACAGAAGGTAACGTTGGTTACATGACAGTTCCTTTTCAGTGACTAACCAGACCTTCTTTAAAAATTCATCGGATGTCTTTCCATCTCAAAATAATTTCTTTTCCCAAGCTTTATCGTGTTTGAATCTTTCTGTGTACCCTGAAGAATACGTGATGTAAACTCAATGACCAAATCATCGCCTTAATAAGATGGATAAACTCGTCCTGAAGAAGCAAAGTTAACCAATTTATTATTAAAACACATAAGTTGTTCAGTCTTGCCTATCATGATAAGAAATTCTAAAAACTAATTCTTTATTAAAATAAAACTGACGAAAATAGAGACAACACCAGAAAAAAATATCATTATCTTTAGATATGATTGGAAACAAGTTTCTTTATCAGCTTCGTTGTAAAAAAAACCCCAAAGTCGAGCACTTTTCCCAAACTGATTGAAAAGGAAAAAAATAGTCCCGAATAACAAAATTCAGAATTATGTCCAAGTTAGGCGAAATTTTCTTGGTTATCAACAACACTAACGTGAGAAGAATTTACGTTTGCTTAGATATCTCGAAACCCTTACTTAACAGTTTTTAAGCACTTGAAGAAGTGACAATATAGTTCACAAGAAATTTGTCTTGAATTTTCTTACTCTTGAAGTCCGTTGGCATATCTGTGTGATGAATTTTCGTTGATATCACAGACTTGCCAATTTAGCTAAATCAGTAAGATGGCCTTCTGGCGATCAGTTGGTCATTAGGTAAGATCAAGGTAGGAGAATGTGGATTTCACTAATCGGTTTATAAGCATTATTTTGGTGAGGGTTGTTTTTGTTCTAACTGAAGGAAGTCAACTCTACACTTTTTACTGGAGTATGACGAATCTAAATTGTTATGAAAATTTTGGTCTGGTGGGGACTAATGAAAAAGCTACAAAATGATATGCTTGATATGATTATTTATTTCTTATTCCAAACCTTTGACAGCATTAACCTCTTCTTCGGACAAAGTTAAAAAAATCTGATGTGGATGAGTCCATTGTTTCAAATTGTGGCCAGAAGGAAATTTCAGCAGCAAATTATTAACTTTCAGAGGAAGTGCCAATCGTTACTGATAGTGGGAAAATGTTATATACAAAACCGTAAGTAAACAGAAACCAATGAGAACAACCTTCGTTTAAAAATTTCAGAAGTTTTTTTAAAAAGTTTCAGAAGTGGCAGAAAAAACATTCAAATCAGCCCAAGATGAGCAAGAAATAATCTTTCTCAACTTGATTATTATAGACAAACACAACTTAAAGAAAAAAAAGAGCGGATGGGCTATCGAGATGATAAGTCCTTTAAATCTGGAGCGTTTTGGAACTGCATATCTTTTTTTGACGAATCAAAATTTGCTCAATTTTCAGATATTGTATCAAACAATTTCCTTGGCCAAGTCGATCCCCTGACATAAATTTCATTGAATACATGTGGGCAATATAAAATAAGAACTTGTGTAAGAAGTCTAAAAAGATAGTAATACGATCAGATTCGCTGAATCTCTTATTATGCAAAGCATGGTCTGAAATACCTCAAACTTTAATTTTAGAACCTACTTGTCTTATAAAAATGTTGTTGCTCTTAAAATGGATAAAGGAAAGTGAAACCGTCACTTCTTGCATGTCTCTGTTTAGTTGCCGAATAACCCGTTGGTAAAACATGCATTTGGCTTGTTGTTACCTAATGCAGGCAAACATAAATCTACTTCGTTAAATTTGACTAGATTTTACCTTCATGTTAATTTTAGGTGTTTTTTTTGTACATCTTTCGATTCGGGACTTGGTCTCTAAAGCAACGAATAACATAAATGAAGATTATGCTTACTGCATTAAATGATTATAATTACCAGAAAGCACTTATAGAGCATATATCTCTGCCAATACCATTGTTGGGGGGAGGTTAATTATCCCATAGCCTTTGTTCACCCTTCCACAAAATTTCATCGAAATCCATTGAGAACCTTTGTACATATAGTGTTGACAAACATGGAATTATAGGGATATTATATTGTTTGGACATATAACTGCAGCATGGGGGAGATAATTGTGCATGGATCTGCTCCTGAGTTTGATCCGTTCTTTCGTAGCTTATTGTCCACCGTTCTACAAAATATCATAGAGATTCATTGTTACACTTTGGAGATATCATGTGGACGGTCATGAGTGTATACATAAGAAAAAGATTCCTTTCGCCGTTGCTTACTCTTCCACCAAATTTCATTGAAATCCATACAGAACACTCGGAGATGTCTGGTGGATAGTTATGATATTTTGGTGATATAACGTGATTTTGAAATATATTTAAGACGTAAGTGAGATAATTTCGCATGGGTTTGCTCAAAAATTTATTCAGATTCCCGGTATTATATTGTCCACCTTCCATTGAATTTCATAGAAATTACTTTCTGAATCTTTTTAGATATCGTATGGACAGTCATGAGTATACATGAATTTAATTATAAAAAAAACCCAGAAAAATATCTCTCAGCCGGAAAAAAAAATCCTGCCCTCCAATTTTTCCTCCTCCTTCTTACCCCATGGTCCACCATCGCACGAAACCTTATCAAAATTTATTCAGTACTTTCGGAGATATCGTATGGACAGACAAACGAGCAGACGAACAAACAGTTGAACGTACGCGATTGGATACATACACCTCTTTTCAACTTTGTTGACAGAAGTAAATGAAAATAACTGGTTAATCCACGTTGTTTGTCGTTCTCTATCCCTCTGCTTCTGGCTCTGTCGATAGGCATTGGAAGAAGAAAAAATGAATGACTCATTATTGAAAGACTGCTTTGGGCAGTGAATGTTTGAAGGTTATGGATGACATGGAACATGGTGTTTTCGAGGGAAGGTCTAGAGGGTGATTTTTCAAAAGCAGTACCCTTAAGGAGGTAGCGTATGAACTCGGTAAAATCCCCAAAAGATGGAATAATTAGAAAACATCAACTAAAACTGTCACCTAAACTGTCAACCTACGTTTCCTCTGTTGTCAAGTTGGTCAGTCTGGCTGGCTATCTATGTATGTGCTTTTATACATACAGACTGCACCAAAAGAACTACAGGGCTGGGAATTTGAACATTTACTTATGTCTAGAAGAAATGATTATTTTTGCTTTTTTGAAAATTCCTGTCCTATGTTGGTTTTTAATGCAAAAATCAGTTAACGATGTAAATTTATGCTGAGTTTGTTGCTTTGTATCCGACTGCATTCACAATTGCATTTTAAAAATTTAGACAAAAGGCGAGAGGAGTAACTTGTTTTCTAACTTTTTAAATGATCACCCCCAATGCAGCATACCATAGAATGAAGTTGGTCAATTGATGGTTTCTATTGAGTGACTAACCAGACCCATTCGTATTTTAGTGGAGTAAAGAGTGGGTAAGCTGTCTATATTTCTCAGTGTGCCACCTTACAATATAGTTTGAGAATCACTAATTCAAGTACGTCTTTTGCTTCCTGGGTTTTTACTGGAAAAAAATGAAACAGACCTGGTTAGTCACTCAATAGAAACTGTCACGTGGCCAATGTCTTTTTGGCAACATGCCGTATTGAGGTGATCAATTAAAAAATTGTGAAGAAGCGAGATTAATCGATAAGTTACTTCTCTTGCCTTTTGTTGGGCAGCGATGAAAAAAAAATAGAAAGAGCGCTGAAAATACCGGACACAAACTAAGGGACCAATTTAGCATAAACTTGCATTGGAAATTAACATCCTATTATGAATCTATCTAAAGTAGGTGATTTTCAAAAAAAAATTTTTTTCTAATAAACATGATAATCTTCTTTGCTTGACAAATCTCCTAGAACGATGGATAAGTAGTGTCCTTACGGTATCAGCCGTCTTTGTTTTAGTTCAACAAATCAACTTACTACTTACTCGGTCCGTTTTGCGATAGATGAAATAGACACAGAGGAGACAGCATCTGAACTGCTGTCACTCACATCAGCCTGCGTTTTTCATAGCTTGGGAGAGGAGAGAGGGATGAATTTATGTCTTTCACAAGGGCAATAAAGACATTACAATATATTAGAGGAAAACTGGAGTTAAAGATATAAGATATAAAAAAAACGCGATTTGCTATGAACAAGATATGTAGCAAGAATGTCAGACAACCGCTGGAAATCACGGCTCACTACGTAGATCCCCAGAGATCATATGCGAAATTGTGGCCAGCAGAAAATAAGATAGCGTGGTGCAACTGCAATATAGAGATCTGGCAAAACGATGGAGAGGTCTATATTCAACGACGGACATTAAAAGGATAGTGATAATGATGTTGGCTCGTCGTGCTGTTCCCCGATCAGCCACTCTGCACCTCCTCTTACACTAAATATCTTTCCAGAAGCACGTACGCCATCTTTGACGAAAATGTATGCCGAACTTTTAATTAATCTGTCTGGTTAGTCACTCAAGAGAAACCCTCAAGTAACCAGTGTCTTTTGGCAGCATGCTATGTTAGGAAAAATGTTTTCTCAGTGTAGACTGTATGCGTGACACATACATAGCCAGCCAGTCATTCAACCAAGCCGAACCAGTTTAAAAACTCAATAAATCTCTGTTGATAGTTTTTGGTGACAGTTCAGGTTGAGCAACTATAAACAGTTCTGATTGGCGGTTTCTAATTACTTAATTAATCCTGTTTCGCCCGCTCAATCCTAAATCAGGAATGTAAAAAAATGGGTTTCAGAAAATTAAATCTGAATATGATAAATAATGGGACAAAACTAAACTTTCCAGATTTATAATTCATCCTCAAAGCAATTTGCATTTTATTCTCGGAATAATGATTCCTTTTCTTCATATTTTATTGTATACATCTGAGAATAGTTCTGCTTTGATTAAATTCTGTTTCTAAACAATTCAAATTCATACCATTAGCATATCTATAAGCACATACAAACAGTAGAAGTAATAATGATGATGATGATGATGATAGTCAACCAGCTACACCATTGCAAAAACAGAAGAAACTTGTGTTGTCAGTTTTGACGAGTTTCGAATAAAACAAGAAAAATCATCTTTAACTTTAACAACTATTTTGGAAAAAAATTGACATTAAAAACATTTAATTACACACTTGAGATAACGGACCATTTTGTTAGAGTGTAGCGATATTTTGTATAAAAGTCTTATTGGCATAAGATAATCTGCATGCCTTAGACATTTTTTAGATTTGGAAAATTCTTTCCCAAATGAGAAATTCATCGAAAACTATTCTTTGAAAATGTAACAGGAGTAATATCAATGACCTTGTTATTTGCAATTTACTGGGAATTAATAGGGAATCTATTATCTAATAACTACCATAGTATAGAACTGGAGCGTAATGATAAAAATTGAATTCCTCTGCTATATAAAATACTGAGAGACAAGTAATGGTAGACAGATAATCATTGCAAAATAAATCAAAATCAGATTAACTGATAAACAAGTTGTATTATATTGTTATTATAATTGTTTTTATATTGGTTGGATTTACTTGGGGAATCAATTGAAAAGTATGAACTCCCGAGAGGACTTAATCCTAAATTCAGAAACAAATTAATGACCATACGTCACGACAAAAAAATGGCTGAATAAAATTGGATAAGAAAAAAATAGATATCAAAATAACGCTCAAAAGTCTAATTAAATTTTTTTAAGATTTGTCACCCACACTAATTCTTCTAGAAAAATACTTCAAATTAGAGTTATATGCAAGATCTTAGTATCTTCAGTTAACTATTTTAATAATTTTGAAGTCTTTATTCCGTAATGATAAGTATAGTGTATTGATGTGGGTAGATGAATTAGTTGGGCTTGTCTATAACCATCCCCACTGAGTTTAAGTAAACTTTGACATTAGATTAAACGACTATGTGACTATATAGTTGGGAGCTGTGTCTTATCGACTGAGAAGTAGTTCAACGAATCCACAAGTTTTAAGATAAGTACGAAAATGTAAATACAAATCTTTAAGAGTATACTTTGACTATTTTAGAACTACCATCAATGGAAGAAAAAGAGCGTGATAACTTCGGTAATAGAGAAGACATAGTATTTTCTTACCTCGGACGGAAAGCAATGAGAAATAATGAGCAGCTTTAGCGGGATAAAGTGGCACATACCATTCTTTCCAGACATTCATGAAGGTTATTGAAAATCAAATGGTGAAACGAAACTTTTTGATTTCATTGAGCTTTTCAACCAACAAATTTCAACCGAACTATTCTCAACTGCGACATATATAATAGATGAGGCTGTTTTGATTTAAACAGTAGAATTTAATCAATTTACAAATGACTGGACATCGATCCAAACCCCCACCATTCCTAAGAGAATTCTACCATCAGTAATATGTATACAGAGAAAGACAGTGACAATAGAGTAGTACAAAGGTTCTTTATGTCACAAATAACAGGTTATTCGTAAAACCTTATCTGATTAATGCAACTTAGAGCAGGAAAGGTACAGTCAAGACCTGGTATGAGGTAACCACATATATCTTCTATTTACGATATTATTACTTTTATTATTCAGTTTTAGAAACTTTTACGGTGGATATTTTTTAATTGACTATTGAAAAGATATGATAAATAAATCAAAAAAATATGATAATATATAATGATACTGATAATTAATAGTTGGATCTTAAATCGTTCAAAATCAATTAATACTTTTGAAAATGTGACTAATTTTCACCTTTATTTACAATTGAACCAAAATAGAGCTTAAAACAGCCCCCAACTCTGTTTTTTTAAAAATAAATTTTCATAATTTACTTGTTGTAATATGTGTTGATAAAGGTTGAACTGGATATTCCTGGGAGCCATTTTCAACTGAACGTTTTGAATCATAATGCTGAATGCTTTCTGAAATATTAAGAGGTGATATAAGGCGTCAAGACACGTGAAACTTAACTGGATTAAACTTACATAGAGGTAGGCAAAATGACCATAAATATTGTTTTGGCAATTAAAAAAAAAAGGGGAGGCGAGTATGATGGCTTGTCCTCATACATACATAATATTACTGCTTAGAACCGTTTGGTTTTCAGAAACATTCAAACCTGATTGGATGATTGAAGTATACGTTATTCAAATGTAAATGGGCTGTTTATTTTCATTATCTGCAGAAAGCAATATATTCATAGTACGATGTTAACATTCACCGGGTGAATGTCCTAGTAATTCTTACTTTTGTACATCAATAGTTCTATTTACAGTGTTAGATATTGCGCACGGTGATTGAACATCTACAACGGATAAAATCTGTTTTCGTTCGTTTTCTGTATTCTTACACACACACACACACACACACATATATATATATATATATATATATATATATATATATATATATATATATATATATATATATTCAAATTGCTGTACCAATTTTCTTTTAATCTTAAAAAGGTCGTTCATAACTAAATTCATAATGGTATGTGTAATTATGCATATATATATATATATATATATATATATATATATATATATATATATATATATATATATATATATATATACATATATATATATATATAAATATATATATACATATATATATATATATATATATATATATATATATATATATATATATATATATATATATATATATATATATATATATACTGTAGTTCACACATATCCGTGGTTTCGCTTTCTGCTGCTTCAGGGTTATCTACTATTAACCTCTGGAATGAATAATTCACAAGTTTTACTTAATAATGGTTCCAAATCATAAAAAGAGATATGCTGGCAATTCGCATATACCAAGGAGAAACAGTGAAATGCCTTCTTTTTGTAAAGGTGAGAATAATCCCCTATTCACTGAGGCGGATATGGGAAACCCCTGAAGTTTAACCTGAATAAGGGAGGGCCACTGAAAAGAGAATCACGAATGAGGGTATACCTAGAAAAAAGACCCGCTGATATGGGGCCGCTGAGAGCAAAACTATCCGAACACATGATAAGTATATATCCTGATATCTTCTCTACCAGCAGACACGCATCTCACTGATTCATTTATCATTCTATTAAGACATAACAATGGAAATCACGTCATAGAATCTTTTGACATTTCATGTCTGATAACACATTAAAACAGCTTGAGTTAAAGAAAAACAACTGACAATCAGTGTACTCGAATTATTAAAAAAAACTATCCAATAAAACATTTTTTGGCTCCTTAGTGTCAACCCATACATTAACAACTCCGTCTTTTCTTACGGGAATATGCTTGTAAATAAATGAAAAAGTTGTGAAAATGTGAGATCGCTTTTTGCCATTACAAGAGATAGTGTGCAGACGGGCCACTCAGACGCCGAGTTATCAAGAAAAATTACTGAATTTTGATAACTGATTATTCGTAGTTTTTCTCTCCAAGCCACGTTTGGACAGTTAATACAGACAACTCCACCAGGATTTACTGATTTTTCTCAGTTTCAATTTTAGGATTCTTTTTTCATTAAAAGAAAATACAACTCTTATTTGGTTTGAAATAAATACAGTGTACTCATACATATTTTTGTATAATCTATTTATACGTAAACAATACCGCCATCTTTGTTAAGTTTTTTAATGTAAAAACACATACAATATCTTTTTTTTCTTTCGTGTATTTTCTAGAAAAATATTCTACGTTATTATTTTTTGATAGCTACTTTCACAACTCTTGTATTTCTCTTATATAATATTTTGTCTTGAAATTTAATGTCCGATCACCTTTCAAAAGTTGAGACATAAAAAAGCCCTTAAAATTAGGACAATTGAATTTAAATTACCAAATGAATTAGCTACTTAGTGTAGCATCTTACATAAATAACACCGCCATTTTTCACGGGTATATGCTAGTTGAATATGTAAATTATATCTAAAACGAATCTAATCTATAATCCCATGCTTGCGAATGCTGATGACGCAATTTCTGATCTACCACAAGAATTGATTTTAAAAAAGAATAAATGATAGTCCTTTCCCTCGCTACAACCGGGGTACAAGCATGAGCTGATGTGTATAATGGTACAAGCTAAGAAAAAGCACCTTATACCAAAATGATTTCCACCCCTAATGTTTGACAATCAAAGATAGACTATCAAGATGATATTTTTCTTCGGAAATTCTAAGACATATTTCAAGTGCATTTGTGGCTAACTGCAGTCTACATTCATCAGGGAAGATCATTAGGAAAAAGTAGTCATTATTTCATCTTGTAACACTGGGAAAAGTCATTGACATTTTTGGAACACAAGTGTTTTTTGATACACAATCTGTATTGAAAAAAACAAACAAAAAAAAACAAAAAAACAAACTGTTAGAACAATCATTTAGTCACCGCTTACTTAGTAGACACACGACTTTTTTTGCCTATTTGAAATTTGGACAAGCGCAAGTTTGTTCCCATCGTGGGAGAGTGGTTAAAATATAGTCTCGCTGACCCTTGCCGATGGAGAGTGTTTCGAACTTATCTCTATTTTAGGTATGGGCTCGCCTAAATAAATACAGTGAATGTAAAGCAATCTGATACCTCTCAGAAAGTTCATTTTAACATCCTTTTACAACTTTGAAATTGAATCTAAGATTTGAAAATGAAAATACTAAAAAGATATTGAAACAAGATTGAACATTGAAAAGCCAAACACTAAAGACGGAAATCTTTGGCTCCGATTCAATCAATCTTGAAGATGTATAAGGGTGTTAAAATAAACCTTTCCAAATGTCAGAGACCTTTTGCTCTCACTGTATCTCTCTCCGAATATATGAAGAACATTAATGTAGTAGTCTTCAAAACCTATTTGCAGAATAATTGATGTCGACATTAGCGGAGCTCTGTAAGATAAATACAACTTGCTTTCTCGTTTCTTTTTAGTATTCCATCTTGAAAGTGCCACCAAGTGGGATTTTATTGAAATACAGAAGTTTATTACAGAGATGATGTCCGGTTACTTTTTCTTTTTGCCGGAGGGTTAGTGATCCAAAGTCTTGAGTGGATATCCGGCTCCTCTCAATGTATGTGTGCCATAAATGGAGATTTGCTTGTGTTTGAACAGGTGTGTGTCACTTTGAATGACTCTCCAAAAGAAGAGAAAAACAGGCCTGAAAATCAGACCATAGATGTACGTTCGTACATTTTAAAACATATGTAGAAGGAAGGGGGTGTTTTGGTATGTCAGCCTATCAGTCATTTGTGGTAATCGGTACTAGATATGCAAGAGCATTCAAAAAACCAATGACGATGTTAACGTCGTGATGAGATGGTACGCACGCTCATATTGCATGTACTTACTAAGGAGGTCGATTCTAACTGTGTGGCTAATACCCGAGGCTTTGTGTCAAGACTAAGATATACGTAGTAAATAATTATCGAAAATCCGTTCTTACAATGACAATTTTTTTCAAATATCCACGCAATCAGCGGAAAATATATATTATCTCTTTTTCTAACGAACGACACCAAAAATAGCATACATCAAAACATACACCAAAAATTTAATTCTAGTGTGAAGGAACAATGAAACAATCGCAGTTGTACTACGGTATCTGCTATATTTAAATTCGGTAGTGGTTTTGGGTTTTCACATCACTGCAAACTGGCTATACCACAACTCAATCACTACTCAATATTTATTGTTGTACCTTACATATGTATATTTATAAACAATATATATATATATATATATATATATATATATATATATATATATATATATATATATATATATATATATATATATATATATATATATATAGTCCAGAAAGCTTTACTTACATATATAGTCTGGAAAGTTTTACAGTTTCAAACGCAAAACTCATTAGGAAACTTTTTCAAACATTTTTGTGTCACTCATTTCCCAATATCTAATACTACACAATAATTATAGAGATTCCATTCACACTATCTACTCCTCTTCTGTTTAGACTTAACTATCTAGAATAGTATATCCACACACACACACATACTCATACTATATACTTATATATATATATGTGTGTGTGTGTGTGTGTGTGTGAGAGAGAGTGAGTGCGTGTATGTGTGCTTTGTATGGATGTGATGGTGATCTGACAAGATGGGTGTGGTAAAATGAAAAAAATTGAGAAAACCAAGTGATAGATCTGAAATTATTCATTATTGCGCGGACAGGCTGGTTCATACAAGCTCTGCATATGCAGCGAGGGAGAAAACTGTTGCAAATAAATGCGCAGTTGTTTACTTGTTTGAATGAAAGAGATAAAAAGAGAAGATGGAGCGAGTGTTTTCTGATTGTTTAGAAGGATTTGAAAGGAGAGGGAGTTTATATGGGCGTCAGAGAAAGTCAAGTAAGAGGGGTTAGCTTAAGAGTGCTCTTTTTGTCACTTGGAGGTTTAAATAGAAACAAGAGGTGCTTTTAATCGATAAATGTGGAGGGATACGAAAACGTGAGGTATACAGTGTGTGTTTTATCTCTTTTGGTTGATCAGAAGGTGAGACTTCTGTAAAAGCCAGTATGAACTTGCAAGAGAAACATAAACTGGAATACATGAAAAAAACAAAAAAAAACAAAAAGGAAATAACATGATATAAAGTGATATCAACGAGATTGAAATATTACCGATAACAAATCAAATCAAACGAGATTAAACAGAAACGGTGAAGTGATAAACAAAAAGCAGAACACTAGTCAAGAAATTGGAACATGACAAAAAACCAAAATATAAAAAAATGAAAAATAAAACAATAAGACCCTATTCAACAACGTCAACTAAGACACACACACACACACTCACGCACACACACACACACACGCACACACACACACACACACATATATATATATATATATATATATATGAAATAATTGCAGTAGTTAAAAAGTGAAAGTAATCCACACCCTCTCATGCTTTTCACCTCGGTCTTTGCAGTTTTACCTGGGATGTGAATTCCGACTATAGGAACCAAATCGATTATTACATAATCGCCCATTCTGGAGATTCAACTACTTGAAAAAAAGAGAGGATTATTTCTGTAATTCTTTCTAAACTCATTGTAAATGATATTCTTAAGCAATTGTGTCACCCACAGACAGCTGTATTACAACTCTTCAGTGTGGTTGTAGACTATCAAATATCCCATCCAGTACCACAAGGTAGGATCGTAACCTTCGCTTCACACCCAGACGCTGGCATTTTACCCCTATCTTACGCTGAACTAGACGGTCAGTAGGACTGAATTTAAGCGATATATTTACTTACATTTCAGAGTTGGAAGAGCATTGCTTATAGCTTATGATGGACGAGTCCCCCTACTTAAAGAGAGTTCAACTCCGAAGAAGGGGGTGTTATAATAATAATAATAATAATAATAATAATAATAATAATAATAATAATAATATATATATATATATATATATATATATATATATATATATATATATATATATATATATATTAAACCCTCATTTCAATTGATCCTGATGAAACGTAGACGTTGCCAATTTGGATATTTTATAACTAAATTTGAATTCTTTTGATACATTTAGATGTAAAACAAACATTTTTGGGGTATTGAATATCAGTTAAGATATTTTTTTAATGAGGCTCAGATATTCTTTTAGATTTTCTTCCTTCAAAATCTTGATATTTTAGATTACTTAAGAATTGTCTTTCAAGACATAGCACGATTGTATAGCACCAATATCTTCGGCATAAAAAGTTTTTTTTTAATGAATTATAGTTTTACCTGGGCTCAAAAATTGGAAACTCATTTTGGTCTGTTGATTGGTAGATGGCAGACATATCTATTTCCCATTTTATGATTCCCATTTAACGAATTTTGTTTTACTGTTTGAAAAACGATATTTTTTTTCGGAATGATCATCTTTTCATTTTTTTTTTCACTGTTTTAGATCTGTCCCAAGTGTAGTGGGTTAGGGTTCAAAATTTGAGGTATGATTCGCTGGAGGAAAGTCTCTCGTCGTATGACCATGAATGAAAAGATAGTTCTAATCTAAACAGAATTTTATTCAACTTAAACCATCAAAAACAAGGACAACAGCGTTAACCTGCTCCTTTAAAAAAAAAGTGATTAAAAAGTCGATTATTCGAAAAAAGACTGAAAAAAAAGGTAATTTTCGGAGCTTTCAAATACCTTAATTTACCCCTTTCCTCTCATGAAACGAATTTCTTTAATTAAACGGGCAGAACATTTTCTCTTCGGGTACCCAAAACATCGAACAGTATTTTAGATATACTAAGCACACAATTACTTTATGACAAAATTACAAAGCAAACTATAATATATTTTAACACAAAACAATCCATCGGCAATTTTCTGTTTCAATGTTTGCATTTATTCTAATTTTCATTATCGAAAAAACATCAATATTTCATAGTTTAAAATCCAAAGATGAAAGCAAAAAACGTTTTTGAAAATTATGTAAAAATGTGAATCTCGGCTTTGTTAATCATTTTTATTATATTTTTAGTTTAGTTGAGAGGGATTGAAATTGATTTTTGATTTGAAAAGAGCGTGAACAGGTGAATAATACCCTTTTGCAGGAAACATTCGATTTAATGGACGTTCAAAATTGACAGACAATCGCCCGCCAAAGATTTAATGTATGTATGTGTGTATGTGTGTGTTGATACATAAGTTAGTAGTACGATCTGTGCGCAATGGTAGTATAATCTTCGAAGTGTTTTCACCAATTCAGCGGTTCCAACTATTTAAAGATATCAAAAAACACCTGATTGTTGTTTTTTGGTAGCGTACTGTGTTTGGGATGATCAATTAAAAAATTAGAAAAAAGGCTGATCAATGAATAGGCAAGGTTAGAATGTGTTTGTTTTTTTTAGTTTTTCAAATCCTCTTCTCCCACTGCCCTTCTTATCTAAGACAAGCTAAACACCCTCAGAGAAGGAAACAAACACCTTTCTCATTTCAAACCAAATGTTACTCTCTCCTACACAGATACAAACAACCCCCACCCCTACTAAACAACCAAACAACACAGAAATATCCTCATTTCGTTCCTTGGCAGCGATTTTTTTCTCAAAAAATGGCAAAAATGCATCGAAACATGCCCACTATATAGTAAAAAAATTGGGATGTAACGACTACTCTTTCCTCATCTTCATAAACATTATGTCGAATCACTTCAAATCCACAATGAGTATGCGTGTGTCTGTGTGTGTAAACAATAATAAACGATGAAAGAAAATGGGGCTGCTGCATGAATTGAACGTGCGACCGACAGGGTCGCTGCTTTAACGCAACGATGCTCTTACAATTGAGCTAAACAGCCAATATAAATCGGTTACAAGTTCAATTCCTGCAGCAATGAATTTCCATCAATTGTTTTTTTTTATTTACGCTGTCTTGGGACAAATGATACATTCACGGAGTAATAACGGGAGATCATTCCAAATAAATGTTTTCATATAATATATATTCTGTTGGATATCGGATATTCAGCTCAAAATAACACATGTGTATTTTTGTTTTCACCAATAGATATCAAGAAGCTATCACTTTTAGTATGGACGTTCAACAAGATGTTTGCATGTAGTTTTGAGCATCAATGTATTCGCATTTAAAGTATGTTTATACATTCATTTACGTGAGCATATATGCCTAAATTTATAAAGATTTATACACAGATTATATACAAATTTGCTCACGCGTATAACTGTTCATGTTTGGACACACCTTGTAGATTAGGTGAATGCACCATCACACACTCAAATGAAGTTATAAAAGTTTTTCAACATACCAGTCGCGTTCAGATCGAGGGAAAGACAACTAAAGAGACAATTGTAATTGATAAGGAATGAATAGGAGTTACACCATAAAAAATCTAGGTTTTATTTAGCTCATCTGTTATTTCCATTTCTCCCCGAAGACGCCTTAAAACAGGCGAAACGCATCAGAATTATAACATTTTTGAACAGAACTAAAAAAGCCGCAGTTTCCTAATTTCCATATTTTTAATATTCACTACCTATCTTGTCGGACTTCTTACATGGACCCTCTCAACACATACACATATAAACGTATATATATATATCTAGTTCCGGGGTACTCTTTTCCCCAGCCTGTACCACCCCAATGTATCAAGTGGGGTTGGGTCATGGCTATTACCTAATGCATGTCGTATGTCAGGCCCATATTAAACTTGACTTTATTTGCCCTCGCTAGAATGTACATAAATCTATATTATGAATAATTTTGATAACCAAAATATTAGATAACAAATTCGATGTTTTGATGTGTCTCTTCTGGTTAACGAGCAGGGCAATACAGGTATACCTTGATTAGTGCAGTTAATTCTTTCCAAGATTTAGTGTACTGTTCGAAACCACACTATTCAAGTCTTATCTTAATTTAATATATTTTTTCCAGCTTATACTTAGTTACATTATTCGTATGAAATACCGTAACAGTACTACTTCAAAACCCGTACTAATCAAAACTGAACAATTCAAAGTATTCCTGTATCTATACAGAAATATTTTTCCACTTGGGGAGAATTAGTTCATACTAAAATACTATTTCAAAGGGTTAACATTCAATTGATTGCAGCTAAATGGGAAAAAAAGATCTATGTACAATCGATAGGATGATCACTTTTCTCAATCTCCTTAATAGAGTTGGTTTCTCAAGGGAGGGAAGTTTGACAGAAGATTATATAGGGATAAATCTAAGAGAAAAAAGATCAACTTGAATCAGAGGGGGCTGAAGTGAGGGAAATTATACAGATAATTCAGCAACAAAAATGGAGATGAGCAAGACACTTAGCGAGGAGAGATGAGAAAAGATGGAGTAAAATAATAACCCATAAGACCAGAAGATAGAGGGATGAAATAGAAAGGTTTGCTGGTAAGACACGGCAGAGGTTAGCACAATCACGATCGTCATGGGAGGAAATGACAAAGGTCTTTTCCCAGCGGTGGACTCATAATGGCTGCTGCTGTTGTTGCTGCTGCTACTGTTGCTGCTGATGATAAAAAGATAGAAAAAGAAAATAGGGGAGAAATAATCTGTTTCTTTAAAGTCAGACTCGAAAAGCATAAAAATCCATATCCAAAGGGGAAGTAAAACGTCAAGTAATGAAGAGAATGTTTAATATTAGTCACTCAAGGATGAGACACAGACAGGTAAAATCGCTGGAGATTTAAGAAATTGATGGAAGCGGCATACACATCAAGTTTTCCAGTCATCTCTTCGCTCCTCTATCATTTCTAATGCAACCTTTGGCTGTTGCGATTTATATTTCATTATTCTGCCATGTATATATCAAGCCCCTTGATTATAGTGTTGAGTTTCCATACCAATAGTGACTGGTAGCTTCCCCTGGACATCAAGTGAGAACAAATCTCTCCAATGCTCCAGAATTCTTCACAAAATTCTTGTAGACTTCAGCTGTGCAATCTCCTGGATGGTTCAGAGTCTTCCCCAGATTCTTGCTTCCACAAACCACTTAGCTAAGATGCTTGGGTCTGTTCCAGAGTTCTGACCATTATTGGTGCTAATATCGAATTCGTCAAGTTTCCTGGCAATATATGGTTCTTCATTTCCCTTCGTCTTTATACTTTGGCCTGTCGGAAAAGCAAAATCCATTATTAGACATTTGTTTTATCCCTGTTTGCTACAACTAAATCTAGTCTTCTGGCCTTAATCCTTATTAATCTTACAGTTTAAGAGCATTTTATTTCTTTTATTTTCTGGCATAGATTCGGCTCTGTGCATATACCATTGTTTGTGTAGTCAAAAAGCGGCTGTCTGTACAGTTCCCAGTAGATCAACCTTCCCACTCAATAATTCCTGTTCTTGTATTTTTTTTTCAGGGTAAAATTGCTGCACCCGGTTGCCATGTGGTTGATTGTCTCATCTGTATCCCCGAATCGTCCACATTTGCTGCGCTGTGGTTTGTACCACCTTCACTATGCCCTTGTCTTGGCTGTCAGACCATTGCCAATAGCTGGGGGGTTGTAGATCTTATAATTCCGGTACTCTCCTTAATATTCATATCGTCCCCAGCAGTGATGTGGTTTGTATAATCTTCATCCTTCCTTTTATGCCTAGTTCATCCAATCTCGTTTTCATTGTCTTGGGTAAGGTTCCGATGATGATGATGATGATGATGATGATAATCATCATCATCATCACTTAGTATCAACCGATACGAAATCCGTTTCTCAGAATATATCAACGAGAAGTAAGTATTTATTTGTTTCCATTCGACGAAAATGATGACACAAGGCAACATTCAATGTAGGACCTCGCACAAATATTCCCAATCCGACTGGTTTTTACTGCAACCATCCGTGCATATACCTGACCGTATACCATTATTGTAATAGGGAGACGCTGTCTGGGAGACTGTTCCCGGGGATAGGGCATGATTTATCTGTGTTGTGTCTCACCCGAAGACACGCATGTGTGTTGAGGGTTATGACAAAAATACACCAGTCCCCTTGACCTGTGCAGCAAAACGTCAGTACGACCGACGACCCTTCCGTTAGTGCAATGGTGAGGTGTTGCTACTGGGTTGGAATCTCCGTGGACCAAACAGTTTCCATTTCTATTGTGAGCCACCTGACGATGAGACACGTCTGATTCGAGCCAATGATAATGCAGTGATTCTTACCCCGGGGGCATGCTCCCGGGGTGCATGAGCAATTTCATGTGGGGTCGTGAGTACGTAGGAACAAGTAAGAATTCCTCCAATTATTCTTGGAATTCCTTCAACAAGTGTTTGAAAAATATTGTAATGAACATTATATATATAAATTGATTCTTTCACATATTTGCATAACTCATTCCAAACTACACATTTGGTTGAAGTTATGAGGGTTACAGGCAAGCAAGTTCCAACTTACAAAGGTGGGCGTGAGGATGAAAATGTCAAGGACCACTGGTCTAGAATGTTTGACGTCATGGAAGCGATTCTGACGTAAGTGCAATCTCATAGAAACATCAAAGAAAAAATAAATTTTCTTGTCCATTAATTTTGCCGCCTCATAATCTTATTGCCTTATGTACGTACGAATACTTTTCGCGGCGTTTGTTTTCAAAGGAGGTAATCAAAATGTTATTATCTGTTTGTTTATCTGCGGTCTGAAGAAGAAGAAGCAGAAGAAGAAGAAGAAAAAAAAAAAAAAAGAAATGGACGCCATTTCCAAAGCCCTTGAGAAACAATGATTTTGAACGGATGTATTCAAAATATGACTTTGTTTATCTGTTATTAGAATTCTGGAGACGCGTCCTGACAATCAAAGAAAAGAGAAATCATTATCAAAGCTCAAAGAAAACAACGTTTTTCTCCAAACAGATGCGATAAAAAGAAAATGGAAAAAAAATAGCGGCTTTTCAAAGTCAATATAGCAGATCCTTCAGCTTCAATTGTTTCGGTTTCCATGCAATTGGAACCGGTTGGTTGATTTGTGTAGTATCGTAAAGTATCGTGAAGTATCGTGTGCTTTTTGAAGTGCGACAACAAGTAGACGCTAAACAAATGGACGCTCAGGGATCTTTGTTTTGAAGACCCTCATGCTCAACCTTGAGGGACAACGACTTCTTGACGCTGCACGTTATCGAGATATTGATCAGAAGTTTGAAAATGAACAATGGACATTTTTTTAACGTGAGATAGAGAGCAGTAAAAACAGCAATGTTTCCAAATCAAAGCTTAAAAAAGAAATGTAAGACGATGATATGTTTAACTACAAGATAAGCTAATTATACGTCATGTTTTTCAAATGAAAAATACGGAACCAATACATCACTACCCACACATTATTGGGAGCTCAAACGTAGCAATCTCACACCCACAATAAACTGGAAAATATTCAAACAAACACACACGTATCAGGATATTGAACCTATATGCTACCTATGTGTACATGAGAAATTCAAAATAATCACTTTCACTAAGAAGACAGACTCACTGAATAGGATACAATTCAGTAACTACGAAGTGTCGCATCCATCATAGAATCCATTAAAATCTCAATTATTAAAGATCATGATTTAACATCCCACATACAGGTATACAAATATCAATCACCATATTTACATCATCATCATCATTATTATTATTATTATTATCATTATTATGATCATCATCATTATTATTAATATCATTATTATTATTATCATTATTATTATCATCATCATCATTATTATTATTATTATCATTATTATTATAATTAGATTATTATTATCATCATTATTATTATCATTATCATTATTATTATCATTATTATTATCATCATCATTACTATTATTATCATCATTATTATCATCATTATTATTATTATCATCATCATTATTATTATTATTATTATTATCATTATTATTATAATTATCATTATCATCATCATTATTATTATTATCATTATTATTATCATTATTATTATCACCATCATTATTATTATTATTATCATTGTTATCATCATTATTATTATCATCATCATTATCATTATTATTATCATCATCATTATCATTATTATTGTCATTATCATTATTAGACCACCACAATAATAATACCAAAGCAAAGCATACGTTCCACTTATGACTAATTGTATCAACGGATCATGAATCAGAAAAAAAAACAAAAGAATTGAAAGGAACTTCAATACTCACTCTTATAACACCTTAGTACGTACTCAAGGTAATTACAGGTTGGATTGAAGGGTAAATATTAAAGTCTGGTCTGGTCTGTTTAGTCACAACAAAAACTATCATATGACAAGTGTCATGTGGCTACATGCTGAGTTGGGGGTGATCAATTAAAAAATTGAAAACGGGTGATCAATAAAAAAGTTTCTTACCTCACCAATCGGTGGGCAGTGATCACTAAAAAATGTCTACATTTTCAAAAAAAAAACAAGCATAAATTACAGGACAAATCAAGGGACCAATTTAGTATAAACTTACATAACAAATTGCACACCCAGACTGAGAGGTTAGGGGGTTAACCCCCCCAAAGGTTTTTTCTAGGCAAAATAAAGAGTTAATGGTGCTATCGTCAGTTCCTAATTTCACTAGTGCAGATAGTATGCGTGATACATACAATATATATTCATAGCCAGCAAGCCTGCTGATCAGGCTGAGTAACTTAAAACTGAAGAAATCTATGTCGACAATCCTGATGACAGTTTTGGTGGACGGTTTTTAACGAAAGGATATTTTGCGAACTGATATCTGGTTTGTTTAACGAAACCAGATTTTTCTGAATATTGAACAACCGTGGCTATCAGAGATGGCGAATGGTTCTATTCTTATTCATATGTGCATATTTTTAGTATATCTCTGATTTTTTGAGATGAGGTATTATTATTATTTCTATTTTTATTCGGACTATCCTCATCTTGGTTGTTTTTCATACAACGTTTCGGCCGTTGTACTCTATGGCCTTCATCAGGTATCATCTGGTCGGTGTGAGGAAGTACCAGATGATACCTGATGAAGGCCGTAGAGTACGACGACCGAAGCGTTGTATGAAAATCAACCAAGATGTGGATAGTCCTAATAATAATAGAAATAATAGTGCATATTTTTGTGTGTTCAAGCGCTCCTGGTCACACTGTTTTATTAACAGACTTGAAAATTGACATCAGCTTTTTTTCGGGGTGGGGAAAGCTTCTTTTGAAGCTATTGACCTTATTTAGACGGGTTTATTGATAACATCTAGATTCTCCAGAATATTCTTTTTACTCTATTTTAGATGTTTTCCGGTTGAAAACGCCAGTGACGTCATCAATAGAGGTTTTTCTGACCATATTTGTCTTTCGATGGAATTTCTTTTACACGTTTACAAGTTTCAACGCCACGGTTGTTCAATTACTGACGGTGATGGCGAGTCAATATGCATTTTGGATTACTAATGTATATTCAGTTCAAAATAAAGTAGAAAATTTATCTAATAATTAAAGTCATTAAGCCAAAAGATTTCTTATTTTTAGAATACGTAAACTAATAGACTACGAAATACTGGCTTCAATTCTAATCAAAACTTTAATGTACTGAAATTGTAATCAGACATAACAACTACTTAGAACATTTCTTTTATAAAGTGATACAAAAAAGCTACTTCTATTATTATAACGTACTGGTCTAAGCGAAACGAAACTGGCTTTTATTTTAATTCAAATCTGCATTTATTCATTATTTATCAAATAATCAAAATTAGTCGTCAGCTACGACAGCCGTGGAGTTTGCAATCGTAGTCGTAACTTGTAGATGGAAGACGTTTTTTCATGCTCATTTGTCACGAAGTCGACCGTAAACCCAAGCTGTTGCTCGGCACTACTACTACTACAACTTTTACTATTACTACTACTAATGATATTAATAATAGTAAAGATAATAATAATAACAAGAAGAATGTTCATATCGTCCCTTATTTCGACAGAGATGGAATTAAGAAACATGTAACAAGCGAAAAAAGTGTACAACAATACACCTAACCGGGTTGGAACGATGATACACTGGAAATTATGCAAACATAAGTTGTAAAAATATAGAAATGGCTGGACAGGAACGATTATCAACTGGGAACTGCACAAACAACTGTAATTTGATAATGCAAATGAATGTTATATGCACAATCCAGAAGCTAAAAAAGTAAAATTCGTTCTGACTTAAAAATTCAAACGGATCACCCAATCAACATTTTTCAAAATTATGTTATTCTAAACAAGGCCCTTTGGTCACTTTTCATACCAAAGGGTTAGTAAAAAGTGAGTTTTTTATGTCACTGAATTCAGACTACTAAATTCATGTTTTATTACTTCACCGATGGTAAATTGTAAACGTTATAAACACTAAAACATGAAAAAAAGCAACTGTAGAGTCAAAATAACTTATAAATGTTAGAGACACTTAAGAAAGACCTACAAACGGTAAGGCATTTGTTCACCCTGAATTTATCAAGATTGAAATTATACTCATCGGGAAAACATTTATTAAAAGACGTATTCCACAGAACAGATGTTCTTAGTTAGAACTTATTTGCATGGAACTTGTGGCGAGTCCTTGATATGTTCACCACTTGAAAAGAGAAGACTCTGTCTGATAGTGGATGTGGTTATTCCAGGAGACCATAGACTGAACTTGGAAAACAGTGAAAAGCTGGAGAAATATCTTGAGAGTGCTTCAGTATTGAGGAGACTTGTTATTACTTGATTTTCAGGAAAACATCGATTGGAATGGTCCCCAAGACCTTTGCAAAGAGTCTGGATGATTTGTGAGACTGGGAAAATTGGAACCAGCCAGACGATAGCATTATTGAAATCAGGAGGGATATTACAGAGACCGCTAAAGTATTGAGATCTCCTGCCGAGTAAAAGGGATATATTTTCCAGTAAAAGACTTAAATTACGATTGGTGTGGAAATTCATTGGATACTATTAGTGATATCAATGATACACAGGATGTTTCAAGAAGGATACAAACAGCTTTTTTCGCAACTTGAATTGAAAATGTTTCAAATCTAAAAACTATTTTTTTGAAGAAACAATTTACAAAAAGATTACCAAAAGGTGGTAATTACGCATACTTAATAACTCTATAACAGACTTTATAAGTTATTTATTTTATGAATGCAGGTTCACAGCTGTTTCATTACATAAACGTTTCATATCATTCTAAAAAGACATAGCTGATATAACATAAAATAATGTACGTTTCAATAGGGCTAGCACACGGTGGAATCATTTCAGTTGCTAAATACTGTTTTCTCTAGGTACAGTGTTGCCATGTGACTACTATTGTAACATTACATTTACGTGCGCATAAATTGCAATCTCTTATACTTAGGTTTACGTCCTTCATGAAACACCCCGAACTATTGCCGAACGATTGATTGGACGTTTATGAGTAAAAAAAATTACCTCTGTATGGCTGGAGAAATCCACTCGTATTGTATAATAGTTACCAAGTCTTTCTCACATGTGGAAGGATCCTGGTTCGATTCCCAGTATGAAAACTTTTCATTACGACGATTTTCCCTGAGAAACCATCGATTAACTGATCTCTACTAGGACCTCATGAATACTGAGGATATTACTGGGAATATAAGACCTACGACCCCCAGCTGGTAGCAATGGCCGAACAACCAAGAAAAAAGCATGGTGGAGATGATGCGAACCACAGTACTGCTATGACTGGTGTGGATGGCATGAAGAAGGCTGGAGACCTGGGGAGACTTACTGTTACTTAGCCTCTCGCAATAACATCCAGGCAGCTGGTGTGAAACCGTAAACAGCAGCACTGCTGTGAACTCTGAGAGTGTGAAGAGGAGGGCTGGACACTTGAAGAAACTTGCTGTCGCTCAATGCCCAGCGGTGACCACCCAGCGACTGGTGGTATTATTATTATCATTATGGAATCTCACACCAGTTGCCTGGTGGTAACCGCTGGAGTTTGAGTGACAGCAAGTCTCCTCAAGTATCCAGCCTTCCTCTCCTAGTACTCATAGGTCGCAGTAATTCTGCGATTTACAGTTTCACATCGGTTGCCAAGTGGTTATCGCTGAAGGCTGAGTGACAATAAGTCTCCTCAGGTCTTCAGCTAACGTCTCCTCTCTCTTTTGCATATCATGACAGAGCTACAATTCGTTGCAGTACTTATATCTCTAGCACCTTCCTCAATATCCGTGCAGTTCCCAGTAGTACTGTGGTCTGTACGGTCTCTATCCTTCCCCTAATCCCAATCTCCTCCAGTCTCTCCCTCAGCGTTTTGGGGACAGTTCCTAGTGCGCCCACTATGACCGGTACCACCCTGGTTTTCATGTTCCACATCTTCCTTAATTCTCTTGCTAGGTCCTGGTATTTTTCCCTTTTTTCACCGTCCTTCTTTTTTACTCTATGGTCTGCAGGTACAGCAACGTCAACTATTTGGCAGGCCTTCCTTTTTTGTCTACTATTACTAAGTCCGGCTTTCTTGCCTGGATGAGGTGGTCAGTTTGGATGTCAAAGTCCCACAGTAGTTTGTGGTTGTCATTCTCCAAAACTGCCTCTGGCTTGTGCTGATACCACTTTCCCACATGGTGGAATCCCATTTGTTTGCTTAGTTCCCAGTGTAACATCGTTGCTACTCTATCGTGTCTATGCTTATACTCCTTCTGGGCGAGTTGACTACATTCACTAGTTATGTCTCATCTCTTTCACCGCACATGCGGCATTTGCTGTTTGTCTGTGTTCTGTCGATTTTTGTTTTTATGTAGTTTGTCCTTATGCTTTTGTTTTGGGCTGCCATGATGAGCGATTCTGTTTCTCTCTGAAGGTTCCCCTTTCGTAACCACGTCCATGATTTCTCGTCTGCTACATCTTGTATCTGTCTTTTAAACTCGCCGTACAATTTTTTCCCTTCCCATCTTTCTTTTCTTGTTTGCTGTACTGTTCCATTGTTTTCTACTTTATTGCTTGTTGCACTATCCCTCGCGCTCTTTATGATTTCTTCACTATTTGTTTGCACATATCTATCTAGGACTACTTTAGCTCTCTGGACACAATCTTCTATGCTGATGAGCCCCCTACCACCTTCTTTTCTCTTAACGTATAGTCTATCTGTATCATCTCTAGGGTATAATGCTTTATGCATCGTCATAAGTTTCCTTGTTCGCCTATCCATTGATTGGAGCTCTTCCTTTGTCCATCCTAGGAATGGTCCTGTATACCTAACTACTGACACAGCCCAGGTGTTCATTCCTTTTATTAGATTTCTGCTATTTAATTTGGTTTCTAATATTTTCCTTATCCTTCTGAGGTATTCTCTCTTAATTTTCTCCTTCATCTCTTCCCGTTTTATCGTGTCACATTCAAGGACACCTAGGTACTTGTATCGGTCTTGTGCAGTCAATGCCCTAATCTTGTTGTTGTCCGGAAGTTCAATTCCCTCAGTCATTGAAAGCCTTCCTTTGTGCATCACCATGATTGCACATTTTTCTATCCCAAACTCCATTCCTATGTCCTCACTATATTCCCTTACTTCGTTGAACAGAGTCTCAAGCTCTCCCCTGTTTTTTGCAAACAATTTAATATCGTCCATGTACATTAAGTGGTTGACCTTTCCTTTTGTTTTAGAGAAGTGGTATCCTTTGCTGTTTTTCAGGATTCTGTTAAGCGGTATCATTGTTAGAACAAATAATAGAGGGGACAATGAGTCTCCTTGGAAGATTCCCCTTTTTATCCCTACCTCGGCTAGTTTGTCCCCTGCGGCTGTCAAATCTACTTTCCAGTCTTCCATCGAATTACCAATGAATTTAACCACCGGTTCGCTAACTTTGAACATTCTAAGGCATTCGAGTATCCAGCTATGTGGAATCATATCGTATGCTTTTTTGTAATCTATCCATCCCATTGCGATATTCTTTCTCCTTTTCCTTACTTCTTTTAAGATCATCTGGTCTATGTAGAGTAAATCGTTTGCCCCTTTGGTTCCTATCCTACACCCTTTCTGTTCTTCTGGTAGTAGTCCCCTTCTATCCATTGACATGTATATTCTCTCTGCTATTTGCCCGGTCAGGATTTTCCACATAAGACTATACGTTAAGAGAAAAGAAGGTGGTAGGGGGCTCATCAGCATAGAAGATTGTGTCCAGAGAGCTAAAGTAGTCCTAGATAGATATGTGCAAACAAATAGTGAAGAAATCATAAAGAGCGCGAGGGATAGTGCAACAAACAATAAAGTAGAAAACAATGGAACAGTACAGCAAACTAGAAAAGAAAAGTGGGAAGGGAAAAAATTGTACGGCGAGTTTAAAAGACAGATAAAAGATATAGTAGACGAGAAATCATGGACATGGTTACGAAAGGGAAACCTTAAGAGAGAAACAGAATCGCTCATCATGGCAGCCCAAAACAAAAGCATAAGGACAAACTACATAAAAGCAAAAATTGACAGAACACAGACAAACAGCAAATGCCGCATGTGCGGTGAAAGAGATGAGACAGTAAACCACATAACTAGTGAATGTAGTCAGCTCGCCCAGAAGGAGTATAAGCATAGACACGATAGAGTAGCAACGATGATACACTGGGAACTAAGTAAACAAATGGGATTCAACCATGGGGAAAAGTGGTATCAGCACAAGCCAGAGGCAGTTTTGGAGAATGACAACCACAAACTACTGTGGGACTTTGACATCCAAACTGACCACCTCATCCAGGCAAGAAGGCCGGACTTAGTAATAGTAGACAAAAAAAGGAAGGCCTGCCAAATAGTAGACGTTGCTGTACCTGCAGACCATAGAGTAAAAAAGAAGGAGGATGAAAAAAGGGAAAAATACCAGGACCTAGCAAGGGAGTTAAGGAAAATGTGGAACATGAAAACCAGGGTAGTACCGGTCATAGTGGGCGCACTAGGAACTGTCCCCAAAACGCTGAGGGAGAGACTGGAGGAGATCGGGATTAGGAGAAGGATAGAGACCGTACAGACCACAGCGCTACTTGGAACTGCACGGATACTGAGGAAGGTGCTCGAGATATAAGGACTGCAACAAATAGTAGCTCTGTCATGATATGCGAAAGAGGGAGGAGACGTTAGCTGAAGACCTGAGGAGACTTATTGTCACTCAGCCTTCAGCGATAACCACTGGGCAACCGGTGTGAAACTGTAAATCGTAGAATTACTGCGACCTATGAGTAGTAGGAGAGGAGGGCTGGAGACTTGAGGAGACTTGCTGTCACTCAAACTCCAGCGGTTACCACCAGGCAACTGGTGTGAGATTCCAAATAATAATGATAATAATAATAATAATAATAATGATAATAATAATAATAATGATGGTGATAATAATAATGATAATAATAATGATAATAATAATAATGATGATGATAATAATGATAATTATAATAATAATGATAATAATAATAATAATGATGATGATGATGATGATGATGATGTAACTATGGTGATTGATATTTGTATACCTGTATGTGGGATGTTAAATCATGATCTTTAATAATTGAGATTTTAATGGATTCTATGATGGATGCAACACTTCGTAGTTACTGAATTGTATCCTATTCAGTGAGTCTGTCTTCTTAGTGAAGGTGATTATTTTGAATTTCTCATTTACACATAGGTAGCATATAGGTTCAATATCCTGATACGTGTGTGTTTGTTTGAATATTTTCCAGTTTATTGTGGGTGTGAGATTGCTACGTTTGAGCTCCCAATAATGTGTGGGTAGTGATGTATTGGTTCCGTATTTTTCATTTGAAAAAGATGACGTATGATTAGCTTATCTTAATTTAAAGAGCGTTTTTGATATGCCAGTGTAATTTTTCGTTTCGTGGGGTTTTTTTGGAGTTGATACTTCAGCTTGATATACAATATTAGATATTAGACATTTGTTCAGCAAAGGGTACCTTTTGCTATTTGTACAATCTCAGTATGGTTCCTTTTTATTTCCTTTACTAGCATTGTTTCGTATTATTTTGTTATGCTTTTTATGATTTTTATGCAAACTGCCCGTACAGCTAAAGGTTAGTTTCAGTTGGCCCTTGCTAACTATTCTACAGAATTGGGAAATGTTCTTCTATTAATTTTAGAAAAATTTTCCCTAAGTTAGTTATGACATGTAAATGAAATGGTGGTGTATTCCGGATAATTTCCTACCTCTACACTTTTTGTTGTTGCTCTGTTTTATTATTTTTCACTTTTTCATCATACTTAAAACTAACGTTAGTAAAACTGATATCGTTTTAGGCTTTAGTATATTTGTTGCTAACATTGTTAGATATTGTTTCGTTGGAAGAATTGTATATTAGCCTAGTTTCAGTGTTAGAAAGAATTGTATATTAGCCTAGTTTCAGCAAATTCAGGATTTTTTTTAATGATTTTATTTAGGTGGTTGAATTTCGTGTCAACGTATGTAAGTTTAGAATTTTTTTTCATATATTGTTTGTGTGTGTTATCGTCTAGGTTGAATCATTATCAGTCTTTTAACGTCCGTCGTTGGACATATACATTCCCCTGGATTCGCCACAATTCCCTATCATGGGCGTCGCAGAGCCAGTATTTCCTGAATCTGTCTAGTTTATCTCTCTATCTTGTGTTCTGTCGGCCTCAGTTACTCATGTGATCTCTGGGGATCCATGTTGTGAGATGTGATGTCCATCAGTTGTCTTTCATTTTTGCAACATGGCCTGCCCATTGCCATTGAGTTTTTTTTAATAGTTTCTATGATTTCTTCCTTATATAATGTGCTGTCTTGTGATCTCTCCATGTAAGGCTGAGCATGATTCTCTCATGTGCACGTTGCATAATTCCCAGTTTCTAGGTTTGTCTCTCGGTTAGGTTCCATGTTCAGCTCCATGCATCCAGTGACTATCGGGAGAATGCATTGCATTGCACACTCTTCTTTTTAGGATTATTGGGATCATCTGGTTCTTGAAAGTTGAGCCATCCCAAAGTGATTCTTCGCTTGATTTCCTCCTCTTTTGAGGATCTCATGGAGATTTGTCGTCTAAGGTAGATGTAGTGGTCTACCTTACCGAGTTTTGCATTTTCTATTTTGACAGTTATGTTCTTATTCTCAACTTGATTATTGCACATGATTTTAGATTTTACTGAAGTTCATGTGTAGGCCGACTTTTTTGCTTTCTTCGTTCAGATCATATACCATTAGTTGAAGGCCGTGTAGGTTCTCTGCAAAAAGGACGATGTCGTCTGCAAATCTAAGGTTGCTCACATATTCGCCATCTATTTTGATTCCTCTATTTTCCCAATCCATGTTTTGGAAGATCATCTCAAGGCAGGCTATACAGAGTTTGGGTGAGCTGGTATCACCTTGTCTTACTCCTTTTTGGAGCTGAAACGGTTCAGAGTCCTTATGTAGCCTAATGAAGGAGTTGCTGTGGTTGTATATGTGTTGCAGTACTTTAACGTATACAGGGTCTACACCTTGTAGGGTGACGGCCTTCATGACCATGGGAATTTCTACAGAGTCTAAAAAAGGTTATATTTTTATGTTGGTCCTAATTTCAACTTTCTCCTAATTTTCTCCTAATTTCATTTTTCTCATTGTCTTCATGCATTTTTTACATTTTCCACAATTTTGTCAGCTGCTATTTTCGACAAGAAGAAAACCATCGTCTCGGTAAAGTTCGATATTTTTAGAATTTAATTTTCTAGGAAGGTTGTATAAAATGTTCAGACCGAGGTCTCGGCTGAATCCAGACTTCCCATTGAAAGATCGCCATTTTTTTTTGTCCATTGTTATTGGTAATTAAACAATACTGCATACAGTGTTCGACTATTTCTGATTAGTTTTTGTTGATGTTAATGTAGATCCTCGCGAATTCTATGGCTTCCTCGAAGATTCTTTTCGACATCGAAGGGTAAAATTTCATTATATCGAATTGTACAAAAACACAAGTGTTTTCTGCTTGATGCTGTTAAACCAGGCAGTGGCCTTGTTCGTATTTATCCTTTAATTCTCTGCTCTAACTTGATTTTTTGAATCGAGTACTTTAAGAGATAAAACCATGACACATCGTATTAGTGATTTGTACTTATATATATATATATATATATATATATATATATATATATAATTAATGCTCCTCTATTTAGGGTTGAGCACTCTTTAAGTGTGGTAACTCATCCACTGTAAGCTTATGCAATGCTCATCTAGAGGAATAGAGCACTCTGGTGGATGAGGGATTTGTGTGTAAACAAATATATCGCTTAAATTCAGCCTTACTGACTGTCCAGTTCCGTAGTCCAGACGTAGGATATCTGCCTGCAGGTCTGATGTGAAGTTTTCAATTCTGCCTAGCGTTACTGGATGGGATAATGGAAAGTCAATTACCACACTGAAGAGATGTAATACACCGAAACAGCTGTCTGTGGATGACACAATAATATATATATATATATATATATATATATATATATATATATGTGTGTGTGTGTGTGTGTGCGTATATATAATCTAGAAAATTGTACAGCTGAAGCACTAAACAAAACTTTTTCTAACATTTTTGTGTCACATCAGTCTCTTATTTATCGACATCTGTCTTTGCAATTTATGTTATTTTCCTTAGTCTTCAACTTTTACTTTGTTATTATGGTGCAATGTATAAATTATCTTTGGTCGGGATCATCGATTGTTTACCAACTGTTTCGGGGATAGTAAAAATAAAAGTCATATAAACATGGCACCCCAACAGCTGATACTATTTGATACGATATATCACTCGTCTTTTTGAAACAGGATTTACCTGGTTTACCCCCAAAACGTATTTAATGATGAGAGATCAGTGAGTATTTCGTTTCTATTGATTGTTCACCATATAAATATTATATCTTGTGTCGGTTTTAATCTCAGACTTCTTCAAATTGATTCTCTATCAACAAATTCAACCGGAGAATTCGATAATTTTTTCCAACCTTAAACTCAATTTTCCCTATCGTATACCACCAAGCTTCAATCAAACGTTTTATTAACACTTTTAATTGCCAAATAAAGTATTCTTATATACATGGTTGAAACAAATAAAAAGATTTCCCAGCGAGCAGGAAGATCTAAGTGGGCGCTTCCATTAATATACTTGGGCAATTTGCTACATGGCATTGCGAAGAATCACTGTGGGATGTTAAGCCTTCGGCAGAGCAAGCTCAACTTTCAAGAACCAGATGATCCCAATAATCCTAAAAAGAAGGGTATACGACCAATGCATTCTCCTGATAGTCACTTATGGGGCTAAAACATGGAACCTAACCGAGAGACAGACCAGCAAATTGAGAAATATGCAACGTGCACCTAAGAGAATCATGCTCGGCCTTACATGGATAGATCACAAGACAGCACATTATATAAGGAAGAAAACAGGTGTCCATGACATCATAGAAACTATTAAAAAACTCAAATGGCAATGGGCAAGTCATGTTGCAAGAATGAAAGACAACCGATGGACATCACATCTCACAACAAGGATCTCCAGAGATCACATAAGAAACCGAGGCCGACAGAACACAAGATAGAGAGATGAACTGGTCAAATTCAGGAAATACTGGTTCTGCGATGCCCATGATAGGGAATTGTGGCGAATCCTTGGGAAGGTCTATGTCCAACAACGGACGTTGAAAGTTCGATCTCCCACCCTGCTCAACTACCTATCAGTCTGATAAATGGGCCAGGGACAAATACTTTCCCCTTTCCCTGGTTCCAGTCAATTATCTACATTGACAAAGACTGAACCCTTCTCTTTTGGTTACCTAATTCCTATAATATCAATACCAATTGATTCATTTTAATATACACGATTCATTTATTCTACTTAATACACTCTCGTTAACTCACCCTTCAATTTTCGTTATTATTTCGCTATAGTCAAGCTGATAAGTTTTAAAGCAATCAAGATGTCTAATCATGGCTTCTTCAAATTGTCTAAAAATCTTTCTAATTTCACCGCCTTGTTTGACAATTCTTACAACTGAAGGAACAATTTTCGGTATAAAATCAGATCTTATAGTTGCTCTGACGATTCTCAAATATTCCGATAACATTGTTTCGTAAAATATGTAACCTGGTATACCACTTGGTCTAAAAGGAATTCTCACTATACGGAACGGGGAACTATCTCGTTTATCAAACAATTTGTTGATAAACATACCATCCTCGATTTTAATATCCAAATCTAAGAAGGTTGCTTGCATTCCTTCACGTTCATATTCTAATTTAAGATCCTTCAGGTAAATAATACTACACGATTTTTTCCGAATTTACCTCCAACATTAAGAGAACATAAGTCGTCAATAAAATGAGTACAACCTAAAAAAGAACGAGGTCGTTTTATATTAGTCTCATTTAGGGATGGCATGAATATATATTCATGTTTATGTGAATACAAATTTGCCTAGTAAGGGCAGGATCAATTCTTACAGGGACACCTATGTTCTGGTAGAATATTTTATTTCCTTTTTTAAAGTAACATTTCTCAATAAGATGACTAACAACTGCTCCAAGGGCAGAGCACGTAAAGTAAGTCTTGCTTTTTTTGTTTTACACTATAAAAATGACACAAACATTACGAGGTATACTTTTCTTTTTCTCAACTCTTAGTTTATACAGTTTTGTGTCAATTATACCTAATATATATTCATACCATTAATGTAATATTGTCATTTTATATATTCATTCATTTAGTAACAATATTTTGGAAGCTATGTCTTTCAATATTTTCTTTTTTGCTGGATTCAGAAGTTTCCGAATGTAATTAAAAGATCCAGGAAGATCATCATTTACGCATTTTTTGACTTTAGTAAAAAAAAAACAATCCCCACAAGAGATAGACGATTCTCTATCATGCCTACTTATATGGGAACGAACACGTCAACATCCTGATCAGAGTAAGGAGAGGGAAAAGTACACCAACACATTCCCTTTCCCCATAAGAGCTTTTCTCGAATTTAATATTTAGTCCTTAAGGATACAAAGCACGTATAGCTTTAACAATATCATCTTCTCCTGTTGTCTGATTGAAAGCATTGCTTCATCCATCTTACCTCAGCAATTACATCAATTTCCTCGAAATTTCTCAATAATCTGAATTGAAAATGATGAATTGGTACATGCTTCTTTAAAATAACCAATTACATGTTGCCAATCTTTTGTACTAATCCTATGTATATTCATACGTTTATTTAAGGCAAGCTCAATTTCACCAATCTATTAGAAAATTAAAATTTTTGCACAATAGCTGATAAATAAGATTTTGAGACTTACATGGCAAATTTACGATATATATATATATATATATATATATATATATATATATATATATATATATATATATATTCAATCCCCAAATTGTGTCATTTGATTATGTTATTTGGTTCGTAATTACTAGTAATCTGGGAAATCAAACATCCATTTTCAGGGAGACAAATTGTATGGAAATAAAAAAAAATATCAGGAAATGCTATGAACAAAATTTCTTGAAATGATTCCTGTACCAAACCAAACTATACCTGATAAATACGTAGACTAATACAATGCAATTACTCCCATGAATATTACGGACACCTCTCTCTCTCTCTCTATATATATATATATATATATAATGACACAATAAATAGGTATTATCATAATTAACGCTCCCTGCTTCAGGGTTGAGCACTCTTTAAGCAGGGCAACTCGTTCATCATAAGCTATCGAGCAATGTTCTTCCAACTCTGGAATGGAGCACTCTGGTGGATGGGGAATTGTGCGTAAGTAAATACATCGTTTAAATTCGGTCCTACGTAGGACAGAGACAAAATGCCAGCCTCTGGGTCTGAAGCGAAGGTTTCGATCTTACCTCGTGGTACTGGATGGATATTGGATTGCCTATGGCCACACTGAAGAGTTGTAATACAACGAAACAGCTGTCTATGGATGACACAATCATTAATTATCATGTATTTACAAACACACAGACACACTCACATATATATATATATATATATATATATATATATAGTTGTGGGTTTTCCCTGTTGTTGCTGGGCCCACAAACTATACTAAACCAGCCGTGGTTCTGGGTTAGTAAAAGAAGGCAACAAGACGGAATTTCGTTTATATGTTTTATATAGAATATTGATTATCAATATCTCTGGAGACGGGAAATGCCTATTCGCAGTTGAAAAGAGAGGAGGCCGATTATCATCTAAGTCAAAATGACGACTGGTCTCTCATGTCACGAACGGTAGTCTACTGAATAGTAGCAGCGGTTGACGGTTACTAAGGGCGGCATCTAACACGAGAGAGCCGGCAACGATTCTCTTCTCCAAAACCAAATTTTACTCCCACTCTTGTTACGAAGATTCCTCTTATTTAAGCCCTTGGTATCAACACTGTATCTCTTGTAATTGACTTCCCTTCTCTCCCTCTCCTGTTATCTCGGTCTCTCCGGAAAACCCAAAACATTGACCTTCATTCATCTCGCGACGCAGGTCTGTCCAAGATCATAAATTAGTCTCCCCCCTCTCTCAAGGGCTCTGCAAACAACCTTTCTTTCATAAGCTTTACTCTCTCTCTCTCTAGACCCCAGACACTGGCCCTTATATCTGGCTTTGTTTTTGAAACCCAGGATTTGACAGATGACACTAGATTGAAAAAGTACTGGTAACTCAACTTCCTATGACATCTCGAAAAACACATTAGGCCCTTATCTGGTCATCGAATCGGGAACAAAACCTTTTCCAAAAGCATTTGTTTTTGCAACCCAGGATTTGACAGATGACACTAGATTGAGGAATTGCAGGTGCCCGCACTTGGAAGTGCACAATTCTCATATTATTTCGAAAAATACATTATCCCTTTTAACACAGATAACACCTTTTGTAATAACAATAGTAATTACTGGTAATAACCATAGTAATTTTTGGTAACAGCCATAGTAATTTTCAGGACACGGGGGACTCCTGGCCCCCTAGTGTCACATATTGATTAAATGCATACACTTAAATGAATATGTTAAATTGAAAGATGATATTTGTTTAAGTAATGTTTATCTTTAATACACATTATTAGCTTGTTTCAAAAGAAGATTAGCTAACCATAACCCCGCTTTATTCATGAAAATGACACCACACTCTCATTTTTTTTTCGGAAATTGGGGCTGGAAGAAAAAAAAATTCAAGGATAGAATGGAAAATTAAAAGATAACCAACGTGTAGAAACCTTAATTCAGGTTGAAGAAAAACTACGAATTCAAAATTAGTGATAGGAGTAACATACTTAATTATAAATAAGAGACACAGAAGAATTATACTTTAGAAAACTTTAAAGACTAAAATATTGAAATGTAATATAGATTCCTGCAGAACTCCCCTCAGAATAACCGTAAATAATGAAACATCAAAATATGATTTGAAAATTCAGAAACTAGCAAGTGATAAGGATTGAACGTAAAATTACCAAATCAAATGATAAGCTTTGCTAAAAATCGAAACAGAAAAAAGCTGATTAAAATAAACTAGTACAATGTGATTTTCACACGACCAGAATTTCTAGAAAAAATTTCTCTGACAAACCAAACAACTCTTAATGAATACGTAGACGAATGCAATTACTACCATGAATATCAGGAACACACAAATCTCGCTCTCTCTTTCAAAATTCCTTCTTTTAACAATAGAAAAATAATAGAAAATAAAAACATGATAAAAAACTGGCTAATAATGTGAATTAAAGATGAGAATTACTTAAAAACTAATCTTTTCTTACTTAACATACAAATAAAACTATGTATATAAAAAAAAACGAAAAAAAACGAACTTTTTGAAAGTTTGAAGCAAAAGCAGATAATTTTAATGTAATCTGAGTAAACATACCTTGATAAAGAAGTATCGTATAATGCTTGCAAGATAAATAATTGAAGCTCACTCCAACCGTCACTTTTCAAATTGATGTGGAAGGATTTTCCTCTAGTATGTAATCAAATTGAAAGCCTCGACACATTACCCATCTGATGAGCTGAGAATAGTGAAACGAGGGTTAATTATTGTAATAGACCAAATTTATGCATCTAATCGATATATTGTCTCTACTCAAACTTTTGAGTTCTATTGGAGTAAAGATCTTTCAGATTAATGTATACGACGTATGGTATATATTTCACTCAGACACACACACACACACACACACATATATATATACACACACACACACATATATATATATACACACACACACACACACATATATATATATATATATATATATATATATATATATATATATATACCTTATGAACTTACCACTGGATACAGAAAATTTGCTTCCGGACACCAGAAAGTATTATGCAACTGGGAATTCGGCCGAGAGGATTTTTGTTTGTTTGCCCATGACACGGAATTACTAAACATTCGGTTTTACGTAATGTTCTTGATTTATTATTCAGAACACTTTCAAATCAGCTCTAGGCAATATTCTGACTTGAAATAAGTTCTAGATTTTCATATCTCTAAAAAAGATATTTCTTTCTCCTCGTGCAAGAAAAAAATAAATGAAAATAACACGGGGATAAGGCAACCGTAAGATATTTGATATATACCTAAGAGTGTGTATCTTTTTAACGTACCAATGAAATATTGTAAAAGTTGAGGCATTTCTCCTGGGATATCCGTAAGTAAAATGTTCTTATGTAGCCTTCCGTACACTAGAATGATGTAAAAGCAAAGAAGAAATTTATAGGGGATTTTATTCGCATTTTAAGACCCCTAAAAAACCTTTTTGTCAAACTCCTTCTATTGAGTTTTGACTTTATTTTCACTTGTCACAACAATGATAATGTCCGCACGAGAACCACTGACGCCATGACGGTACGAATAAGAGTTACGTCAGCAAAAGCTGATGACAAATTCACTTTCTCACCTCAGGTCGATTAATACTATTACAGAGACTAGTAATAAAGGATTAGTTTTGGAATAATATTGTATTGAGAAATGAATTGAATTTTTTTATCTTTTAGATTTCAATGAAACCAGGAAGTTTGACCGTAGTACAACCAAGCTCGTTTTGTTTCGTATCTCCCTCGTAATTGCACCTTCCTACAATTGTTTATTCTGGATTTCATTGAATTCTCTTTATGAAACAATCTGAAAGACTTCAAAAGGAAGCTAGAGCATTTCTTTGCTTAGAAAGATAAAAGAAAAGTTCTATGAAGATAGTATTATGAAGTTGCCTAAAAATCGCAAAATATTGTAGAACAAAACAGTAAATATGTTCCTTGATGCCAGCAATAGCTCGATTTGTACCAAATATACTTTTTGGGCTTTCAATGTTCTTTCAGAGTCTTTTGCCAAAGGATTCGTTCTAATAGACTTTAGCAAGAACAGAACATGGTATTTGCTTGGTTGATAATCAGTTTTTTTTTGCCTCGCTTGTGGCTTTGATCTTTTTTCTTACCTGTAAAGATGTCGTCAGAATGTAATGACGTCGGTTGACATGGCGTCAGGACGACGAAGCGCGTAGCAGAAATACAACGAGTAAAAACGATTTGTTTGTTGGTTATGTGACGCGTTTACTCGACGTCAAGAAGAACTTGAAGGTAGATAATGGAGCAAACGTCTTTGATTGAAAAACTAGAAGTTGTTTGATTTCCCCAGAAGTAAAGGACATATAGAATCATAGGAAGCAGTTTTTAACTGCGGTAAAAGTCGATGGTTCTAAGAAAGCCAAAACGTTCTAAGCAAGTCTTGATCGTTTAATAGCTTTCGTAATAAATGGAAGGGAGTTTTTGTTTTTTTTATGACTCACTACATCACATAATTCTTTTTAAAAAAATGAGTTCTCGAAATTAAAAAAACGTATAAGAAAGAAAGAAAGAAAGAAAGAGAAGATACAGAGAGAAAGAAAGAAAGACATGGAGTAGACTTAACAGTGTTCATGATTATATATGCATACAACACACACACACATATATGTGTATATATATATGTAACATACTAATTTTCCAATGAATTATGTTTTATTTTGAGGGATATTTTTCGTTTTATTTTTGATGCAATGATTCAATCGGACGTTTTAATAGGAACTAACTTGAAAAAAAATTTGAAACGAATACTTTTATAACTGAAATTTGACAAATGTGGCCAAATGCTGTCGAAAATTGGTTTGAAGAAAATCTGTTTTTTTTTATGTTAACGAAAATATTTCATATTTCGTCATACCTCATATATAAATTAATATTCCTGTTGATGAGATTAGTTTCGATTGAAGATGACGTGAAAATATTTGTATCTCAAAGAAAATCCTGAAACATGGAGTATTTTTCACATGCATCTCCCTTTTTTTATTTGTAGCGTTCATTGATTAGTTTTCTTTATAACTAGTACCCGTGGATGTAATAGTCTTTTAGTGAGCATTGCCCGCATAAAAGACCAGAGAAAAAAACTTATTTTCATTTTCAATTGATCACCCCAAACACAGCATGCTACCAATTGACGTTGATCACGTGACAATTCCACTTGAGTGACTAACCAGACCTGCTTTATCTATCTTTTAAAAAATCTCTCCATATATCTCCAAATCAACTTTTTCGCAGATGGATATGAATATCTTCAGAGCACTATTTTCTTCGATAACTATCGTATCTTGTAACTGATTCTTAAGAGATGAAGTTTCCTAGAACGCAATTCAAGATGAAATATTGTCAACAGCTGATCTGGAAACCTTCTGAATAATAAATCAGGAACGTCACTTAAATCTCTATGAAGTATTGTCAGTATTTTCATTCATTGGAATCAGTGAATAATCGAAATTTTCAGATAAAATATGGATAGTCCTTACACTAACTACTCATCTACGTTCATTTGCATGGAAACTCAAAAAGTTTTAGGGAAGAATTCGATATCTGTGACATTTGATCAAATATGTATTCATGACATGAGTGGATAGACGCTATTGTTTTACTCAGATTTGACATTTCAGTTTTTGCCAATTTCATTTTTGGATAACCATTGTTCTGTTAATGTCTGTAGCTGCGCTGAGATTGGCAAATAAACCTGCAATGGGATCATTGCACTAAGACGAGCCCATCAGTGGCGTATGTACCTTTGTTATGCTGAGTTCTAATATTTTAGCATCTGCAAGGGAGGGTAGTTCCTATTGTAGAAATTATTGAAGTAATGAAAGACAGAATTTGGATTAGACACTATTATCAGTGGGTAAGTGTCTAATTCAAATTTTGTTTTACATTCGAATGAGCGAGGGTGCGGAATTTTACAATTTACACTATCTCTACATTGTACCAAACTGCTACCGACCATTTTTTCTCATAGATACTATAATATTTTTGCGTTTTTATGCATCTGTAGCCTACAACACACCTAAGGTACAAAACATATTCCATACCATATGTCACTGGATCTCACTGTCTTGGCATCCAATGTCGTTTTCAAGCGGACCTGACAGATCTTTGGTTGCAGGCGGTGCTAGAAAAGAGGTGCAGTTTACCACCACTTTACTTCAAGTGTACCATTCCTGTTTTTTGTATGTTTGAGTTATCTCTCCTTAGTTAGATCAAAGGGCAACCTGCCCTGTTATTTACCATAACTGGGGCAATTGATTTAATTCAAAGAATATTCGCTATTATTATTATCATCATCAGCAGCCTTTTAACGTCCGTTGTAGAACATAAACCTTCCCCAAGATTTGACAAATTTCTCTATCGTGGGCATCACAGTGCCAATTATCACCAGAAACTGTCAAAATCGTCCCACTATCTTCGTTTCTGTCGGCCATTTATGATCTCTGGGGATCTACGTTGTGAGTCCTGATGTCATCGGTTGTTTGACATAGGTTTGCCTATCGCCATTTGAATTTTCTAATGGATTCTATGATAGCTTAAGCTCCTGGTTTTTCTCTAATATACTGTGTTGTCTTTTGGTATTTCCAAGTGATGCTAAGCATTATCCTCATGCTGCTTCGGTGGAAGCTCAAAATCAGAGCACTGATTTCGTTTTCTTGCAGGCAAATGTTACGCCCCACTGTCCCCTTAAAGATGTACATAATGGCAATTACTCTATTTTTCAAACGAAAGAGGAATAAACATAAAGTTACTTCACAATGCTTCGTACTCCTGGAAGACAGAATCGTCAGATATGAAAAGCGGGCATATTATTGACGACATGATCAAGCCAGTGAACAGCAAACATTGCATATATAGAACATGAGCGAATGCTAAAATAAGCAAGCTTGTTAACAGTTATTGCAAATGCAACATTTATTCAAATATTGATCAATTGACATTTATCCATGTTTTGCTAGGAAACATATGTGGTATATAGGGTTTGTCCGTGGAGTTTGCTGCCATTTTCTAACGAATATTTCGATAAACCGTGTAAAGTAACTTGGCCACCTATCAGTGAAGACAATGCTGTGCATGCGTGAACAGAAACTCTCAATGCTGTTATTCAGTAGGCCCTGAAATGACATTGGAGTGAGCTGGTGTACTGTGTGACTTTCACATTTACTGAGCCTGCCAATTCTTCACGTCTCCAGCACGTTCCCATCTGCGAAACATTGCATCGGCCAGGTCTGTCAATCCCCTCCTCCCTGTAGTCCAGATTTAGGAGCCTCTAGCCTTTCTTAAAGAAATTTCTGACAACGAAGGAGAACACAAGGTAGGTAGGTGATGGCAATCCTGAAAGAGGACATTACAAACTATTTTGATAAGTGGGAGGGGTGCTAGGACAATTGTTTGACGTCCAAAAGAAAGTGTTTTGAAAGGGGCACAGGCACAATTTCCCTGTGTAGGCTATTTTTTCGTTAATTTCAAATGGTTAGATTCTATCTAAGTATTTTTCCACTCACCTAATCTTAGTAAATAACAAGAAACAAACTACTCATTTTAGCTGGTATATTACGGGTATGATTTATCAAACAGATGGACCCCCCCACCCACAAATGCCATAATACAAACATTTAGTTGTTTTTCCTAACTACTAAGATTTGGGATCTAAATAAAGTCAATGTAAAAAATTTCACTTACATTAATTATTGAATTACAGTCACTCGAAAAAAAATGGGAAAATTGAATTGATAAATATTGTTTTTGCCCTTTTAATCGCTGATGTACTCAAAATGATTTCCCAAGTACCCATACGTTCACACACACACACAAACACACACACATATATATATATACATACATACATATATATATATATATATATATATATATATATATATATATATATATACATATATATATATATATATATATATATATATATATATATATATATATATATATATATATATATATATATATATATATATATGCCATGTTAATATAAGTTTTTTTAAAATTCCCGAAACAGTTAAATGGTGAACAACTGATGACATTATATATTTATACATAGTACCATAATGAAAAAGTACATGTGAAACAGGGAAAAAAACCGAAGATAATTACATAAATTGTATTGACGTATAAGAAAGTTGTACAATTTAAAAAAGAAAGTAATTTTTTTCTATTGTTTAAAAAACTTTCTAGACTACATATATAGTAACATATAGTATAATCTGGCAGCAATCCTTCATTTATACATGTCCGATTAAGCACGAAGACAAGGAATATCGTTTCAATTTTTTTTAAATAGCTTTATATTTTCAGGAAGTCGAAACCGCTCGATAGTATAAAACTTTCAGTCAAATTCTACATCAATTTGAACCCGGCATTCGTTCTCTTGCGAGAAAACAATAATAACTATGGAAAAAAATGAAACTGCTCAATTTTAAGGATTATAATTACTTTTCACCAATTCAGAAATATCAGGCAATTTTTAAAGGAAAAAATCCACTCCTATAATAGAAAAATGAAAAATAATGAACTAATCGTAATTGTCAAAATGTTAGAAAATAGCCCTATTGCAAAAGAAATTTCGATCAAAATGGTCGACTATTATATGACCTCAGATCGTTTTAATCTACGAAAGTAGGAAAAGTGTCGGTCAACGAATTGGAATTTGCCCCGTGAGAATGAGAAGTCAGACATAATAAGGCGCGACCAGAGACGTACGGGGAATTAGTAAATGCAATTACAAGGTAATGGCTCAGTTAAATTGCGTATACCACATCGCGGAGCCACTTACCAAAATAGAAAAAAAGTAAATAAAATCCCCCAGGAATTCGACGATCTTAAATTGTCAACCCCCCCAAAACGTAACAAAATAACGAGAACTGTGGAATTGACAAGAAAAAATTGTAGGGGTAAATAAGAAAAGAAAAAGAAGTTGATGTACAAAATATATTTCTTTGGTTGTAATACAAAAATCTGACCAAGAACCTTTACTGCGACTCCTAGAGATAGAAAATATGAAACGGTGCCATCAAAATTGCAGATCATCGACAATAAGTCAAAAAATAATCTGCAACAAGAGAACGCAACATATTCAAACGTAGAAAATTGGATGAATCAAAGGAGGAGTCCAGAAAGTGTCAAAAACTAGTCCGATAAACAATATTACTTACACGTACAACAGCAATCATTCAGTTAACAGTAATTGACGACACCTCACTGGCTGCTGAGAACAACTTCTGTCTTCATTTGACATGAATTTTTATCGTAAAATCCTTTACAATGCATTTTTATAGTAATTAATCCTAATCTGTCAGTAACGATTACATTAATTCTTAATCACTAACAATCCGTTTTCTTTCATTTACAATGCATTTCTGTAAAGAAAATGTTCATTTGTTATGCATATTGTAGTTCTATCTATCTATCTATCTATCTATTTATCTATGTATCTGCCAGTCTGACGATTAGTGAGAGTTTTAGCGTTGCTTCATGGATGTAAGCTAAGATTACCTCACGAATATTCGTTTTATCTCTGCTTTTTTCGTTTAGCATACAACTATAATACACCCACAGCACAGTGCCCTGTTACCATTTCCTAAAATGACCTCTAGTAACCCTCAGCATCAACCGCACATTGCATATAACTTTCGCTGTGTAAAGATGCAAACCTTTGCAAAATTTCTGCATCTTAAGTGTAATATTATGGCAAACAACTGAGAAAATTCGCTAGAAATGATAAGAAGTGACATATGGTAACCTTAAATGACACTGATGTCCACATCACATTTCTTAGGCCGTGAAAGAATCTACCTCTATGACGGATTTCAATTCCATAGGTGTATTGTGGCTAACATCTTGTGAAATCGTCTAAAATGACCAAAAATAACTTCAGGCGACCTCAAATGACTTACGAGGTGATTGAAACATTGTTTACAACTAGAAATGACCTCTGTTGACTTTAAATGACCTCCAAGATTAACCTTGGCCTTCAATGAGAGAAAGATGTGCCCATATGCCCAATATCAGCATCCCTGGCGTAAAATCATACTCTGAAAATTGTATAGAAACGACTACAAGCGACCTCTGATGACGCTAAATGACCTCAGAAGTCAATTTCGTATTGCATATAATCCTCCCCATGCCCAATTTCTGTTCCATAGGCACTAAATTGTGGCCCCGAACTTGGAAACTTGTTTCAAAATGACCTTGAATAAAGTAAACGCTACATAGATTGTGATACCGGTGGCTGTTTGGCTCAATGGTAAGAGCAACGCTATGTTGAAGCAGGTACCCTATCGGTTGCAGGTTCGAGTCCAGTAGCAGCCTCTCTTTCTTCAATTCTTTTTATTCTATCCACGTTTCCCAGATCAAATAGTATAGTTACCGTGAAATAACAGGTGATCATTTCAAATATAATATACTACAATTTATAATCATTCTGTCGGATCATATTTCCATTTCTTTATAACACGCATACACACACACACACATATGCATATATATATAGGAAGCTTTAAACACTAAGCACTAAAAACTTTCAAAATATTAAGTCACTTATTATTCAATATCTGTTCCTATAATTTGCGTAATTTTTTCAGTGTTTTTCCCTGTTTTACGTGTACGATGACATTGTAATATCATGGGTACATTACTTTTTGTTGGGATCATTATTTGTTTACGATGTAACCGTTCCAGGGATTTCGAAAACGAAACGAAACAGTTATATTAATATGACATTGAATAACCTTTACAGTCAATCTTAGCCTTCGATGTGAGAAAGATATGCCTATATGTTCAAATTCAAAAGATATGCCTGTGTTGATGACACACATGAAAATATACACATATATCTACATACACAAATATATCTACACACACACACACACACACACACACATATATATATATACATATATATATATATATAGAGAGAGAGAGAGAGAGATTGAGATAGATAGATAGATAGATAGATAGATATACGGCCTCTTATCCACGTCAAGCAAATTCATTTTGTGGAAGTCAGTGGGATCTGACCAATACGCCATACGTTGGAGGACTTCTAGCCTAAAGAATAAATCATCGCCGTTTAGCAGTGGATTTAGAAAGTAATATCACCTTTCTAGCTAAGATCAAGTTAACAGCCTAGCAACCTGACCTTGTCATGTAATCAAACTTTATAGCATACTCAATGTGTGCTCACATATGTACATTTGTTGTATAAAATCATGAACAGACACTGATGAATCAAGACATAATAACTATCGATAGGTGCCTAAAATGACGGCTACTGTCTGGCAAAACCCACGCATGTCAGTGTTAGAGGTATATACACAGGTCAGCTATCTGCTAATACTTTACTTTGTGTTGAATGCTGCCTTGATAGACAAAAAGAAAGATTTGAGTTGCAAATCTTTGTTATGGCCAAAATACGTCAGAGCATTTCCGAAACGGTACGACTTTTAGGTTGTTCAAGTTCAAAAATGGAGGAGAATCACGAACCACGGACAGAAGCTACTTAGCACTCAGGTAATCAAAACTACACTTGCGAGTGCAAGTGTGTGTGTATGCCGATACATACGATAATATGTAAGAGTCGATACTGCTGTAAATACATAGGTCAGTGAATATAAGTAAAAATCATTATACATACACGAATACTCATACGCGCGCGCAGACACACACAAATGATATGTACAGGGCTATATTATCATATATGGTGATGATTGGATCGGATTTTATCCGACACAACGATAATGGAGGAGAGACAATGGGGAATCATGTTTTTGAAAAGCAAACTTCTATTTCCCTGACATGTTTCGCTTTCAAAGAAGCTTTTTCGAACGAGCAGAGATGGAAATACAAAAAGGGAAGAAAGAGAAAGACGATTGAATTGATGTGAGGATTCGGTAATCGATGAATGTGATCTTATCTTCTCCCTATTCTCAGACAGGGATAAGTCTTCTCACAGATAAAATCTGTTCGTCCGAATATATATATATATATACACGTATAAATAAACAAAAAAAATATTTTTCTATACTGTATTTCGATGCCCACGGCATCTCATCAGGAGAATGGATTGACCTCTCTTGTATGAATGTTTATCCCCAAAGAAACACAGCTCTCGGATCTGACGGTTACTTTTTCCAGACAGCGATCTTTCATTATTTCATGTCTGATTGGAGACGACGGACATGGAATACTTTTTCAATTTTTTTTAGCTAGTCTTTTTCTTCAATTTGTTTCATTAATAGGTTTTGCCTTGGAAAGGCTTCATCATAATGACGCATTCTGATGAATCATATACATACATGTATGTGTGTGTACTTTTGTGTGTGTGTGTGTGCATTTGCGTGCACATGTATGTATTCGTGAGCACGTGTGTATGTGTGCGTATTGAAATACATTGGAATATACGTGTACATTATGGGTTCTGCCAATATTCATAAATACATATATACAGCAGTATCAACCCAAACATTATCCTATGTATTTGTACACAGGAACACACACAAGACACATCCTTAGTTCTAATTATCTGAACACAAGGTGGCGTCTGCCAATTTAATTACATCCCGCGATGTGCCTGTCTCTTTGCATATATAAAATGAAACTCCGAAACTAATCAGTCTCTTGTGTAAATCATTGGGTTTAGTGGATTTTTAGAGATCTGAAAATCAACAAAATGAAAGAAGAAAAAAAAATGTTTGTAGAAAAATCATTGGAACGGAACATTGGGCATCATTTAAGTAGGGACGTCTGTCTATTTTTCTGCAATTTATAAAGTTTTTCTATCGTCTGCCTGAACGACAATCGCACGATGCCTTCCTTCGGTAACGTTATCAGAGCCCCAGTTCTTTCTCTTTATCTCACTCACTCGAAATCGACCAGGCGTCAGAATTAATTTGATTATAGTATATATCGATTGTGTATAATACAAACCCCAAACAAAACGAGAACGATATAATAATTATCATGAAAATTACGAAGTAAAAATCTTTGATATTGGCAGCTATGGCATCATAGGATTTGACCTTTGGTGATTTTCGTTTAAATGCCGGTGGTTTCCACTTTTACTCGACCACGGATTTCTTTGAAGTCAGCAGACGAGAAAGAAAAATGAATTAACGAATAATGATAATGCAACAATGATAATCTTGATTGTGGCATGAGTAACACATAATGATATTGATAATCGAGGAAGAAACAAAAAAGAGAAAGACTTAGAAAGTATTTAGAATAGGAATCGTCATTTGTAATGATAAGAGTAATAGTAACAATAATGAAAATGGTGGACATAGTGGTTGTTGCAGTGAATGACCGTTCTGTCTCTACAGACGATGGAACGGCTCTGGAGTGTTGCCCCAAGGCTCTTGTACGCATGCCAAGCGTTTGGAGATCCTAGGATACCAAGTCGTAAGAATCACCGTCTCGGCCTCGTTGATGTAGCTGAGCAGGAAGCAGAGAACGATACATCTGGCATTAGCTATGCTGCCGGGGCTGTCGGAGCTACAGGAAGGATGTCAAATTGGCGTCAAATACTGATTACTTTCCAAAGGTTAGAGAGACTAACCTGCTCCACAATTTTGACCATTTGGCAGAAGACATGGATTCCTTCCCTTACCAAGGGCGTAAGTGCTAAGTGAACTTCAAATGCCTCGAACGGAATTTGAACTCAGGTCACCGATTCCATTGTTTCCACCAACAGTATTAGCAGATTAGATAGGAAATACGTAATTAACCCAACCGGGAGATAGTCGTATAGTAAGAATGATCAAAGGAATGAGGTCACAATACATCGTTTAAGGACGTTAGGCAATACTCGAAGGACTGAAGAATACAGTGACTGGAATGTTGTGATTATAACAATTGATTGGGGTACTTGTTCGAATAATCAATGGAATTATAGAGTTTTCACGCATTCGTTGTAACCTTTTACGAATCAGCAGGTTGATATATATATATATATATATATATATATATATATAGATAGATAGAGAGAGAGAGAGAGAACGAGAGAGAGAGAGAGAGAGAGTATAGATCATTTTTGAGGCGTATTAGTTTTAGGCTGTCTAAATTTTTTCTTCCATCTGATTCAAAATCGCCGAACAAAATTGGCTTCTTTGATTTTTAAGTTGATCTGGCTATGAATGTATCACGTGCACAGGCTGCACCAATGAAGCTTGAGGGCTGAAAATCTTTTTAGATATTACTCTCTATTAGGAGCAAAAAATCTTATCTTTGTTTTTTGAAAACTTTCCAACTAAATAGGTTTTTAGTTGGTTGCTTGATCTACGATATAAGTACACGCAGATCGGTTCATTAGTTTATTCCCACTTGATTTAAAAAAAAAAATTCGCACTCTTTAGTAATCACTGCCCAACAAAAGAGAGAAGTAACTTGTTCATTGTAAACCTGTTTTTTCCAAATTTTTCATTGATCACCCCCAACATGGTATGCTGCCAAAAGACCTTGGTCACGCGATGGAAGCTAAGTCATCCATTCATTCATTCATTCATCATAACTCTCAGTTCGATTTTACATTTTCTACAGTTATTTTAGGCTCGCTCATTGCTTTTCACGAAAAAGAGTCTTGGGACGACGATGCAAATTTTATCATCAATAATTGATTCTGACTGTCAGTGAAGTCAAGATTCCTACCGAGTCACCGTTGCAGGTATCAATTAGGTAGTTGTATCTGATAATAAACTCTTGTAACAATGCGTATATAGATAGGCACTCCCTGATAAGATTAGCGAAATAGAATAGGGATGAATAAACGAAGAATCATCTTAGGTTAGCAAGTTTTCACCAGAGCAAGTTAGACACTCAAGGACAAAAAGATCCCATTAGTTTTGAAAAAAAGGTTCTACAACTAATGCGTCCTCTTGATAGTTACCTATGGAGCTAAAACATCGAACCTAACCGAAAGAACTAGCTCCCGAACAAAGAAAGATACAATGTGCACAAGAAAGGATTTTGCTTAACATGGAGAGCCCACAAAACAGCATGGTATATTAGAGAAAAAAAACAGGAGTCTGAGATATCATGATTTGCATTAGAAAACTCAAATTACAACTGATGGGCGTTGCAAGAACGTCTGACAACCGATGGACAACCGACTCACCAGAGATCATATGAGAAATTGTACTTGGAAAGATATAAGACCAAGTGACGAGCTGGAGAAGTTAAGATGACGCCCACGATAAAGGCCTGTCGTATTTTGCGAAAATTGCACGTCCAACAATCGACGCTAAAAGGCTGTTGTTTCACCACAGCTTATTCTAGATCGAAACAGTCGGAGGAACGAACTCACAACGTTGCAGAATTTTTAACTCCCAAACGAACAGGGCATTTAGGGACCCGGAGAGCTTGGCTCCTTGATGGGCCTTTCCATTAAATATTCACTGTAGTGATCTCAAACCTTGGTGCCGTGGACCCCTGAATGTCCACGAACGTATCACTGGGATCCTTTGGCAGATCTTTCAAAATCTAGACTACGTGAATTTGTTGAGTCGGCAGTTCTTTGAAAAGCAGTGACGGAACTTGAGATTTGAGAGCCCAAGCGGGGATTCGACACTCTTATGTGTCAGGGACACCTTAGAGTGCAGTGCCCCCACCTGATTATATTGCACCTATGAGGATCGAACGCATTGCACTTAGCTTTTTTTATCCGTTGTTCCAAGCTAGTTACCCATGAATACTCATTAAAATCAGCTTAGTCTGGCACAAGATCACGGTTGTGGGGCACCTTATTAAAGCAAACTCACTATATAATAGTGATGATTTACTAGACTAGTTTGCTAACCATAGCCTCTATATGAAGTGCTCAGTTATTTATAGAGTTTAGCATACTTTTACACAAATTCAAAGTAATGAAGCACCCTTAAAGGTTAGTACAGTAACTAATGGTTTTATAGGCTTATTTGATTGATCATCACTCCAAGACTGGCGTCAGCTCGTATAGTGTAACGGTCAGCACGTCAGCCTCATGCGCAGAAGGTCCCAGTTTCAGTATCAATTCCGATTCCCAGTATGGGTGAAAAGTGTGGGAAATACGAAAAAAAAAAATACTTATCTTAATACTATCAACACAGAGCTCACAAAACAAAACAAAAAAATATGAATTGGCAACCCTACTGTATGATTAAGGTAAAGATGTTCCTGTGGTGGATTTCCATTCTACTAAGGGGATGGTCACAAGAAACGTGTGGCTATGAAATCCTTATCTCCACAAGACTTGAGGCTTACAAGTATCACTAAACTGACACAAGTAACAGAAACCAGTACTTCATCATTCTCAACTTGGTGATAAAAACGCTTACTCAAACCAGGCACTCAGAGTGTATGGTTATTTACTTTGTTCAGTTTGATTCAAGGACTCAATAGTGAAGTACAGGTGATTACAGAGCTCACGGCACTAGCAAATAGATCAGGAACTTGATAACTACCATGCATGGTAGGTGATTCTTTGTAGTTTTTACGATATTAAAGATATACAGTCTTTAAAATATATTACAGCTATAATCTGAAATTCAGTAAAGGCATCTCCAGAATGTACGTTCCTATGAAATAAAATTCACAAGCCGAAATGGTGTGAAGCGAAGAAGCAAATGCCATTAATTTATATGGGAACAATTTTTGGGCGTATAGTAGGCGTCAGATATTTTTCTTCGTAAAAGCAAAAAAGCGGCGTAAAATGACCTTTGTAAAAGCAAGGGGTATATGTACAACATTGATATAGTATATAAGGTGGCGAGTACACCTTCTCAAAAACACGTGTTACTGCGTATGATTCCGGCTCTTTCTGTTACTGGTCTGTGAATCCTTATCAACGTTCTAATTTCGAATTTCCACCATTTTGTTTCGACTTCAGATGGTGGCAATCAGGTGACAATGCACCTTGAGAAGCCATTTTCTGCTCTTAAGAACTCCATGTCAGTTTTGGCATGTGAGCTTTGAAATGGCCGCTATTCGAGTAATAACTATTACAGGACGACGCACAAATGGTAATCCTAAAAATGTTATAGGTAATATTTTTGCTTTCCCTCTGTTGAGTCTGATTTATCTAATGATTAACTTCTGTAAGACGAGAAACGGTGGATATTTGCATTATCTAGCCTAATTTGTTTCTATCTATCTATCTATCTATCTATCTATCTATCTATCTATTCGTAAGCTGTTTGCTTTCGTTTCTACAAGACCGAAACCAATTGCCGGTTTCTGATAATGCATAAGGCAGGAAATGTTGACATAACCGGGTAAATTTCCTTGTAAATATCATATATATATATATATATATATATATATATATATATATATATATACGTTGAAGCAGCAATCTATCAGTGGTACGTTCAATTCCTGAAGCAGCCCCATTTTCTTTAATTATTTATTCTACTTACGTTGTGTAAATTGAATGATATATTAAGCGTGTAACGACAGGTGATTATTTCAAATAATTTTCTATATGATATAATGCAATGCATAATTCATTCTCTCCATTTAAATATGTCAATTTTCTTAAAAACATATTGTCGGTTTAAAGAGACGGAAAAGACCGAGAATAAACAAGATGAGAATTTGGGTTAAAAGCAGTTATTTGGCCTTTGCATTGCCGGTGGGCTATTTAGCACAATGATAGGTGCATCGCTACGTTGAAGCAGCTACTATATATATATATATATATATATATATATATATATATATATATATATATATATTAAATTAAGTAATGATATAATTTAAAGAAATTTGATTTTTTTTAGATTTAACTATTTGATTAATTTTGTATTCTATAGTCTGTTCATAACGGCTAGACACCATTACTACCAACGTGGATACTAAGTGAATCTGTAACTAACAAAAAATGTACGGCTCCTGCGTAGAACTACAAAAAAAAAGAATCAAAGCAAATAGAACATATTCCAATGGATGTTATAGGCACTCCACAGGATCTCAATATTTCATGTAAAAATCCAGTTGAAAAAAACAAAACAAAAAAAAACTGAATTCATCCCAAGACCCTTACCGTAACAATATCCAAAATATCAATTTAAAACGCGTTTGATTTTTTGAAAAATGAAAACGAGTGACCCATTCCAAAAATACCACCACGGATATTTGAATAGAAAAGAATAGAATATATTTCATTTCACCAGGCAAGCGATAACACATTTTTCTGATTAATACAACATTGGTGAGGAGGATATAAATTAGGCTCGATACCTCAAAAGCACTTATGGACCCATCTTTATATTTCTATATACAATAGATTTTTTCGATTTACTTAACGATTATCTCCTGCGTAACTATGATAAATATGAATAATTCATTTCGTTGATTATAAGAAATAGATTTCAGAATGTGTCGAAAAAAAACAAAAACTCTGAAAATTTTATTGTAATGATATTTGTGTTTACTGAGTAGGAAAATCGAAGAAATTAAGGGTTGTCCACAATCGTGAGAATAGTTCAGGATGAAACGGGCCGACTTCATACCGCACTCATGATGGGGTCGAAGTTTTGAACTTTTTAACAAAGTAAGAAGTAAATTTTCCACAAGATAGCCTCTTAAAGTTAAATAATCTCCATCTAAACAGAAGTCCTGATCCAGATAAGCACCACATTGTCTTTGTTTTATTTTCAATTGTTTTATATGTTTTTCTGTTACATTTGTTTAATTTAATTTTCTCTTAATCTCACTCTATAATTCTATGGGGAACGTCCTTGTACCCCGCTCAACAATGCACATCAAAAGAATTTACAAGGATAAAACTTTCAATCTTTCGACTGTCATTTCTGTGGACTAAGTTAAAGACTTGAAATATAAGTGGTATGCTCAAACATGAAACATCAAGATAAAAAAATACTAATCAAGTTTTTATTCCAAAGGAATATTATCAAGTTTTGGTTTGAGCAAGTTATTCGCTACCCCATGAAATACTTGTTAAAGGACGAACCCAACAGTCATAGCTTCAATGTTAATCGGCGAGGGATTTGAATTTCTTCAGCGCGGGGGGGGGGGGATCTGAAAATACTTCGTAAACTAACTGAGCAACGCTTTGGGTATGCAGTTGTCCAACCGCACGTCTACTTAATTTTCACATTGCTAAAGGTGAAATATGCTATAAATTAAAGAAAATGATTCAAGCAATGTTCAAGCTAGAAAATATCTTCAACGTGTTTTAATGGAAATGAACAGAGATATTTCGTTAGGGAATGAAACGAAGCATGATTTGCCCTCGGCAAGCGTGGAAACACCAGAATGCTCCCCAAAGGCCCTTCTCTTTTTCTCTCCCTCTCCCCCCCTGCCTCTCACATGCTCTGGGTAAGCGAGAGAGCCCACAAGAGAGACTAGAATTACAGAAAAAAGAAAATAGCAAATAAGGAATAACAGATTCTTTCCCGTTTATCTCTCTTGGCAGTAAACGCTTTAATTGAAAGCTTTTTTTTTTGGTTTCAGATAAAATCTATAAAATAAATAGCATTTAATCACATATTTACACAATCACAAAAACATGACACAATACGCAATTGCGTGGTGAGGTTATCGCCTACATTCCCCAAGATCAAAGCTAACAGATTGGCTGACAGCTCACCGAGAGATTGGGGATTTTCTTCTGCCTTGATTGGTCAGTTTTATGCTGAATCAGCATTTGTTTGACTAACCTTTCCCAGCCTTCCGAAAAGCGTTCGGAATAACTTGCATATCCCAGAAAAACCCATATAATATATTATATGTGTTATTGTGTTCAAAAACTTATATGTATTATAACCGAGGAAGTAATTATCAGTATTTTTCTCTGTATGAGAAGATAGCATTCTGGATATTTGTTCATTTTTGGGAACATTCAAAGTTACTCTATTAATCCAGTCCCCTCTCGCCAAAAAGCCATTTAAAGTAAAAAATTATACGTAAAATGGTAGTCATTTTCCTTCATAAATATTGCTTTGCAAACCTGTCATAACAATAATGCTTTTCATGAACTTTATATACTTACATAAAGATAAAAGGACCCTTTCTTTTTTTACATTGGAAATTTATGATTGTAAAAAATGATAACTGCTGATCTTTTTCGATAGAGATTTTCGTACTTCTTGTACCTGATGTCCTCAAGACAGACAACTACACCCCCCATACATATATATATATATATATATATATATATATATATATATATATATATATATATATATATATATATATATATATATATATATATATATGTATATATATAAACAATTATGTGCAGAAGTCCAGTGCTTTTTTCGCACATGTATAAAAAATCTGCAGAATCCTCAACAATCTCTCGGGCAATCAAAGAAAAATTCTTGAAATGCTAACGCGAAAAATCTATTTAAAATTATTCCCGGATTTATAGATACCATATGATGCTGGTAAAGTAAAACAAAAATTGTGTTAGTATGTATCAGCGCATCACCTTTGACACAGTTGGGAATCTTTTTCAGTTGCAAGATATCGAACCCCAATTTGCACGTCAATAAACTTACGAAAAAGTAGAAAAATGGCGGACAATTCGATCAACCTATTTCAGTACAAACTTTTTCTCCCAACAAATTTTTGTTTTATCTTTACTTCCCGAATTTCAGTGAATTTCTTGTTATTAACGATTCCATTATATTCGAGTTCCTTGCCAGAGGATGGGGAATTTTCCCGATTTAGTAATTCTCGCCAGATTTAGTAATTCTCTCTTGATTTAGTTACTTGATTTAAAAGAAGATCTATATTTGTAGATGAAGACAGTCAAAAATGATAGAATTTGAATAATTGTATCAAAGTATTTCATAAAGTTTTGAAGGTTTTCGAAGGAATATTAACAAGTTTATAGCTCGACACAGTTATTGAATTTAGATCTGAAATTTTCACTGCATGATAATCGATCCATGGGATTAATGGAGAAAGGCTGACTCAAAAGATTTAGAAATGAAGGATATTATGTTGTAAAATGAATTTTTTTGACACCATTGGGTTATGAACTTATTACTACGTAAACAAAATCTTCCCTTATCATCATCATTGTCTGTTTTTGGACAAAGACTTTCCCCAAGTTACGCCAGATCTCTATAACATGGGCGCTGTAAAGCCAATACTATATGAACTTGTCTGGTTCGTCACGCTATCTTTTTTTTTACGGTTACATTTTCGTATATGATCTTTGGGTATCCACCTTGTTTGCTGTGATGTCCAACAGCTGTTTGACATCCTTGCTTCATGACCAGCCGAATGCCATTTCAGTTTTTAAATGTTTTTTATGATATGCCTGAGCGCTGTTTTCTTCCTAATATACTTGTCTTGTGATCTCTCCACGTTCTGTTGATGAACGTTGATACGGTTCCTTTTGGTGTATTTTTTTGTAAAGCGTATATAAGTTTTTAGACTAAGGAAAATAAATATTGTTATTTTAAAGATTATAGCAAACAAGGGACACACTATTCAGAAAAAAAAAACGAACTACGATAACGTTTTGAGGAAACTTGCAATCACTTGACCTCATTGATCACTTAGAAATTTCGGATGAAATAACAGCAACTGGAACGCCAATAATAAAACCAGTCTCCACTGCTATTCATTTGTAGATACAGATTACTATAAGAACTCTTCGCCCGCTGAATTAACATAACCTAAGAATCAATTACCATTAATTCATATCTTCAATGCCTGCAAATAGGTTTTTAGTGACAGCTGACTATCGTCATGAAACCATGCACTGGTCAGCAAACAATCTTGCCCGGCCAGGCAAACAGGATGGGACAATGCTAATAGGAACATTCATAACTTTGAGTTTCCAATATCCTTATAGAAAGCATTGATCAGTGTGAGGGAATAATCTCTTCATTGAGAGCAATCAATGGTTTTGGTTACTTGAGTGGAGAAGAAATCCTTTCTCAGCCCAGTGGCTGCCTGTACCTGGTATTTTTGACTATGTCCGCGGGTTCTAAGAGTTAACGATGCCGTACACAGAGAGCAATGACAGTTTTGGTCAGAGTTGTGGATGCTATTTTAAACGCGGTAGACCTTCAGCTGATCAGGGCAGTTGCAGCGAAATCCCAATGTCTCTAGATTTAGTTTACTCAGCTTCTCTATATATGTGGTCTTCAATTTTAGGGATATTCTTGGCTGCTCTTTTTTCGACTCATTCTATTACATAAATTTTGTATCTCAAGTGAGGCAACCAGATGCATGACGCAAATTCTAGAGGATTTTACGTTATGTCTCAAATTCATGCAATCAAGTACAACAGAATGACTCTTGTTAGGAGTAAATAGAAAAGTTTATTTGTTTTGATCTGTAACAGTTGAGCATAACAACAATACGACGTAGCCAAAAGAAGTGAAGGGTGACTATCGTTCAAATGGAGAAAGGGGGGCTAATATCCTGAGCCAAAGCAATGAAGATACGGGTGAGATTTTACAACACAATTATTGAAATTTCTCTATTAGCCTTTATTCTTAAAATTCCTGGCCCGTATAACTTGAGGTCAAACACTTTCAATTCTCAATATGTAATTTAAGACTTTATCAGTTTTTTGACTAATTTTCTGAGGACAGCTAATGGGTTACGTGGCTGAGGGATAAAAAAGTTTAATTTGCGCCTGTTTAGCCAGAAGCAAATTTTCAATCAAAATCTGGAGGCGGAATATTTTGTCAGCGAAAATTTTGTGATATTCTTGTTGGGTTATTAGGATCATGTGGCTATGGCTACACCCTCTATTCCGAGTACACCGTCAATTGTCAAGTGTTTTAAAAGTCACACATTATTTTTTATGACCGAAGTGGTCACTCTTAGAGACCATGTAACGGGACCACTTAATACCAGACTTTGGTTGCCATACCTTGATTAGGCATTACGCCTGTCACATGCAATTATTGCCTACATTGGCCATTGTCAAATACACAGACTCACATCTAAAGCATTAGACTATGATATAAAACGAATCAATTTAAATTCTATCAAGCGAATATAAAAAGTTTATCGTTGGTCCCCCTGTATTATGTAATGGGTACATCATAGATGTGTAGAGCCTCATTCATATATTTAAAGGTGTGCCTTATATAGCCAAGGATTCTGTTTGCGGTATTAACCATTTCTGTTGGATATGTGTCGTACGTTTGGGGCAATTTACAAGTTTTTTTCAGCGTTCCCAGACCGTAAAATAGGGATGATGGTATTTTTCGTTTTTTTTTTTCGTAAAAGTAAAAATGTAGCATAAGCCAAATAAGCCAAGGAATATCTGTCACAGTAATAGGAATGCCACATATCCGAAAGAGCATAAACGGAGATGTGACTGGGTAGGAATATACTAGGAATTGTACAAACGACTGGGATATGATCAAATAGTCCGTCGTTGTAAGCACAATTCTAAAGATGTCGTAAAAAATAGAGGAGCTAAAATTCTTTGAGATGTTGAAATTCAAACAATAGCTTTATTTCAGAGTTACAAGTCAAAACATCCAAATGCAAAAATGTCCATTTTATGAAAAGTCCAATCTATAAAAGGTCCAATAAACATGAGGTTCAACACAATGACTTCAGTGCAATAAGGTCCAATAATACAAGTATGTCCAATGCAGAAAGGGTCTAAGTGGTGAAGTCAAATTATGCATACAAAATTTAATAATTTAACTAGATAGGTCCCTGGTGTCACTGAGATAACTTTTCGAAATCTCGTATAACACAATCTCATTGACAACAAGGAACGAGCTAGTTAAAAAAACAAAGCCATTATGACAGAGGTGAAAAAACAATTTAAGCTACATTAGAGAAGTGGTTCTAGGGAATGCTACGCTGAAATCGAATCAAGCACTTGTACACATATGTCTACTGTATATATGCGGATATATAATGTGGGTATGTTGTGTGTATACATGTATAGTCCCTTTTTGCATTGACCTTCCGAGCATTGGGTCTTTCTGCATTGAACCACATTGCATTGGACCTCATTCCAATGGACCTCATTCCATTGGACCTCATTGCATTGGACGTTCTTACATCACTGGACTCCACTGCATTGGCTGTTCTTGCATTGGTCGTTTTTGCCTTTTGAAGTATGTCTTTGGACAATTAGCCATGGACTTTATGTACCCAGACCATTTCTGATATTGGACCTTTTCGATTTGGTTGTTTTGACTTTGTATCTATTTCAGCTCTGGTCATCTCAAACGAAGAAAGGAGGGTGTTGAAAGATGGTGTAAAGATAGACAAATATCAGGATCCAGTCAAAAATTTGAAATGATTTTTGAGCACGAAAGAGACATACACTTTAATATCTGTTTTAATCTACAAATCTAGATTAAAAATGAAAGAAAGAGCAACATTTGAAAGATCTAAAGTTCTCAATCCTGACTTGAATTTATGACAAACTAAAAAAATAACAAAATATCTGTACTTTGTTACTATGTCTGCTGAGGCTTTGTTCTGCTTACAGCACCTGGTATTCCACAATTGTTACCCACTTGGTAGTGAGCAAGCTTAACGTTGTTCAACTTTGATGTACCCAGCATTATTTGGCAGCGAACTCTTAGACTCGTGGTTCTTCAATCCTGGAGCTGATACTTAGCAGAGAAGTGCTGAGTACCGTTTGAAAAAAGGTTTTTATGACCAGGTTGGAGAATGAACCACGGCCCTACCGAATTTGAGGCAAATACTCTACCACTGGGCCCTATGATCTCTTTTATATCCAAGTAATCATTGATCATATGACAACAATACTTTTTGAAGCTTTGTTATCTTTTTTGCTGGGTATCGTAATAGTATGCGTTTCTGTGACTTCTATAATCCTAAGTACAGTGACTTCTATAATCAAAAGTGGAAGTCAAGTCGAAGGCCATACTCTGCTTGTCGTTGGAGGCGACCTAAAGGCTCCTTTTTCAATTCGCTACAATCCTTTCGAATAAGGTGTACTAAGTTAGCTGTTGAGTACACAAGGAAATTTGTCGTCATAAAAAATTTTCCACACTCGTCGCTCATATTGGGAATCGAAGCCGGATTCTTCTGCATGTGAGGCAGATCATAAGCCATTGGTGAAGTTTTGTGCTTAATTCATTTCATGATTTGAGCCTCTGATTTGAAGTGATATCCTTTTCTGTGGGCGGCAATTCTATTCGTAGTAACAAAAGTCATTTTATTGACTTTTATGTCAAAATAACTATATATGATCAATATTTTCGCTCATAGAAATAGAAATAATGATATCAACACGTTCTCTCCCACTGTTGTTCGTTGCCTCTGACTCAAACGCGTCTCGATTCGAAAGCTTTATTGAAGGCAAGACAAACTCGTCAATAATTGAACAGCCGTGCCGTCAAAATCTGAAGTCATATGAAAACGTTCCATCAAAGAATAAATTCTGTTTATGGCATCACTGGCGTTTCCCACTGGGAAGCAATTGATATAGGTTGAAGGAAAACAACAAGAAAGAGATTCCAGATGCTATTTCCACAGGAAAACTCTAAAATAGAGTAAAAGTAAGATTTAGAAACAAAGATTCTGGAGAATTTAGATGTTATCGATAGAGCCGTCAAAATAAGGTTAAAAACAAAAAGTTTTTTTCCCAAATTCAAAAGGCTTTTCAGAAGGGGTCTTGTAGAGTATTAACACTAATTTTCAAGTCTATAGACAAAACGGTATGGCCAGGAGCACTGGAACACGCAAACACATGAACAAGCACACATACCCACACGCGTATAAATACGGATTGAAGCCTTTGTGAACTTTGGTTGTTCAATGATTACGGCAACAATCTGGACCCAGTTTCTGTCTTATGGCACTCAGAAGAAGTGTTTATTTCGTTGCCCTCTATGTTGAGCTATTCAAGATAACAGCGGACAAGGTGAAAAATGTCCGTTTTTAATCAATTCATCTATTCAAGTATTGATCTGATTGATCATTACAGCCATCATTATTACCTTTATCATCAATGCTATGATCATTTTCAGTCCTTGTCGTAATTGTAGCAATATTAGTAAGCGTGATAATATTCACCGCTACCCACGATAGACCAGTTTCATCACTGCTGTTGGGTTTAGGTCATTCATATATTTTGATAGTTATATCTATTTATCTGGACTTGGTCTAGCCCTTGTATGTAGTAAAAACTTCAAATCTTGCACATGCACTCCTCTCAATGAGTACGGAATCTTTATTTTTGAAAATTCTTTTCCAAAATGTGTTTTTTAGCAGGGTTTCAATATGTGATGTAAGTTAATGCGAAGTTGGTCACCAGTTTTAGCCCAGCAACATTTATGCTTGTTTTCTTAGATACTCAGACGTTTTAGTGAACATTGCCCCACAAAAGGTGAGAGAAGTAATTTAATAATCGATCACCCCCTTTTCAAATTTGTTATTTGATTACCCAAACATTGCAGGCCGCCTAAGGAAATTGCACACAAGATGGTTTTTCTTGAGTGACTAACCAGACCAGTTACTCTCATAGATTGATGTATCGGATTGGTCTCTTCGTATCTGCTGTATTCTAATGATCGAAGCCCAACAAAAGGCAAGAGAAGTAACATTCATTTATGACCACTTTTTTCCCAACGTTTCAATTGATCACCCCAACACAGTACATACGGGTGGTGGTGATCCATAATTCCCCTTGAAATGTTAGTTTTTTTATTTTATTGAGTAACATATTAGAGCATTTATCTGTCATTTAATAGCGTTTCGGGTGATCCATTTTGCAGCCTTCGTCGGGTGTATACGATGCATTCTTCAACTTCCAATGCGATTTTATGCTAAATTGGACCCTTAGTTTAGGTCCGGTAGTATTCATACTTTTTTCTTGAAAATTTGGACTTTGTTTAGTGATCAATGCCCAACAAAAGGCTAGAGAAGACAATCTATTGAGAGATTAAACAGGCCTATTTTGTGATTATTATTATAATTACTACTACAACTCGTCGGAACAATTAACGAATTCTTAAATCAATAGTGGAATGTTACTATGTCCATCATTATTGCTGCGGTTGGAATAGTCTAGAAGAGACTTGCAAAAAAAGATTAGAAGAATTTCAAATCCAAAGAAATATTGAAGCTATCCAGATAACAGCATTCAGAAAATCACAACGAGCTGTCACTTGATCTCCACTGAGGGCCACCACTTCCATTCTCATTGTAATGGATTTCGATGTTCATCATAGAGATAACTGCTCTATTCTGTCAGTAATTTCTGTATCAATTCCTGACCACTGGCAATACCTTTCTTTCTCGTTTTCAATGCGTTTCTAAAATAAATGTTCATCTTTTAATAATCAACTTTTTGCAATGTATCCGATACTTTTTGCCATTATTGTAATGAGGCTTGAAAGAGAAATGAGGCAGACAACAAAAACTTGCTAATGTGAAACTAGTGCGCACGTGCGGAGGTACCAAGTGGAATAAAGCTGTAATGTTCGCCGTTGGGAATATAACACATGGCAAAGACATTGATGTAAATTGTGGCAATTGCAGAAACAAAGGCTGCTCATAAGACACTCATGAAAATAACAAAAAATGTTTCCCATGCATTTCTATAGACGTCTTTTCCATATCTACATTGATATTGTAGAATGAGGAATTGGGTCGTGAATTTAAGCAATCCTCAATACAGTTATCATTAATAACTGCCATGTATCTACTCTAATAATCAATAGCATGATTTTCTTGGTTTGCTGATCGTAATACTAGATTTTTCCACTGGGAAAGGTGTGAGATTTTGCTGAGAAAAATGGTGTGTACCCTTTCAAACGATGCATTTTTTTTCGTGAAACGAAGTCAGTATTTTTTTCTGAATGGAAAGAAACAAAAACTTTCCAATCCTGATGTATCAGTGATTTTTTTTCACTGGGAGTAACGAGTACATTGTATGAAAGGAAATCCGACCAGGACAGACGTCTTATAGCAATGATTAGCAATGTAATCTTGTTGGTCGCTGTTCGTAGGTTCGATCCTCATTGGATCTCCAAGTGTAGATGGTCTGATACTTATTTATGATAGATTGCTATCTACTTTGATAATGGACAGTTTGCTCTTCTTTGTTCGCTGGTCTTAACCTTGGATTCTTTCATTGCGGATGAAGGGGTGGAATTTAGCTGAAAATACTCCCTACTGTTTAAACGATGCACAATTCCCAGTAGACGAAGTCAGTATTTTTCTAAAACAAACGAACAAAAACATCTCAATCCAAATATATTCGTGATTTTTTTTACAAACTGGGATTACACAGTATTTATTAAAACAGCAGACCAGGATGCATACCATATAGCAATGATCAGCAAGGTTATCTTACCGTCCGTTGTTAGAGGGTTCGATCCTTATCGGATCTTTTAGTAGATGACACTAATTCATGCTAAATTACTATCTACTCTAATAATGAACGGGGTAATTTTATGAGTTAGCTGCCCGTAACACTTGACTCTCTCACTTAGGGTTGGGGGATTTCGCTGATAAAAATACACCTTCCCGCTCATACGAACTATGGACTCTTCAACTTTAAAAAAATGCTAATCTTTTTTTCTCAGAAAACAGTCAGTTAAAACTTCAAATATATCCATGTATCTTTTCATAGGTATTAACTAGTATTACGATTAGCAACACGTTTATCATTTCTCTGATGAAAAGGATTGGGATTGAGAAGAGTTCCTGAGAACTGAATTGCAGAACAAAAACTATCAAGATGGGAAGGAAACATAAAGATATCAACCGCCGAGAAAAGCATGAGTCAAATGAGATGGAATTTGATTCTCTATCGTATGTCTGTGGACATAAGATTTGGTTAAGTGCAGAAGATGGTCGCTTCAGGAAATTCCCCTGAGTTTTTTTTTTATACTATAGTGCTTTAGATTTCTACTTCTGGGTATGTTATTCGAAAAACAACGGGTATTTCACTGGTTCTGTCTATTTGGTATCCTTTCAATCTAGGACAGGTATGGGCAATCTTTTTCATCATAAATCGGGCCATACCACAGAAGGAGAAATTCAATTAACATTGCATTTAGTACAAAGTATACCAAAATAAAACAATCTTGGAAAGAGTCATATAAGTTTCATATAAGGAAAGAAATTACAGGCTTCAGTCTGAAAGTCGATTTTTGACATTAATTATAAGGTTTTCAATACTTGGAGGCATCCAAGATTTTATTGAAAAGACATTGTGCTGATATGATCATGAAAGTAAGTGGGCCATACAGAGATTCGTGAAGGGTCACATGCGGCCCACTTTGCTCGAATCGTCAGCACCTGATCCAAGGTTTGCTCTTAAAATCCAAAGTCGATATAAAATATCAGTGCTTTCATTTTGTTTGGATTTTGCAATGAATAATTGTGTTTTAAAGCATGTTAAGTTTCGCATGTTGGACTTCATTTCAGCAGTTGAAAAAGTTTGAATTTTTTACCTTTCTTTGCTAAATATTTCATGCCCGTCTCCCAGCAATAATTTACTACTTGGATGTGTCCGTCTTCAATCTAATCTAATATCTGAGTTGTTTTGTCTGTTTTTATGGCCAGTCAAGCCCCGGTCGAGGCAAAGTGGGGTTGAATTTAGAGTTGTTTTTTTTTTTTGTTTTCTGGGGGGGGGGGCAATTTGAGGCTTCATTGAAATATTATTTACGAAATTGGTGCATATTCAGAGATTTTGGAGTTACATTCTAGTTTATATTTCGACAGAGGTTTGGAGGCTGGGGATGTCACAATCAAGCGAAACAGAGTTGGATGAATGAACAAGCCATTGAAGAAAATGATAAACGAATGAATGAGAAAATGAATGTTAGTGAATAGGGTTGAAGTGTGATGAAAGACAACTAATACTTGTGGTCAGAAGCAGTTTGTATTTTATGCCTTTTGAGTAAGGATTGTTTAATTTTTTTTCAGCATAATGAATAAACTACCAAGCACTGTAATCTTTATTTGAGTTTTGGGACTTGTTGTAATAGGTGGTTCACACTGGAGAACTAGTGATATATGATGGGTGTATAAGTATAAGACATAGAAAGAGGGTATCATGTGATGCCAACGGGTAGAGTAGTACAAAAAATGATCCCCTCCAGTTACTAATATTTTAATTGACCAGTCACGGAAATAAGGTAAAGAGAGGAGAAAGAATTTTTTGTCAGTGCAGCTACAACATTAAAGAGGACAAGACCTGTGTCAGTAATCCCATTACAGCGCAAGGGCTGTGGTTGGGGAGAGCGAGAGAAAGACTTTTCGAAGATACTAAATATTCAACTAAAACCTTTTGCAACAGCACACCTCAAACGTCGACGAAATTACGAAACTAAAGTTTATTTCGATGAACGACGGAGTGAAACAACGTTTTAATCATACACGCGGACTTTTGTCCCTACTTCCGGTGTGCGCAGAAATGTAATTTTCACAATTGCCGGGAGAGCAAAAATGCAGGTCGCTGCACTAAAGAATCCGTCTTTTACAGACCTCTTCCTCCTCTTCGATCTCCGACACAAGATTTCAACACCTTTGTCCGACCGTCCGAATTTAATTTGTTGTTCACCAAGTCAGCACGACTGAAGCCTGTAAGACTTGGTTCAGCACTTCTGGTAATGGCAATGCTACAGTTTCCTAGTACTCAAGCACACTTCTCGATATTTTAAATGGTTTTAATAAAATTCTCACCTCGATACTTTTGATTATTTCTTGGATTTCCGCAATGATTATGTTTTGAATAATTGGTCAACTTTTAAGTAGCTGAACTTGAAGGAGGGGTGGTAGTAGCAGTAGAGAAAGTAGTAGTAGTAGTAGTAGTAGTAGTAGTGGTTGAAATAGTAGTAGTAGTAGTTGATTTGGGAGTAATTGTGGTAGTCGTTGTCTTAGGAGTAGTTAGAAATAGTAGTGGCAGTAGTTTTCTTAGTCGTAGTAATCTAGAAGTAGTAGTGATAGTAGCAGATTCGCAGTAGTAGTGGTAGTAGTCTCTAAGGTATTAGTTGTTTTAAAGTATAGTTGTCTTGGAGGCAGTGGTGGTAGAAGTTTTCTTGAAAGTAGTACTTGTTTTGAAATTTTAGTATTAGTAATTGTAGCTGGTTTAGTAGTGGTAGAATTTAGTTAAGTAGTGGATATTTTAAACATAGTTGTGGTAGTAATTGAAATTATAGTCAAATCAGCTGTCATCAGTGCCTATTGGGCATACCTATAATTGAAATATAAGATATTAAGGTGTTTTATGTGTGTTGTTAGAGGGTGTACTCCTCACCTGAAAAGCGATGGGACAAAGGGAAAAAAGTTTCCTTCTGAATCAGAAGGTGGTTTTGTACTTTTAGCCCCCCAAACTAAAAGATAAGTTGCTTTACAGTGTTATCGAGGCAGAAAAGTAGAAAATGATGATTATGGATAATTCATCATGGCGAACTCAACCTGAAAAGTAATGTTTTATTTTCAAAGCATCGGATGGATCAGCCAATCAAATGTTCGAATGTGTGTGTGTGTGTGTGTGTGTGTGTGTGTGTGTGTGTGTTTCTCTTCAATGTCTCTCCATTCGTGATTAAGTGCCTTTTATAAAAGTAGGGCTAAGGTTTGATTTGATTAGCAGGAATCGGACTGAAGGCAAAACATGTGCTGACATTGAGAAGAAGAAGAAGAAGAAAGATGAGGAGGATGAGGAAGACGACGACGATGGCAACGATGGTGGCGGTGGCTCAATGCAACTTGATAACCAGACTTCTTCCGGCAAATCAGAATGAAGCAATGACGAAGAATGATGGAATCTTGGAGTTAGAATGACACTTTTCGGAACAAGGATGCCACATTTTCAAGATCAGAATTTAATAAAAAGCATTTGGTTCCGGAAATAAAGATTTGGTCAAAAAATAATAAATATATAACGATGCGTTATGATATGATACAACACACACACGTATGTGTGTGTATAAATATATATATATTATTGTGTCATGCACAAACAGCTGTTTTGATGTATTACATCTCTTCAGTGTGGCTATAGACTATCCATTATCCCATGCAGTACTGCGAGGCAGAATTGAAACCTTCATATCAGACCCGGAGGCTGACGTCCTACCTCTGGACTACGAAAGTGGACAGTCACTAAGGCTGAATTTAAGCGATATATCTATTTACACACAGAAATTTCTCATCCACCAGTGCTCTATTCCTATGGAAGAGCATTATATATATATATATATATATATATATATGAATTAAAAAAAAGATGAATGTATGCTCGTTCGTGGCTTTCTCTTTCTCTCCATATATATATATATATATATATATATATATATATATATATATATATATATATATATATATATATATATACATAAAATAAAAGAAATTTCCCTTTGAATGTCTGTTTCTGTGTGTGAGTCTGATTCTATGCATCCCGATTACTCGAAAACTTGGCGATTGCACAAAGATATATCAGTCAAAATACAGTGTCTCGTTTAAAATCGTTTAGGTCAGCGGTTCTTGAGAAATATGAAAAAGATGAGTAAAAGTGATAAAGATTATAAACATTTCCTCAATTTCTAGGAATTAATTGACATCCACATCCTTAGAATAAGCTAAATTGGCAACACTGAAGAAAAGTAATTGAATGTTATTTTGTACGACGGATGGACAATTACTTTATTAGTCAATTGTGGTAGGTTGCTTCACACACCACCTCCTGAACAGGCTCAGTCCTGGTGAATAATGTATTAAAGAATATGTATTTTAAACCATTTTTATACCAGCTAAGTTTGATGATCGATTTTAAATCATTTGATTATGTTGGTTCTGAAACCACTTAATTTTGTCACAAGACCATTCAAATTCATTCGTGTGCGGTAAAAACTTGGTTGGAATAGACCTTTAAACTTCAAACAATGCTTTTTATTGCAACTCTTTCCAAATAAACTGCGCAGATCAGAATGAAGATGCCCCCAACGATATCTGAAATGTCCCACTAGATCGATGTGACGGATAACTAGCCTCCCTCCGGCATAGAAAGGCTTGAGTTCGTCTCATCGGAGGACTTGGCCTTTATTTCGATACATCCTCTTTATTTATTCACGACCGAAGGGAATCAGCAAAAAGCAGCAAAAATATGAACGTAAATTGTACCATAAAAAATGGGAAAAATGTCAGTAATGATCTATAATACTTTGTTTACTAAAAACAAATTGAATGATAACGAATTATGTTTGACAGAGTTATCCCCTCTTCTTTGTTGTGCGCTCCGTGATCGAATTGTAATTATATCTAAAATACATCCGAAAGTAGTGCGTTCTTTTGAAACCTCTCGTTAGCTGAAATGGAGTAGTGTGAAGAAGCTATAACCATTAATTTATATGGAGAAAGGCTTTTTTCAGCTATTCCAGCCCTTAAAAATGTCACGTGTGATACTACCGCTAAGATGACTTCACTGCAACGCTCCAACGAAGACAGTTTTTGTCAAACACAGGAATTAGTCAAGAGAAACCAGACGTAGTTTTATCTTGAAGCCGAGGAATCGAAAAAAGAAACTAGGTCTGGTTAGTCACTCATTAGAATACGTCACATGACTAAAGTCTTTTGACAGCATGTGATGTTGGTGGACACCAATTAAAACAATGGGATAAGCTATAATCAATTGATAAGTTAATCCTCTCGCCTTTTGTTGGTCAGTGCTTAAGAAAAGCATGAATGTTGCCAGACACAAAATAAGTGACCAATTTAACATAAACTTACATTGCAATTTGAACGCCAGCTGAAAAAACATTGTTGGGTGGGATTTAAAAAAAATGTTTTTTTCCGGACGTGGAAAGTAACTGTTCAAATTTTCATCCCGTAGCTTCATTCGTGTAGCCTGTGCGCACGTCACATATATAATAAGCCAGCTAGACTCACTTGAAACTGAAGAAATCTATGTTCTCAATTTTGGTTGACAGTTTCTTTTATTCATACTAAAAGCCACGAGATCTCATTATTAGTTAATTTGACTATTTGTTGGTATTTCATTTTGATTTGAAATTGATGTTTTGACGAGAAATAATTAATCGTAAAGGGGAAGAGTACTTTCAAGCATGAAGGAAAGCGGAGAAAAAAGTTGATGAAGGAAGATAGAAAAAAGACAGAGAGGGGAAATGAGCAAACGAAGAAGGGAAGGGGGAAGAGGAATGAGCAAATAAGGAGAGAGAAAGATGGAAAGAGACAGAGAAAAAACTGAGAGAAAGAGAAACAGAGAAAAGAGGAGAAAGAGTGAAAGGGGGGGAAAAGGGGGAAAGAGAAAGAGATAAAAAGGTAAAGAGATATAATAAAGGAGAGAAAGAGAGGAAAAGAGAGAAAAAATGAGAAAAGAGAAAGAGAGATAGGGGAAAATGGCAAAGAAAAAAGAGAGAGAGAGAAAAATGTGAAAGAGATAAAGAGAAATAAAGAGTGGAAAGAGGAGAAAAGACAACGAAAAGGAGAGATAGAAGGAAAAAGAAAGAAGGAGGAAAATGGGCATAAGAGAAAAAGAGAAAATGAGAAAGAAAGAGAGAGAAAAATGTAAGAAAGAGGAAAAAGAAAGAGGGAGAGAGAAAAGTAGAGAAAGGGAGAGAAAGAGAAATAAAAAAGAGAGGTACAAAAAAATAAGACAGAAGAAAATGCAGAATACGTACGAAAAAAGATCAAGCAAAACCTATGCCGACACTTTTGTTCTCGGTGATAAAAACTAGCAAATGGCCCAAATCCATTAATTGATTCTACAGAACCAATAAAGATACTTGCAAGATCTTTTTTTTATATCAATATTATCCTTGACCATTAGTATAATTCCGTTACTCAAACAACGCAATCAGTACAACCATGATCACACGCCCTTGATTACTGGTAAGCTTATAGCAACCATAAATTGCCCATGCGCGTTAGTTAAAACCGGTAAGACGTCTCAGGGCCGTTTCCCAAATCACCTGATGTTAATACGCAAAAGCAGTTACCGTCAGATTCCAAATCATCATCATCATCATCATCATCATCAGTATCAGTCTTTCAACATCCGTCGTTGGACATAGACCTTCCCCAGGATTTGCCACACTTCTCTATAATGGGCGTCGCAGAGCCAGTACTTCCTGAACTTGTCTAGCTCAACATTCCATCTAATATTCGGCCGGCCTCGGTTGTGCATATGATCTCAGGGGATCTATGTCGTGAGTCGTGATGTCCATCGGTTGTCCACCATTCTTGCAACATGGCCAGCCCATAGCACATTTAAGATTTTTAATGGATTCTATGATGTCCCTGACTCTTGTCTTTTCTCGGATGTACTGCGCTGTCTTGTGGTCTCTCCACGTGAGGCCCAGCATAATTCTTCCATATGCACGTTGCATGGTTCTCAATTTGTGGGTCTATCTCTTGGTTAGGTTTCATGTTTCAGCTCCATAAGTGACTATTGGGAGGATGCATTGGTTATACACCTTTCTTTTTAGGATTAATGGGATCTTCTTATTTTTCTCATTAGTGTATTCATTTGATAGAAAATGGAAGAATATTCCCAAATCAGAAAAAAATCCCTGGATCCACTTCTCGCTCACCCCATTTCCCACCATTCGACAAAGTTTCATCGAAATTCAGTCAATTCTTTCAGAGATATCGTCTGGACGAACAAACCAACTGACCAACAAATAAACAAACGAACGAACAAATAAAAGAAACAAACAAACAGACGAACAGACACGACCAAAAATATATACCCCTTTCCACAAGTTCAGACGAGGAGCATGTGATATGGGAAGCCGGGGATGTTAGGAGTGTAATCGTTGTCAGCACAAAAGCACTAGTCAGTTTGCAAGAATGAAGTGACTATCTTTTTTTAAAAACGTTGTTTTATATTCGGTTGAGTCCATAAACTTGTCTTCGGTAGTTCTCGTGGTATTTTGCCATAGGTTATATCTTTGCTCTATGGTTATCGAAGTCGTACTCTGTGGTTGGTCAACTTGTCAAAATGTTGATATTAGTTTACACATCCCGGAAACGAAAGCCTTAATAATTTATTTACGCTTCTTCGGAACTGATCTCGAATAAGATATAAAACGGATCAAACCTGTATCAATCGTATCTCTTAGCTGTTCTCTTACCAACTGGGCTTAACTGACAAGTCTTATATGTCTATGAATTCATTTATTATGTATTCGAAACAAAAGTTGTAGTAATCATCTTCAGACGGAATGAAAATAAATGCAGAACCTGGCTTGTTATTCATTTTTTTTTCGACTTTCATCACAATTTTTCGGTTGCTGTACGATTCAGTCTCCTTCTGTCTGGATTACTGAAGCATATATTATAAGTATCATGCATTGATTCTTCCAGACTATTTTCCTCGTCTTTGTAGTCTTTATTACGACACTTCAGCCGCTGTATCATCCTTCTTCTTTCTGTCAGAATTTCTGAAATAATTCCGATGATTCATTCGTCTAACATTATGACACTGATATAAGGACAATAATTTCAGTCTTGCTGTTTCGTTTCATCCAAACGTCTGAGATTCGAAATAAACTTTTCAAAAGAATATGCTTCACTACAATAAACAAATAACCGCTTTACATGGATTCTTTTTTGTGCTTGTTGTTTATATAACAGTGTTTCATTCGCTGTACCCTCCGATCTTTTTCCTGTTGTTTCACTGAGACGACATGTTATTAGAAACCATCAACCAAAACTATCAACATAGGTTTCTTCAGTTACTTAGCTTGTCTGGATAGCTGAAAGCATGTATAAATACATCGCGCGTATAGGCCACTCTAATGGAACTACAGGGCTGATGATTTGAACATTTACCCCTTATTATGACTTTATTGTTTCTTGATAATTCTCACCCTAAATAGGTTTCTAGTGGAGAGTTCATTTGGCAGTGTAAGTCCATGATGAGTTGTTTGTGCCCAGCAGTATTCACTTTTATTTTTTGGGATATCCAGACTTCTTATGGATCACTGCCCAACAAAAGGCGTGAGAAGTAACTTATTCATTCATCATTCCTTTTCCAATTTTTTTAATTGATCACCACAAACACAGCTAAAATACATTGGTAACATGACTGTTCTTCTAGGGTGACTAAACAGACCAGACTGATTTATTCAAATTGATTTCTTGACATATCTTGTCTTTAACACGCCGTTTCGGCTGATATAAGCTCCGGTCTTCTTCAGGTATTTGTTGGGTTCATTCCCTTGTTTACAGCAACCAGTCTCTCCGAAATTTCATGAGCCCTAAGAATTTTCCTCTTGCTACTCTCGACGGGAGTTTTGGATTTGTGTTCATATGATCCTTGCAACGAAAGAAAAATATTTCCCTGGGAAAATTTCATGCATCTACCATTTTCCTCGCAATCTGAAAGTGGAGCATTCTCATAAAGCCGTTTGTTAGCCGAAATGGCTCAAAACGAAGAAGCGATTGTCATTAATTCATATGGAGAAAAGTTTTTAGCATTTCCAGACTCCCAACAAAATGAGGATGGTACGCCAGACTGAGTTGTAGAAGAGAGAGAGAGAGAGAGAGAGAGAGAGAGAGAGAGAGAGAGAGAGAGAGAGAGAGAGAGGGGGGGGCGAAGAGGCTGCACGCTGCCTCTCTTATAGCTCGCTGCAAAACAACAGCTGATTAGTTCTTCGCTCTTTTCAAAAAAGTGGCGTAAAGTGAATTTTCAAAAAGTAGGGACTAAACGGTTGTTATTTAGGGAGGGAAATGAAAAGATGACGTGGAAGTGTCCATAGTTACTGAATTTTCTTCGACATGACATTCCGTCATCCACAATTTCACGCAGGGTCTCAGTCGTGATGTCCAGTGGTTGTCTGACATTCTTGCAACAAGCCCAGCCCATTTGAGTTTCTCTGATATCTCAGACTCCTATCATTTCTCTAATATACTGTGTTGTCTCATGATCTCTTTACGTGAGGTTGAGCATGATTCCCTTATATGCACGTTGCATGGTTCACTCTTTTTGTCAGGTTCCATGTTTCAGCTCCATAAGTAAGATGCATTGGTTGTATACTCTTCTTTTTAGGATTTTTGGGATATTTGTGTCCTTAAAAATCGAGCTTGCGCTACTAAAATATTGCCAACCTAGTGTGATTATTTCTTCTTTGGAGGACTTCATGGAAACCTGCGGTTCTACGTAGATGTAATATACTATCTCCAGCTGTGCATTTACGATTTCAATCGTTGTGTCTTTGTTCTCTCCATGTTTGTTGTAGATGACATTTGTTTTGCTGAAATTTATGTGGAGAGCAAGTTTATAGTTTCATTTAGTTAGTCTTGCATTATTCAGGGATCATGAAAGTTTTTAGCAAAGAGAACGATGTCATCAACAAATATGAGATTACTTAGGCATTCACCATCTATTCTGATTCATTTTTGGTCTTGGTTTCGAAATATCATCTCAAGACAGGCTCTGATGAGTTTTTTGAGCTTGTATCACCTTACCTCACCCCTTTTTCTTGTTGAAAAGGGGTCATAGTTTCAATGTAGCCTGAAGGAACTGCTGTATTGGAAAATATGATGCGATATTCTGACATATGCAGGGTCTACACCTTGTCATACTATTGCATTAATGACTTTGGGGATTTCTTGTTCGATGTGGAAAATCCCCCTGCGTTCTATCTTGGTGTTAATTTGAATTTTCTGTGGTCATTTCTTACATTGACCTGCACATCTTTAACAGCGTCGCTCTTGTTCGCTAGGATGTAGTTTATTTCGTTCATGGTTTCTATAAGCTTTCTTTGTAGTGGAGATGTTCATGATTTTGAACCCATTTTCTGTTGCAAAATTTACGATACCTTCACCCTCTCATTCAATATTTCATATCCTTACTTGCGGATGCATCTTTCAGAACCTTGTCCTACTTAGGCGCTAAAGTCTCCCATAATGATTTTGAAATATTTTTGGGTTTCTTGGAGCACGGAATTCAAGTTATTGTAGAAGTTGTTTATCTCCTCTTAGGTTAAAGAAAATCAAAGAATGTGTTAAAGAGAAGATAAAAATAGAAAAAAATGAATGATTTATATTGAATTGAATAAATTTGTATTCATGTTAGGGGAATTATGTAACCAAAAGAATGGATTTAGTTTTTGTCCATGTGGAAGATAATTGTATTGACTAGAATCAGGGAAGAAGGAAAACATTTGGCTCTGATCCATTTGTCTGACTGATAGGTAGATAGGCAAGGTGGAAGATTGAACATAGAATGTCAAGCATCAAATTGTCTAAAGATCGTAATGGAATAGCTAATTGTTTCTACCAGCTAGAATGTGGTTTCGCTTTGTTTCAGCCATATATATAAGGATAATTTATTTGATAATTTGAAGGAAAAACAAATTGATGGAAGCGGGATGATATACGACATGGAATAAGTATTTTAAAATTCAGTGGAGAAAAACTTGTTGAATTCCTCGGTTGAATATCAATCCAATCGAAGAAGATCATTATTAGCATCATAAGTTGGTTTGCATGCAGTCTGAGATTAAAACCGACACAACGGATGTAATATGTAATCGGTGAACACTCAATAGAAGTGACACGCACAACGTAGATTTCGAATCAATTTTTTTGGATATATGTATGTATACAAAGGTGGATCAATAAGTCCGATTACGCTGCAGAGTTATCGGCGTACCTTTCCATTATTGGTTTACCTTTCCAGGCAATAGAGGTTAAATTTTAACAGATTGTGTTAGTTTGTTATGATTATTGTAAATATTTCGAAAGTAGCCCTATGGAAAGAGTGGTGAACCTATGCCACACATTCCCAACGTGGCACGCAAAAATGATATATTGGCACACAGGAGATATAGTTTTTGATAATGATTTTATTTTTTTTAAAGAAATTTTTTCAAGAATGTTTTCAAGTATTTTGTTCTCTCTTCCCCAAAAATATTTTGTAAAAAAAATTTAATAAAAATGATAATCTGCTACTGGAGGATTTTCTTATTGCAACGAAACCCAATTGTTCTGAGAATGCCAAAAAGTTTTCCGTTCAGACCATTTCGTATGGTTTCATAGCGTTCATATGAACAAAAGGAGATGGAGAGAGAGGGAAAGGGATTTTTGTCCTTTTTATGTCACACAGAGTCATACAACTCTTTTTTGAAATAAATTTTCGAAATAAATAAAATGTGGCGTAAGAAAAAGCGTTCGTAATTTAAGCAGCTAAAACATCTTTAACACCTCATACTGTGAGCTTAAAGTTAATCCTTTTAATTATGGGGAATTCAAATGGGTAAACACCTCTTGGGCACAGACAAGAAGGTAGTAAGTGTCGAGAAAACCAGTCAGTATCTATTTCGGAGAGCTTTATTTTAATCTCTAAACTACTTTATATTCTTCTTTTTTTCTATCAATTGGATACAATTGGTTTTATTGCTGGAACAAATGTTGCCAAAAGCTCTCAAAAATTGTATAAACAACGTTGTAGGTCTGTTCTTATTTTGTTTTTGCTTGCAGAAGCAACAAAAAACCTCAATACATAAGCTTTTGTGGATGGGGTGAATAAAATTCCCAAACACATGCTAATTATTGCGAATGTTTAAATACGTATGTTTTCTTTTATAAACAGTCCTAGTGTTTCAGGTATCCTGTTTTTAAAAAAATTAATTATCACTTTTATATCGGGATTGGATCAATCTCTCACCCAATAATCGTAAATCCGGCCTATCTGCTTTTTTCACGATCTGACAACCGATTCGTTTCTATCCTCTTAAATGTCCACTTTTTATTTGAGTATTTTCCAGGCAGACATCTTCGAAAATAATTAATGCTTGAACCACTTGATGGGCTGATATATGGAAAATATTTGATGAGAGACGAAATGTCCGGATTGAATATCAGAGTGAGCGTGTTTTTGTTTTTTTTATATAAATCATCAATATCCCTCGATATGTTGTCCAAGATAAAAATGTCCTCTATCAAGAGATTCGATGTTCTAAGGTCTTTGAAGATGGCATTGCGTACATTTGTTCACGCTTTGATCGATTGGATCGTGCCAAGGTTGACAATGAGTGCATCAGCATTGTTGCTATTGACTAAATATGTAAGATAGTTATGAGAGTGTGCTTTGAAATGTACAAGACATGTCACACCACACAACGATATTTTAAAGTTTTTTCAAATCTATTCTTCGATGAAGCATTGGAAAATTATTATTAAGTTTAACTAGCTTTTTACCTTCATCAAAGAAATACGGAAAGTTCGGATGAAGGTAAAATACTAGTCAAACTTGATAATAATGTTGCAATACTTCATCCCTGAATAGATTTGAAAAAAAAAATCGTTGTATTAAAAATAATACTAGGTCTCAATGCAAACATCATTTAGAGTGGAATATCGGATGAAAGGAGTTGGGTTTAAGGTGTAAAATCAGCTTCCGTGTGACTATAAATTTCCCCTGGTTGAATGGCTAAAAGTGGCCAAGCAATTACTGGACCTCCGCTTCCGAGTGTGAGTTCAATTTTCAACGTAGGCTGGCTCTTTATTTTCTGACTGCGCTGTTTAATCGTTGCCGGAGAATTATAGCCAGATTCAAAGTTGTGAAATAAAGCAACCGAAAGTTAAGAGTAAAGTAAAAAGCTAGCCAAGCCTAATTATAATGACACTGTGAATACAAACCCTCTAATAAAATTCTGTAAATGATATGTTACTCATCTCAATTAAGTTGATTCAAAAACATTTCAAATTGTAGCGATGATCACGAACATTTTATAATTACCAGAAAAATGTGCAGAAAAATTTTAAAAATCTTATCCAAAGCTTTAATATTGGTTTTATTTGCAAGGAAATAGCATGGAGTGTATACGTAAAATACTTTCGTGTACTCAAAGCAGATTTTTGCTTTCTAAAATTACTTGATTGCTCCATGGTTGATTTCTGCCGAGAGGGGAAAAAAATCAAACTCTGCAATTAAAATCACCCCAAGATAAACTAACTGTTAGAGAAATAGGATTCGATGAAAATTAGTAAATTTAATGAACAATTTACTGAATTTTGGAAAAAATGTAGCGGAGAACACATTAAATTACGGAACGTGTTTGTTACCTGTCAACTCAATTGAAAATTCAAGTGGATGTCGAGTCACCTTTCCTTGTCCCGGAGGCAACGAAGGACTGCTTAAATTTACAAAAAATTGGAATGTTGAAGAAGAAAGCTGTAGAATAGATCAGCCAAAATGATATGATCTCTCTCTCTCTCTCTCTCTCTCTCTCTATATATATATATATATATATATATATATATATATATATATACATATATATATATATATATATACATATTGAACATTGAAGGATTACTCAGAATTGTAAATTTCAAGAATAGTTCAGATTTAATGAGTTAAAGGAATTAGCTCTTAGCTAAATGTCACCACAAAGAAATATTCAAACCCAAATAAGTACATGGAATTCGTAAGGAAATTTAACTTTAGAGATAAAAATATATATATGTGTGTATGCACACACACATACATATACACATCATCATCATCATCAGTCTTTTAGCGTCCGTCGTTGGACATAGACCTTCCCCAGGATTTGCCACACTTCTCTATCATGGGCGTCACGGAGCCAGTACTTCCTGAACTTGTCTAGCTCGTCTCTCCATCTAACATTTTGCCGGCCTCGGTTGCGCATATGGTCTCGGGGAATCCATGTTGTGAGTCGTGATGTCCATCGATTGTCGGCCATTCTTGCGACATGGCCAGCCCAGCGCCATTTGAGATTTTTTATGGATTCTATGATGTCTCTAACTCTTGTCTTTTCCCAGATGTGCTGTGCTGTTTTGTGGTCTCTCCATGTGAGGCCCAGCATTTTTCTTTCATGTGCGCGTTGCATGGTTCTCAGCTTACGGGTCTGTTTCTTGGTTAAGTTCCATGTTTCGGACCCATAAGTGACTATTGGGAGGATGCATTGGCTGTACACCCTTTTCTTTAGGATTAATGGGATCTTATTATTTTTGAAGGTTGAGCTAGCTCTGCCAAAGGCTTGCCATCCTAGTGTGATTCTTCACCTGATTTCTTCTTCTTTTGAGGGTCTCATGGAGATTCGTTGCCCTAGGTAGATGTAGTGGTCTACTTTCTGTGTCCTCGATTTCGATCTTAGTGTTTTTATCTCCAATGTGGTTGTTGCACATGATCTTCGTCTTGCTGAAGTTTAGTGTAGGCCGACTTTCTTGCTCTCTTCATTTAGTTCATCTTTCATTAGTTGGAGGTCGTGTAGGTTCTCTGCGAAAAGGGCTATGTCGTCTGCGAATCTGAGGTTGCTCAGATACTCGCCGTCTATTTCAATTCCTTTATTCTCCCAGTCTAGTCTTCTGAAAATCATCTCAAGGCAGGCTGTGAAGAGTTTAGGTGAGCTGGTATCACCTTGTCTTACTCCTTTCTGGAGCTGGAAGGGGTCCGAGTCTTTATGTAGCCTGATAAATGAGCTGCCATGATTGTATATATGTTTCAACACTTCAACATATACTGGATCTACACCTTGCCGACTGATGGCCTCCATGACCTTAGGGATTTCTTCTGAGTCGAACGCCTTTTTGAAGTCGATAAATGCTACGGCAAGTGGTAGTTTATACTCTGCTGCTTTTTCTTTCAGTTGATTCATCGAGTGCAGGTGGTCCATGGTCGAGTAGCTTCTTCTAAAGCCAGCCTGTTCACGTGGCTGGTTTTCATCGAGTGTTTTTGTGATTCGGTTGGTGATGATCTTTGTGAAAAGTTTGTATACACAGTTGAGTAGGCTTATAGGCCTATAGTTGTTGAGGTCTTTCGGGTTTCCTTTTTTATATAAAAGCATTACAATAACAGTGTTCCAATCGTCTGGGACTTTACAGTGTTTTAGACAAAAGTTGAAGAGGACGGCCAGTTTCCTAGCGATGATTTTACCTGCTTTTCGGAGTAGGTCGATAGTGATGTTGTCTGGTCCAGGGGCAGTACCTTTCTTCGTCTGTTTAATGGCTTCTTTCACCTCCCACGGGGTTACTTTTGGGAAGTCCTCCAGTTGTTTACCCGTGTCTTGCGTATCTTGCTCATTGTTTTGCAGTCCTTGTTTGGACGAAAAAAAGTTTTTGGTAGAATTCCTTGGCACGTTCGACAATCCTGTCTCTGTCTGTTGTTAGGTTACCATTTTCCTCGAGTATGCTAGTTATTTGCCTTCGTCCCGAGTTGAGGACTTTGTTTATAGCTTTGAAGCCCCGACCTTTTTCAAGAGTTGATTCAATGACTGCCGTTGTGTATCTCCTTCTGTCTTCTCTTCGTTTCTTCTTGATTAATTTGTTTAGTTCAGCCTCTTCAATTTTCTCTCTCGTTGTTGTCGGTGGCTTGAGGTTTCTGCGTTTTTCCATGAGATTTTTAGTCTCATCCGAGATTTTGCTAATGGGTTGTGTGCTCATTGGCTTGAATGTAGAGGCTACTTCAATTATTGACGTTGTCATTTTGCTGCTTAGTTCATTGATGTTGGTGTTGTCTTGTTCAGTAAGAATTCTGAATCTGTTCCTCAATTCGAGCTTGAAAGATTGAACGTGCTCTTTTGGTATGTTTAGAGGCTGCAGTTTTGTATGGAACATTTTCCTGCGTTCTTTATTGGTGTTTAATTGTACTTTACATCGTACCATTCTGTGGTCGCTGCCTACATTGACTTGATTTAGGACTTGGATGTCCTTGACGATATCGTTTTTGTCCATTAGGATGTAGTCTATTTCGTTCCTTGTTTCGTGATTGGGGCTCTTCCAAGTCCATTTCCTATTGGGTCCCTTCTTGAAGAAGGTGTTCATGATTTTGAATCCATCAGCCGTTGCAAAGTTTACAAGATCTTCTCCTCTCTCGTTGCGTATTTTGTATCCAAATTTGCCGACGCAATTTTCATTTCTTTGTCCTACCTGTGCGTTGAAGTCTCCCATGATAACATTGAAGTATTTTTTGGTGTCTTGGAGTTGGGAGTTCAAGTCATCATAGAAGTTGTCTATTTCTTGTTGGGTTGATTGCGAAGTGGGAGCGTAGACTTGGATTATATTGAGTTTGTATCGTTTTGAAAGTTATATGGTGACGCTAGCTACTCGGTCAGAGACGGCTTTGAAGCCAGTTACATTGTCTTTCAGGTTCTGATTGATGAGAAAGCCAACTCCACTTTGTTTTACTTTCTCTTTACCGTAGCTGTAAAGAAGATGCTTAAATAGCATTCAAAATTTATATAATTAAATAGCATTCGCAATATAGCATCTATCCTACCTCTGAACTACGGAACTGGGTGATCAATAAAGGTGAATTTGAGCGATATATTCATTTACGCAGAAACTCCTTATCCACCAGAGTGCTCTATTCCTATGGAAGAGCATTGCATAAGCCTACAATGGATGAGTTACCTCACTTAAAGAGTGCTCAACACTGAATAGAGGAGCATTATATATATATATATATATATATATATATATATATATATATATATAGATAGAGAGATAGATAGATAGATAGAGAGAAATGGGAGAAAGGGAGAGAGAATTCAAAATTTATAATTATAGCATTCGAAATTTATGTTCGTATATGTATACCATTTAAACTATATCTATATGTGTGTGTGTGTGTGTGTGTGTGTGTGTGCATGTGTGTTTGTGCGTGTGTAAATATATTGCATTGAATTATGATATCTCAGAGCAGAGGTTCTCAAATTGTACGACACCACACCCCAGGGCACTGAGGACAGCTACTAAGGGCGCTACAGGATAATTGAAACTTTTAGTAATTCCAAGCAATCGTAATTGAATGTGCTAATGCCCAATCACGATGATTGAAAGCGTCATCCAATGGTAACATTGCAGATTGCTTATCCCATTTAGTGTTGAACCTCATCGTTTCTAGATAGCAATAGATGAGATTCACATTCTAGATCATTCTAAATCGTCTAACACTGTCTTGGTACTTGATAGTTGCTTTTAGATAACTGTGGAATTTCAACAGTCTCATTGAAGATTGTTAGTATGATCAGCATTTTAAGTTGAAGTGATTATTTAAATAAAATCATCATTATCATCTTCGCCATCATCAGTCTTTTATCGTTCGTTGTTATACATAGACCATCTCCAGGATTGTAACAAGCATACTCACGCGAACTCATCTCTCTATTGTGGGCATTGCAGAGCGAATATTTTTTCTAACTTGTCCAGTTCGTCTTGCCATCTCATATTCTGCCGGCTTCAGTTTCGCATTTGATCTTTGGAAATCCATGTTGTAAGTCGTGATGTCTATCGGTTGTCTACCATTCTTGCAACATGACCAGCCCATTGCCATTAGAGTTTCCTAATGGTTTCTATGATGTCTCGGACTCCTGGTTCACCTTAATATACTGTGCTGTCTTGTCTGACATTCTGGCAACACGACCAGCCCATTGCTATTTGAGTTTTCTAATGGTTTTATGTAATATCTCTGACTTATTTTTTTTCTCTATTATACTCTGCTGTCTATTGATTCCCCCATGTGATGTTGAGTATCTATTTATTCACTCTCCCACCGGAGCAAAATGTGACTCAAAGTCAGGGCTTTATGTGGGGAAAATAGGAGCAACCCATCAAAAATAGCTCCAGCCGACGCGACTTTGGTTGCTAAAGCAACCGTGGTTGCTAAAGCAATTGCAGTCACGAAAGCGTCAGGACAAGCCTGACCTGCCCCTTCAAGTGCAATGGGACAGTGCTGCCTCGAGGCATCTCATTATTTACCCTCCCACCAGAGCAAAATGCGATACAAGGCCAGGGCTTTACGTAGGGAAAAATGAGCAACCCATCAAAAGTAGCTCCATCTGATGCGACTTTAGTTGCCAAGCAACTGCTGTCACGAAAGCGTCAGAACAATCAAGACCTGTTCCTGGAACAGTGCAGCCCTGGGGCAACGGATCCCACGCTGAGTAATAGTGGAAGAGCCCAAGGACGAGTCCAAAGGCCCCCAACGTGCGTAGCAATGCACAGCCTCAATATAACCTCATTGGCTGACGCATTGCACCTGCACACTTGGTCTTTGATGCTCACCACAACACAATCTCCGGCCCATTCGACGGGCAAGTGTCAGTAGCTGTGCCTCGGAATATGCCGTGGAACAGATACTACATTTTGATCCTGAAGGAATCTATTTATCTACTGCCCCACCACAGCGGAATTTGACACAAGGTCGGGCTTAACGTTGGACGAATGGGTAACCCCTTCCAAAAATGGCTCCAGCCGACGCGACTTCGATTGCCAAGCGACTGTAGAAGCTTAAACAACCTCCGTCACGGAAGCGTCTACCAGGGAACCTGCTCCTTTAAGTGCAATGGAGCAGTGCTGCTCCGGGGAAACTGACCCCCGCAGCTAGGCCGAGTAATAATAGGAGAACCGAAGGACGAGTCCAAAGGCTCCCCGATGCGCAGCCTCAGTTAAATCTCATTGGCTAACGCTTGCACCCGCGCACCCGGGCTTTGATTTCAACCCACACACAATCTCTGGCCAGTCTATGCCATTGAACAGGTACTACACTTTGATCCTGATGGAAAGGCCAGAAAAAATATGAGGTTGAGCATCTATTCATTCACTCTCGCACCAAAGTAAAATGCAACACAAGGTGAGGTCTTTACATGGGGAAAATAGGAGCAACCCATTAAAATAGCTCTAGCCCATTAAAATAGCTCCAACCCATTAAAATAGCTAAAGCAACCAAAGTTAGCCAGCCAACCAGCTTGAAAACTGGAAAAAAAACCTAAGTTGGCAGGTTTGCTGACAGTTTTTAATGATATGTTTTGTCCTACAAATGAGTTTTTCAATAATCATTAATAAGCATTATGAAAGTGATGACACAGAACAAACTAGAGGTAGGGATAGAAAGAAGTGGAAATATCGACAACACGACGGTAGCTTTTGGACTTCAGTATTGCTCTCCCTCATATTCATTATGAGGATAAGATGCAGTGAGTTTTGCAGGTGAAAGTTTTGCCACGAGATTATTGACTTTCAAATATGCAAGAATGCCCCCAAGAACCAATACATCTTTATTTACCAACGTTGTAAGTGAAAAGCCACATATTATAACGGAAGGTCTTATTCTACCAGCTTCTAAAGATATCGCAAACATTATGATCGGTGAATCTACGAGGAAACTGCCTTCAAAGCTGCCTTTATCAAACAATAGAGCACATGTCTGAGGACCTAAAGGATCTATTAATTGAAAGAACAAAAGGAATTTTAAAAAATTCGGTTCGTAGCTTTTCGAGGGTCTAGACAGTAATGAAGGCGCTAATTTGATTTGCAATGTCCAATTTATAGACGCAAATAACATTATAGAAGACCGTCTTTTTGTGCGAGTACCATTGCTGGTATAAAGGCTCAAGATTAGTTTGAAATCATTGACGCGTTTATGATCGAGTGGACAAAGTACGTCACTGTCTATACAGATGGTGGTCGTTCCATGACCAACTCTTATGGAGGCTTACAGGCATTTATTCAAATCAAAGCTTCGAATGCATTGTGAATCGATTGTATGATTCACAGGGGAGTACTTGAATCGATGTATATAATCCTTCCAGTGAATCTTGTCTTAGATAGGTAATAATTTTTGGAATAAAAAGTTGGCCAATAAATGCAATTAAAACAAAACTATCCAAAAATACAGGAGCCGAACACATCTTTGTTGTACCACTGCAGTTCGCAATGGCTATTTGGCGGCGGTGAAGTGCCCCATACGTTCGAATTGCAGAAGGGACTCAATGCATATCTTGAAAACGAAGGACATAGGTATGCCATATACCTTGTGGAAACGTATTTTTAAACCAAATTAGTGGACTTGTGTGATATCTTTGATAAGTTGAACATGTTGAATCTCTCCTTGCAGGGAAGCAACATGCAGATTTTGAGATTTTCAGAGAAGGTTTTAAACTCCAGAAGAATATTATTACTATAGAAAAAAAAGAATGAATGACAACTATGGCGAATGATGTTTCCCATTGTTACAGCAGTTTGCGACCTCCAAAGAAGTTGATTTCTATAACGATATAACGTTAGTTTTCGAAAGACTCGTATCTCAGCTTGGCGATTGGTTTCAAAAACATTTTCTTGAAGAATAGGTGGAAAAGTTCATATGGATTCAGGACGCGTTCAAGTTCCAATCCCCATCCGACTTTTTGTCTACAGAGGAAGAAAATCTCATCCAAGTCTCTCGCGACAATACAGAGAAAATAGAGTTCGTCAACAATGAATTAGCTGAGTTTTGAATATTGATATACTGAATGAATAATATCCTCTGGAAAGTGCTAAAGCTTAGTGAATCCCAATTCAATGTGACAACTTGTCTCCGTTGGGTTTCCAGTGGTAGCTGTTATAAAAAGTAAGTATCACAGAACAATCGGCGTGAAATAGGAAACGGGTGACTGTTTCCAGTTCGATCACCGGATTTGAAAAACGGTGTGGTAAACAACAGGGAAACCCATCCCACTTGTAATTATGATTATTAAAATAGGGAATAAATATATAACATTTCTGTGCATTTTAATCAAAAGATTCGTTTTTGTCAAATTCTAATCCACACTTGGAGTTGACTTTGATTATCTAGTGTAATAGGAACAATCTTGAAAAAAAAATTAAAGGGAGTAAAAATTGACATTCAGATCGTTGTGATTTCAAAGCACAGTATGCTGTGCTTTGAAATCACGACGATCTGATAGGTAGAATGGTCTCCAACCGACTGATCTAAATTGACAAGTCTTATATATTCACCAACATTTATTAGTTACGCAAGGGCTTATTTCACTCTAATCAATAAATATATATATATTTTATTACATGCAATAAAAAGTTGCAGAGATCATTTTCAATCAGAATAGAAGTAAGGGTGGACTTTAGCCCTGAAGCAGTCAGGCTTATTTTTCTAATAACTCACATGATCATATGATCGTAAAAGATATTATATTCAGTATTTTCTGGCTTATGGCGCTGTGAAAGAATCCTTATACACGAAGAGAGTCGTAATTCTAAAAAGTTTGGAAACCATTGCCTCAAAGGATGACAGGAATCTTAGTAAGTGCTTCTTTTGAGCTTCAGGTTATATTTTATAGATCATTCTGTTTCTTAATTCAAATTTGGTAGTACTTTTATTATTGTTGTTTTTCTAAAGAATGGAATTGATTTTCGCCAGCGAGACACTTGTCTTCTAGGATAGGCGTCCTTGAATTCGTCCTTGTTTTATTATATCTAGAGATTAAGAGATGACTACCATATACGCCAGACAATTGACTGAATGGCTGATAAGGAAAGATTGAGCCTCGGTAGACAGTCCCCTAGTCATTAGTTTTCGGTCGCATCTTTCCGACGGTCTCAGAGAAGTACTCAGTGAATTTTGTGCAAGGGTTGCCAATGGGGTGAAAAATAATTGGTTAAATTTTGGGTAAGATTCACACACGATTACCTCTCCAACATCGTAGTTATATATCAGCATCACAGAGTATCACCGAAGGATCATGTCTGCCCAAATGATATTTATAAAATTTCTGAATGAATTTCAGTTGAGTTTTATGGGAGTTTAAGCGATAGACTACGAAAGAGTTGATTAAATTTTTGGGCGTATCCATGTGCAATTACTTCCCTTGGCAATGGCGTTGGAATAGGCATGAATTCTCCGAGTGCTTTCTTGTTCGAATATCGTTTTAGTATTTGTGAGATAAAGAATCAGTAAAAGTATATACTTTTAAATTTGTTTAAAAGGTAAATGAGAAAGAAAAGATTGATTTAACTTTGAACAAAGGAACTTCACTAAAAGCAGTCGAAATAAAATGAAAAAAAAAAGAAACAGAAAAAAGTTGAAACTATCTTTGACCTGAACAAACATAATTCACGTTCTGTCGAATTCGGTCGAACCTCTTTTAAAAATCGATTAAAGCAAATGCAAGTTTGGACAGATGTCAATGTTATTCCATGACATACGTCAGTTTTAAAATTTGTATTAAAGCCCCAGAAAACGAAATGACGTTGTTTCTTTAGGGCAGACAATCGACTATTCGAAATTCATTATCTATAACTTTTTTAGTCGGATAATCAAAGAAAGCAGTCGACTTTTTAGATTTCTACGAAAACAATGTGACTATAGAGTACGGTATACCGTGATTTAATCCATTGCCAAGTCATACCAAAGTCTTAAAATGGTACTCAATGCCTTTCCGCTAAGAACTCAGCACATGAACTAGGATTGTGGAACTTCTCTCAGAGGTTGATAGGCCACGCGGTTGTCATAGAATTCGGTCTGAATGGTTCCTTTGTGATGAAAGCATAAAAGTTGGCCTAGTGATACTTCAAGACATACTGAACAATTTTCAGATATGGGAACACTCTAAAACGGTTTCCACTTAGCAACGGTTGCTACATAGCAAGTCTATTAATATTTCCAAATGGAACACAGGCTTCTTGATTACTCTTTTTTTTATCTTGTAGTCCAAGTTTCCACAAAATTAATTGGAGAAATGGTGTGGGAAGACGTGTAGAAGGGTAAGGCATATTGTAAGATAAGATGTAACTTGATTTGGGGGCGGATCTAGAGATTCGTTTTTGATTGAGAGATATTTTTGAATTTTAATATTTCATACATTTCAGCATTAACTCGATAAATTTCAATTAAATTTTGTGGAAGTGTGAAGCATTTTGTAAAGAAAAATTCCGAGATGGATCCAGGAATCTTTTTTTGATAGAGAGATAGTTGTGTGATTTTTCTCATAAATTTATGTAATCGCCCCTGTCTGTCAACGCGATATCTCAAGAACTTCTCAATGTATTCTGATATAATATTCATAGAAAGGTAGGGCACGCATCAGAAAACTGGACCATAAGGGCCAAAATCACATAAGATCACAGACCCTAAGTTGAGTCTAATGAATCAGTACCTAAATAGATTGCCATTTGTGAATACCACGTACCGTAAGCAAAACGAAGCTTCAACAGGCTTGGCAAGCTGGAATTGGGTCTCACTGAAAATTGTCTGTCTGTACCTAAGCCCCCAACACCTTCGATAAGGCTATAAGCAAGAACAATGATTCAATATATTATTTATTTTGAGTCTGAAAAGCAAATAAAACTGATGTCTTCCAAAATTCTATGAAAATATCGATTTTTAACGGACGTGATCAAAATGTAAATATCTGTTTATAATTCATTTGAGAAGTTGTCACAAATAACTTCAAAGACATCTGTGTCCATCCTTCGATGGTTGTAGTACTGTAATTAGTCCTAAAAAGAAGGGTGCACAACAATACATCCTACCGATAGTCACCTATGGAGCTACACATAGAACCTAACTATAAAACTGACCCTCAAACTGAGAGGCATGCTACAAGCACAGGAAAGAACCCTACTCAATATCACACGGAAAGATCATAAGACAGCACAATATATTCGAGAGAAACAGGGGTCAGAGATATAAAAGAATCAAATAGAAAGCTTGAATGGTAATGGGAAGACCATGTTGCTAAAATGATTAACAACCATCGGACATTGAGCTTCACAATGAAGATCCCTAGATAGAAGATGCAAATATGACCGACAAAAAAAAGATGGTGCGACGAACTGAGCAAATTCAGAAGATATTGGCTCTGTGACGCTACTTATAGAGAGGTCTGGCGTATCTTGGGAAAGGTATATGCCCAACAACGGACTGCTAAAAGGCTGGTGATGAAAGGAGGTGGGTACGGCAAGTATTATCGGGCCTGCGCAACCCCATTGTCTTTATTTGACTGGGCAATTATTTTTTGCTCTCTCTATGATCTATCATTGAATTCGAACAACAGAGAGAGAGAGAGAGAGAGAGAGAGAGAGAGAGAGAGATCGGATTGTTATGCTTGTATGAAATGCGCACGTGCCTGTATTAAATATGCACGTGATATTTGTTGGAGGCTCAAACACAGGCCCTTAGTTTGAGCAAGAATTCGACATACGCACGTGCTTGTTTCTTGGGCCTTTCAAACGTGGACTGCAAGTTTAAGAAAGAATTAGTTGTAGGATCGGTCGACCAATCGCAGAATCTCGTATGGGGTGTTCATGTTCGCCTAAGTAATCAGCATACGGCTTTAAATTAGCTGTTTACTCCAATTGGTTGACTCCCCAAAGAAGAAATATTTTCGGTGGGAGTCAAAAGGGCTTTTAATTGTTACAATCAGTTGGCGAGGTGAACTGCTAGGATACACATCTCCCCAGCAACCGTCTGGTGAATTGGGGAATAGAAGATGGAATATCTATCGAGTTAGTGTCCAGCTATGAATAAGTAGTAGATATTCAGAGAAATTTGTTGGAGAAAATCTCGGTTTGGCTTCCTGGTTTTGTAAAATATGAATCCTTCTACCTCTTCCATTCTTTTCGTATGTTATTTTTGTTCTTTTGCGTGCTCATTTTGGAAGTTGCTCTTGTAATCTTAAAGTCATTCCAAAAACAACAACTTTCCCCTGCAGCTACACATGAAACTGTGCAGTGCTATACTAGAGGAACTTCATGTCTTAGGGCAACAATATGTCGGTTGGTAATCGGTTAACTCTAAAATTTCATTGGCTCTCAAGTATCTGATCCTCTCTGTTTATCTCTTTATACATGCGTGTATTCGGACAACACGTCATGAGAAGACAAGTTAATCTCGCCTCTGATGAGATTATACGTTGAGATACAAAATAACTGAAATAGAATTACTATTCCAAAACATTCTACAACTTCAACTTTTGTCCATATATCAGCTATCCAAAATTTTAAACACATTAATCATATATTTAAAAAATGAAAACAGTATGAATTTTACGAATGGATTTCTTCGAATCCTAACCAAAACAAGCCCCAAAACAGAATAATAGCTTCACTAGCCGTTGGAAGCCTATTCAACAATATCTCAGCTTAAGATACTAAAAACACATTTATATGATATATACATAATATTCGCTCTCTGCCTCCTCGATAAATTAAAAAAAAATACTAAAAAAACTTCCCACAGCTTGTACTACACAAGCCTCTTTTTATGATGATAAAGGCAACAAGCGTGGCTACGCTAGGGTCAAACTCCTTAACTCCATTGAAATCTGAAAAGTTGGCAAAACAGAATGTATTCCTCTATACAATATAATTCCACAACTACTTTTTCCATTTTAACAACTTTATCAGTAGCTCCAGTATTAGAACAAGTCGACCTGAGTTGAAAGAGTGAATTCGTCATCAGTTTTTGCGTACGTGATTCTTATTTGTTAGTACTTTCATGACGTCACTGTTCCGGTGAAGCCATTGTCATTGTTGTGATACACAAAAATAGAATCAGAACACAATAGTAAGTGTTTGACAATAATGTTTTTCATAACAGAAATTCAATAATTATTAAAAAAAAGGTGCTGAGAAATTGCAAACTTGAGTTGACACGACATGCTGTCGTGTCATCATTTTTTCTTTTACGCCTTCGCTCCTATGCATGTCATAAACTGAAAACTTTAAAATTCCAATGTCTGGCGAATTCACGATGATAAAGTCAACTCTTTGAGTTTAACAACACCTACACAGAAACTGACGATACAGCAATGGGGTACCCCTCGTCCTTCTTTTTCTAATTATTACATGGCCCACATTGAGAATATTTTTAACGACATGGATAAACCCACCGTTTAATGTAAGATACTGAGAACCATACAACGTGCACACGGAAGAATTATGCTGGGCCTCATATGGAGAGACCACAAGACAGCACAGTGCATCTGAGAAAAGACAAGAGTCAGGGACATCATAGAATCCATAAAAAATCTCAAAGAGCAGTGGGCTGGCCATGTTGCAAGAATAGTGGACAATCGATGGACATCATGACTCACGACATGGATCACCCGAGATCACATGCAGAACCGAGGCCAGCTGAATATTAGATGGACAGACGAGCTTGACAAATTCAGAAAGTACTGGCTCTGCGACGCCCATGATAGAGAAGTATGGCAAATCCTGGGGAAGGTCTATGTCCAACTACGGACGTTAAAAGACTGATGATGATCATGACATTGACGACCTCTTTGTATAGGCCAGGAATCTTGATGTGATTGACTGACTAAGGTTGATATTTGACAGTAAATCTGTCCCTCACTTCACATGAACTAAGCATCGATAACAAACCCCCTAGTTGATCCTGACAGTCATAACTTCATTACTTCACTATATAATAAGTAAATGATAAAAAATTGCAACGATTCATTTGCATTTTTTTCAGTAAAAAAATATTTTTTCCATTTGAGTTGTCAAGCTAATCCCTGTTAAAACGCCCGAAACGAGAATAATGAGCGCTTCCAAAATATAACGAAAAATATTGTCCAAAGTGCAATACAATTAATTGGCAAATGAAAAAGTTATGCATATATACATGGAGTATATAAATTAGTTATAAGCAGTAGTCAAACATAAGTTATAAATACTTTCTTTTTTTTTTCTTTCTGTCTTTCTTTCTTGTACTATCCACTTTTATATCAAGTATTGATTGAAAAAAGATGACTGCCATCGTGTATCTTCTTCTGTCTTCCCTTTGTTTCTTCTTGATTATTCTTTTTAGTTCAGTCTGTTCAATTTCCTCTCTTGTTGTTTTCGGTGGCTTGAGGTTTCTGCGTTTTTTCATGAAATTCCTGGTTTCATCTGAGATTTTGCTAATGGGTTTTGTGTGATTATGGGTTTAGATATAGTAGCAACTTCTTTTGTAAATGCTGTTATTTTAAAATTTACTTAGTTGATGTTGGCGTCGTCTTGTTCAGTAATAATTTTAAATCTATTTTTAAGTTCAAGCTTGAAGGTGTGCTCTTTTGGTATGTTTAGTGGTTGCAGTTCGGTGTGGAGTATTTTTTGCGTTCTTTATTGGTATTTACTTGCATTTTACATCTTACTGTTCTGTGGTTGCTTCCTACGTTGACTTGATTTAGGACTTGGATGTCCTTTACAGTATCGCTTCTGTCCGTTAGAACAGAGTCTATTTCGTTTCGTAGTTGGGGGATTTTAAAAGTCCATTTCCTATTAGGTCCCTTCTTAAAGAAAGTGTTCATAATTTCGAACCCGTTAGCCGTTGCGAGGTTTACAAGATCTTCTCCTCTCTCGTTCCTTACTTTATATCCAAATTTGCCGACGCAATCTACGTTTCTTCGTCCTGCCAGTGCATCGAAGTCTCCCACGATGACATTGAAGTGTTTTTTTGTGTCTTGGAGTAGTGAGTTCAAGTCATCATAAAAGTTGTCTATTTCCTCTGGGGTTGATTGTGAAGACCAGACTTGGTGATATTCAATTTAAACCTCTTTGAAAGTTGTATGGTAACACTGGCTATTCGGTCAGAGACGACTTCGAAGCCTGCTACACTGTCTTTGAATTCCTTATTGAAGAGAAAGCTCACTCCACTTTGTTTTACTTTCTCTTTTCCGTAGCAGTAAAGAAGATGTCGGCTTTTCAGTTCGTTTAGTTCTTCAGATCTTCTCATTTCGCTAATGCCAATAATGTCCTATTTGTCGTTTTTTATTTCACTTTCTAGATCGGTTAGGTACATATCAGTTGAAAGTTGTCTGACGCTGTTGGTGTCAATGTATAATGTTGTCCTTCTTATGATGGTTTTTGGGCAATGTTTGGGTGGTAACAGTTGGACCGATGACCCGGTAGAAACAGGCGTTTTCTTGGCAAAGAGTTTGGATAGTCGCTTTTGGGGCACAACACTCCCTACCAAGGTAGGTTAGGGTGTTCGAAACGCCGTAAAACAAAAAAAAAATGAATAAAAAGAAGAAGCAGGATATGTTTTTTTCTCTCTTCCCCAAGTGAGTGATTTCCTTATTGGTCCTATAGGTGTTCTTAGAAAATTAGTTTGTTAAATAATACGTTTCCCTTAGTTTTTAATTCAGTTAAAGTCCTGGGGTGCATTTTTGAGAAATTTCAGTATTAGCCTTGCCGATCTCATCAGGTGGGAGAGAGAGAGGGCGGAAGACAGACACAGGAAGATAGCGAGAGATCGAATTTAGAGTTAAATTTTACCAAAATATAGTAAATTATAATTTGAGAATAAAATCAAGATCAAGTAGTACTCATCTGCCATAAACTAGGGTTCAGGGTCGAAGGAGGAGTGATTTTCCATATGACAACCATAATTCAATGTTTTTAGAATTCAACCATTTGTTACTTTCACAAGGAGCCTTGCCATGCCTTTCAACCTTACTTGGATGGTCTGAGGAATTGGGGTTCAGATTTCTTTAATTATTAGCTGTCCCTAGATATTTATCTCTAAAGTCCTTTATGCTGGGAAGCAGGGGATGGGCACATATGTTGTCAGGTGAAGCCCTCTTTCAAGAGGTTATTTGAACCTTCAAAGTAATCGCTGATTTCTCGAGCTCCCGTGCCGGAATGCAAAGGGGAAGTAACCCATCCTTTGTATCTGCTTTAATCTAATCTAGCACAAGGCCACATGTTGGGGTCACCCAGAGACAATCGAACTCACTCTGTGAGACTAACTTGCTGACCCTTGCTTCGAGATAAGATATCCTCGTATATTCAAATCTTAGGTCAATCTGGATCAATATGATTTGACGTGATCGAAATGGGGTTGTAATGGTCGACGAGACCAACTCGCTTACCATTGCTTTACTCTGATGTATCCTCATTGATTCGACCCAGTCTGGATCAATATGACAAGTATAGATCATCTAGTAAACATCAAACGCGGTTGCACAGTATGAACAACGAATCATAAGGGATCTCATTGCGCATACGTGGGCAAAAAGTTCCCCATGGGGTGACTCATTCGGCAGCGAGACGTCATTGAATAAGCTTGTGTAATGTGTGACCGTTGCATTCGCAATGTTTATTCTTGGCGTCTCGTGCAGTTTTTCTTTCTGCAAAACATCTGTTCGACCTTTGGATTTCAGAGCGTGGATGAGATAAAGGAAAGCTGATATCAATCCCAAAATATGCATTGCAGCCTGCTTTGATAAGTGGAAGAGACGCTAGGGTAAGTGTATCATCTCCCAAGGAGGGTACTCAGGGAATTTATTAAAGGGAACTAAGCTGCAATTGCCCTAGGTCGGCTATTTTTCGTTAATATAAAATGGCTGGATACTTTCCGGACATGCTTCGTATGCAGTGGCCTTTGAGTCGCATCCACATATTTGAGTTGATATTAGTCGATGTTCAATATTTTCATTGGTCAAATAGAAACCGTCAATCAAAACTGTCACCAAAACTGCTAACATAGTTTTTAAGTTGTTCTGTCTGTCTGTCTGTCTGTCTGGCGATATATGTATCATGTGTATAGACTGAACCAATGGAGCCAAGGGACTGATAATGTAAATATGTACTCCCTTTTCAAAATTCACTGACTAAATAAGTCTTCGGTGGGAGTTTAATTTGCAATGTAAGTTCATGCTTGATTGGTATCTTAACTTGTGCCCAGAAGAACTCACACTTGATTTTTTCCCGATTAGCATGGCCCAACAGAAGATGAGATAAGTAATTTATGCATCTCTTTCTCAAATGCCTACTCCCATCACAGCGTCCCCTTGAGAAGTTGGTTACATGACAGTTTCTATCAAGTGAATAACCAGACCTGATCAATCTTCAATATCTACAGTTTTTCATTTTCGAGTTTTTTCTCTAATTTTTATTCTGATTCTCGCTGAATATCTGTGACAAGTCATCATTAAAATTATATATTGATTTATAGGACAAAGTTTCCTGTCATTTTTTGTCAAAATATCTTTGGATGAGACGGAATGTTGGAAGAAGAAAATTCATGCTATTCCCAGGAACATTAATGAAAGAAACCAGCTTCGTCGATCATCAAACTTGCTTTCCCGATTTTGCATTCTGAAAATGTGAAATCCTAGAGATCGAACCAACACACATATGTGTACGTGTGTGTGTACACATCTGTCTGTCTGTGTATGTATATCTGGCGGATGCATCATGACTGACAACTTGGATGTATGTGTGTGTATATTTAGTGTCAATAGATATGTATGCACTTACGTGTGTGCATGTGTGACAGTATATATACAGATATACCTTGATGAGTGTAGTTAATTTGTTCCTAAATCTTCAGCAATATTAAAAACACTGTTTTAGGTCTAACTATAAATCAAAATATTTTGTTTCTAGCTTATACTTAGTGACATGAATTTGTTAACCGCACTAGATCGAAACACGCACTTAATGAAACCACAATATTCAAAGTATCCATTTCTATATTTATGTGTGAGCGTTTTACATCACAGCATACATGCATGTGTGTATATATGAATGGGTATGCATACTTATTCACACACACATATATGTGCATGTATTTCGAGTGGTAATATGTGTCGGTGGATCAATGTCCGTATATATATATATATATATATATATATATATATGTATATATATGTATAGTCTAGAAAGCGTTACAGCTTTAAACACAGAACATTAGAAAACATTTTCAAACGTGTTTTTGTGTCACTCCAGTCACCTATTTCCCAATATCTGTCAATGCAAGTTATGTAATTTTTTCAGTGTTTTAACCTGTTTTGCGTATACTTTGTTATCATGGTACAATTCACAAATTGTCCCTAATTGGCATCATTAAATGCTTACCATGTAACTGTTTTGGAGAAACAAAACAATCATATTAAGATGGCTCCCGGCAGTTTTGATCAAACACCACCTCCCTTCATAACTATATAGTTTATGTCATATAAGTAGTTTTTTAAAATTTTATATAAGGTCTCATGTGTATTGTATGTTAGTATTGATTTATTATACATGTAATTCATTTTTGAGACACGGATTACTCACGTAGGTTACCCCCCCCCCAAAAAAAAACGTTTTTAACGATGAGGGATCAGTAAGTATAACAACAGACATGACTCACTGTACGTGTAATTTCTATTGAAAGTTTACCCATGTGAATATTAAATACGTTGTGTCGGTTTTAATCTCTGATTGCATGCAAACCAACATATGATATCATCTTTGAGAATACAAATTACACTGAAAAAACTTCTTCGAGTCGATTCTCTACCAACATATTCAACCGAAGAATTTGACAATTTTTCCCATTGACCTTATTGTTGATTTTCCACGTCCTATAAGATCACGCTTCTATCAAATATTTTTTCAACACATATAATTATCGAACAGAGTATTCTTATAAACATAGTTGAAACGGAATCACTTCCCTGCAGGTAGTAACACCTCAATGGGCGATTCTATTATTAAACTTGGACAATTTGTTACATAGCATTCCATGTTCGATCTCCCCAACCACTTTTCTACCAATCAGTCAGACAAATGGACCAAAGCCAAATGTTTTCCCTTCTCTCTGGTTCCATTCATTACAATAATCTTTCACACTGACAAAGACTGGATCCATCTCTTTAGGTTACCTAATTTCCATAACATTAATACAAATTGATTCATTTCAACATACACTATTCATCTATTCTATTTTTATACTGTCGTTAGCATATTCTTTAATTTTCGATATTATTTCACGCTAGTCAAGTTGATGAGTGTTAAAGGGACCAGGATGTCTAATCATAGCTTTATCAAGTTGTCCAACAATCTCACTAATTTCACCGACTTGATTAACCATTCTTACAACTTATATTGAGGAAACACACAAAGACACAACAAATACATACATAGACGAATATCACAATTTGATATTTACTTAGCTGAACACGGACAAACATATATTTGCATATATGTTATAGTGGTAGGTCTTTCTTTTATTTTATTTGTTTTAGTTTCGTGGTTGGCTATTCCTTGCTATATTTTTGTTTCATTTAATGATGATGTATGTTTGTGACTGGCTGTAAATCACAAACTGAGGGATGAGGTGTGAGTGTTTACATTATCAGTAAGTAGTGCCACTATCAGTTCGTTTTTGGTTTGTTTCCTCTCTAGGAGTGTTTAATTCTCATTTAAATTTTGTTCTCGCTTACTCTTTTTTCTCTGTTAAATTTAGTAAACGTGCTTGTGTAGCGAATCCCCAATTCTTTATATTTTAAGCTCTACTCTTAACCAACTACATATTTAAAATTTAATGCATCGACCAATCTATGAAATAAACCCGTCATACATTGGATATTGTATTATATTATATCGCATCCCTGATTTTTACTATATATATATATATATATATATATTGAGAGGGGGAATGAGAGCAAAAGACAGACAGGTATAGAGAGTTTTAGAGGAATGAATACACATACACACACATATATATATCAATATTCATTGATATCTTCCTCAACGAGGTCGCAATTTTCAAGAGAATTTTGCGTTGTCACCGGTATTCCAGCCTTTTCATCTCTAATTACTGAACCCCTAGTTTGGAAGCACTCTGATGACCATTTGCTTTTGGCGCCTGACATATTTTTTAACGAGTCACGACTTTGAAGGCAAAGGACAAAATGGCAATAAGAATATAAAATAAAACATAGATTTCTGGAATGCCCCATGCAAACCAGGCAGACATTAATAGAGCGTCTGTCAACTTTCGTACATATTAGGGCCAAATAATATATAATTGAGCAAATCATGTGAGCCATTATTATTCTTTATGCCAGAGATTTGTTGAAATAATTGGCATTGTTTCTCCAGTTGAAACTCAACTCTGCCGATATTACCGTTTCCATAGCGTGAAACAGAAAAATATCCTGGGTAGAATGATCTACCCTCATGAATCAATTGCATCATTTAGCCTGAAAAAAAAAAGAGTTGCAAAGAGTTTATTCTGCTGGAAAGTTCACACAACAAAGCTCACCAGATAATACACAGGGTTTGATGAAAAATGCAGGGAGAAAATTGGAGAGTCTTTGATATTTCATACAAAAATTAAATAAACAGACATGGAGAGTAATCTGAAACCTTTATTAAGATAATTTATCATTTCTAACACTTAAGTTGTCAAAATAACAATTTTAAGAACAAGAAGCCCCTAATCAGTTTTAAATCCTAATCCTACCGACAGTCACTGATGGGGCTGAAACATGGAACCTAACCAAAAGATTAACCCTTCGACAGTGCAACGTTCAACATCTGATGGAGAGATCGTAAGACGGTACAGTGTATCATAGAAGAAGAACAGGAGTCAGAGATATCACAGAATCCATCTAAAAACTCAAATGGCAATGAGATCCTCAGAGATTATATATGAAACTGTCCAGCAGAAAATAAGATGGTGTGACTAGCTAAACGAAATTCAGAAAGTATTAAGTTCACAACGCCCATGATACAGAGGTCTGGCAAGTCGTGGAAAGCATGGTTTTCTATTTGAGGGTTCATATTACTTAAGTAATTTTTCTGCATCAGTAAGTGATTATTTGAAAACACTGACTATAGCTCGGTGAAATGCACCTAGCTTATCTTCATGATGATAAAATTAAAAAAATATTTTTGAGATATATCACGTTTGTTCTCAAATCTTTAACTTCCTCACTGTAAAATTTCTACCACTATGTATCTATATATATATATATATATATATATATATATATAAGTCTACCCTGGATTAGTATTTAAGGAGTAAAAAGCAGTCTGAAGCTTTCAGACTTGTACATTCAAATTTCTCTTCTTTTTTTACCCCTTGTAGGGGGAAAGTCTCCCTCCACTTCTGATTCCTTGAAGAGGGATGATGCTTTTCACTTCCAAAGTTAAAAAAGTTACCTTCACTTTCGACCCCAGAAGTGCAAAAAGTTCCTTTTTACTCTCAACCTCGTAAAATTATAAAAAAGACATATAAGAGGATATGTATTTGTATATGAGTTTAACAAACGTAAGGGTCCAGTTTAGCATTATAGTTGCATTGTACATAGAACCTATGCTAAAACCCTTTGAGAGATCAACATTGTACCTCTGTTTTTTTTTGTATGAATCTGAGTAAGTCTTTAGGCAGTTTTGTTAACTTCAATTTTTCGAATCCGTACTTCAGAGCTGGTATTATGTATTTATCGTACACCTGACGTTTTAATCATATTGGCAATTTACCTCTCAATGTGTCTCCATATGTACTTGATGGTTTCCATTTATACTGTCACGACAGCTCCTTTATCAGGCAACATAAAGACTCAGAGCCATTTCAACTCCAAAAAGGGGTAAGACAGGGTGATACCAGCTCACCTGAACTCTTTATAGATTATTTTCAAAAACTGGGAAAATAAAGGAATCAGAATAGACGGTGAATACCTGAGTAACCTCAGATTTGCAGACGATATGGCCTTTTTCGTAGAGAACCTTCACGACCTCCAACTAATTCTATACAAACTGAACGAAGAAAACAAGAAAGTTGGCCCTCACATAAACTTCAGCATAGCAAGGGTCATGTACAACAAACATGTTGAAAATATACGCACAACAATCAAAATCAAAAGCACAATTCTGGAAAAGGTACACCTCTACGTCTGCCGAATTTTTCAAGTTGTTTTGGCTGACTGACTGGCTGACTATCACGCCTACAGACTGTGTCAATGGAACTAAAGGGCTTAAAGGTTAAGCACAAACTCTTTAATATATCTAGAGTAATGTTTTGCTCTCTGAAAAATCAGCCCAAAACAAGTTTTTAATTCGGGGTTCAATCCAATTTCTCCAAGTAAAGCAGCATTCTCGCTTGTCTTTCGAAAACTCAGACCAACTTCTCAAAGATGAGAGAACTCATTGGTCGTTCACTCCTTTTTCAAATTTTGTATCAAAAGACATTAATAACATGACAGTTTCAATTGAGTGACTAACCAGACCTGGTTTTATTTGTATATTGAAACAAAATACCTCAATGCATGTAAGTGTGTGCTAGTGTGTGTGAGTGAGTGTGCTAAACTGAATATTTACGTGTAAGAGCTTGTGTAGTAAACTCATCCAAATAAATGCGTGCGAATGTGCCATGTGTCAGTATGCTTGTGATAGTTCGCTGATGTACATATGTAAATATGTATGTCTTTGAATGCGTGCGCCTGTGTATTTGAATGTGTGTGTGTAAGTGAGGACATACGAATGTGTATCTGCACGATAAAATTTGTGAGAATTCGAGCACGAGTGTCAGTGAGTGTGTGTGTATCTGCATATATCTGTGTGAGTTTATATATTGGTGTGTGTGTGTGTGGGTGGGTGTGGGTACATATGAGTGCGAATGTGTGTGCCACACAATGTTGTGTAAGTATGTTATAATGTATTTCTACGTGTGAGTGTGTATGAGTGAGTGCATGTTATTGTGTATCGTGTGTTGGGGGTATGTGTGTGATTGTGTCCATGAGAGTGCAGTAAAGAATGTGTATGTGTGTATGAAACTGTTTCTGGGTTTCTATGTATGTGTTTGTGAATGTATATGCATGTAAAGGTGTATCCAACTGAGAACATAAATCAGAATGACAGTGCGTCAAACAGTGTGTGAATATACGTGTGTTAATGTATGTTAATGATTGCGTGTGAACGAATACGTGGGTGAGATTGTGTTCAAATGTGGATATGTGTGTGTAAGCTTATGTATGAATGTGCGCATGATAATATGTATGTGAATATATGTGTGTGTATAAATATGTGTATGTGTGAGAATATGTATGTATATATGTATGCGGTTGTACTTTGTGGATGAGAAAGTGTCTGTGTATTTGGATACGTCCTGAATGTCTGTATGTATATGTTTGTCTGTGTGTGTGTTTGAGTGAATATTTGTTTGCGTGTGCCTGAATGTGAATGCCTGAGAAGCCATCTACGAATCATGGACGCCGAAGACAAAACCCTAACCGAAGATACATCTGCTTAGTCACTCAAGAGAAACCAGCACATGACCAACATCTTTTGGCAGCATGTCGTGTTGATGGTGATCAGTTAAAAAATTGAAAAAAAGGCTAATCAATGAATGAGTTTTCACACCTTTTGTTCGGTAGTGATCACCCCAAGAAAGCAAATTTTTAATGAACATACGTGAATTTTGCTGAATATGAACTAAGGGATCTATTTAGCATAAACTTAAATTGCAAATTCTCACTAAAAAAACTTATTTAGTGAGGAATTGAAAAAAACAAATCCATTGTTTATTTTAAGCATAATATGGAGTAAATGTTTGAATTTTCAGCCGTCTAATTCTATCGGTACAGCCTGTATGGGTGATAGATACACAGCTAGCCAGCCAGTCTACTGGCTAGACCAACTTAGAAACTTAAGGAAACTAAGCTGACATTTGTAGAGACAGTTTTGGTTTATGCTTTCTAACAAGTCTCAGCTACTGGCCACAAATAACACAACGAGCTTTCGCCTATCAACAAACGTTATTATCGGAATGGAAACGCGTAACGACACGAAAAACGACATTTTCAACGCACCCTAACATCAAATTCGTTCTAGCTTGATGAGGGTCAGCCGAATGTCAATTGCTATAAAAAGAGAACACCAATAGATTTACCATCTCAGCTGACATTATGACATCGTTATCATTAGCTCCAAGCAATAAAAGACTGGCAGCTGCAAGGTCAAACCATATTCCAAATTCTATTTCGATGTTTACTGCAATTTATGTATTATGTACATGATAAATAAGATGAAACAAATCGGGATGCTGAAAATGGCCAAAACCGCCGTAATAAGCACATCAAAAATTTATATATATATATATATATATATATATATATATATATATATATATATATATATACAGAGAGAGAGAGAGAGAGAGAGAGAGAGAGAGAAACCTCAAGACAGCACAGTTAATCTTAGGAAAAACATGAGTCCGAGGGATCATAGAAACCATTGGAAAATTGAAATGGCGATAGGTTGGCCATATTGCAAGAATGGCAGACAACCGGTGAACATCACCAATCACAACTTGGATCCGTAGAGATCAAATGCGGTACTGAAGCCGGCGGAATATGTGATGTTGAGACGAACTAGACAGTTTCAGGAAATATCGGCTCCGTGACGCCTATGACAGAGAGATGCAGCAAATCTTGGGGAAAGTCTACGTCCAAAGACGGACGATGAAAGACTGATGATGATAATTACGTATCGTAGTGTATATGTATTTATTTATTGGAATCAAATAAACCCATGATTACCTGTGTGATGGATTTTCGTTAAAATCTAAGACCTGACAATTTAGTTTAATCAGTTAGTTGTGAGTTCAAATCATGGCATTGGAATGAAGATTTTACATCTAGGTTTACGCCGATCAATTTGGTGAGTGTTGTTTCTATTTTTGTGAATATGAATGCGTGTGATTGTGTCTGTGAGTTTATAATTATATGTATGAGAGTGCACCAGAAAATGTGTGTGAGTGTCTTTGTAATTGCGTACATGAATGTGCACTCGAGAATCTGTGATTGTGTGTGTTTTTGCCGCTACAACGCATGTATATGACGGGAGGACCCTGTCATGGTTGACAATTAGGAGGTAACATTTTTCAAATGCTATCGCCAAGGTATGTAAGGTAATTATGGGAAGAAAAACAGGTAGCCGGGGAGAATTCTTTGATTACTGAATAATGACGCTATGAATTTATACGAGTGATTTGGTCAAGAAGAGCGACAAACTCTCACATCAATCTAATATGTTGGGATGCACAGTTCAGATGGTGTGAGGTCATAGAAATTCGGGAAAATCACCCAAATGAATTGATAATGATGTTATGAATTTATATAAGTGAAATATTTTGTCAAAATGCTAGTAGCCCTTGCGTTAGCTTAATATGATGGAATACATTATTCAGCTGAAAAGTGGTTTAAAGCTACAGAAAGCCTGGAAAACATGTCCGTTTAAATGGCATTCAACTATTTGGGATGATACGGAGGACAAAGACGCGTTGAAACTCCTCTCGGTACATTTATAATTTTCTAAATCTGTCTTTCTCTGTCTCTCTTTCGTCTTTCTCTCTCTATATATGTATATACTCAGTCTTTTAGCGTCCGTCGTTGGACATAAACCTTCCTCAAGATTCGCCAGACCTCTCTATCATGGGCATTGCAGAGCCAGTACTTTCTGAATTTATCTAGCTCGTCACACCATCTTACTTTCTGTCGGTCACAGCCTCACAGTTGTCTGACATTCTTGCAACATGGCTAGCCCATTGCCATTTGAGTTTTCCAACAGTTTCTATGACTTCTCGGACTGTCTTTTTTCTGATATACTATATGTTTTTTTCAGACGGAAAAAAATTCGTACTAATTAAACGAACGTCAAATTCATTTGTCCAAAATATTACCGTTCAAAATGACTGGGCTATTCAAATAAGGATTGGTACTAAGGACCCTAAAACTATCTTATTAGGTAATTCATATCTAATAATTCAAATATCCTAATTTTAATCATCTCAACTCAACTCAAGCTGTTTAATGTGTGATCAGGCATAAAGTCTTAAGGGTTTCTATTATGTAATTTTCATTGGTATGTCATAAAAGGATGACAAATCAACCAATAAGATCATCGCATTAGAGCGCAAACAAACAAATGAGCAGAAAATTACATATAAGTTCATTACATGGTTAGAAAACTAGTTTAATCGTGCTGTAAAAGGTGACGGCATATATGACAAATACGATATATACATACATTTTATATCCGTTGATTATAGATATTTGCATTGCAGTGTGCTTGGGGGATAGATTTCTATTGACCACAAACTGATTTTTTCATTATTTTTTAAAGATTTTTTAAAGATTTTTATCATTTTTACTTTTTTCATCAGACTCAAAGTGGGTGGTAAAGATTTTCAAGTTACGTCACTCGTTTCTTCTCTATTTCTGTTAGTTGTTTCAAACACTGTATTTACGCAAGCACCAAGGCTGCTATTGACAGATTCTCGTCAAATTAAGACCGGACGCGTATTTCTAATATATCTCGGGGTACTTTTTTTATCCCCCACTTTTCAAAGTGTTATTTTTGCTTTTCTTGGATCGATTCTCTTTTTTCTCATTACCTGCAGGCCCTTTTCAACATCGAGTGGGCGTCCGCGTGAAACTTCACAATTTACAATCAGGGCCACCTTCCTTACATTGTGGTGGGTTTAGAGTTGGGGTGATTTTATTAGAGGAAGAAGAGAAGATAAAAATGTGCCTCCGTAAAAAATGGTGGAAAGCATCTTCCCACTTTATCATTATAGCTACATCGTAAATACCCACTACATGAAACCTTTAAAAATGATTTTTTGAAAGTTAACAAATTTTCAGACAATTCAAAGGTCTAATGGATTGAAAGTACCTTTAATCGAAAGAAAAAAAATCTACTAGGAAACCTGTATGTTGCTAAAAGATAGAAATACGAATCTTAATCTAAAAAGATTTATACAAAAAAAAAACAAAAGCAAAAAATGATTGATTTGTAGTTTCAATAATTACTTTACCGATTAAAAAAAGCAACTAAAACAAGGCATATGTTTTTGTGTCAAGATTTCATTAACATGTCATTTTTAGGTAATTTTTTGATAAATGATAATAATACGTATAGTTTATTGAACAACATTTCGTATGTAAATCAATCTTCTTGGACTTATAGATAACAGATCATTCCATTTTTCCTTTCCGACCTTCATCCCGTTTTTTTCTTTTTTCTCTCATCCTTTCTTTCTTCCTTTCTTCATTTCACAGCCTCAATGAGGTAAGTATTTTTACTTCTCTCTTACCCTTTGTTCTGAAACTATGGCTGAAATCACGGCCAAGTCCTACATTATATTCACATTGTAAATAGACCCCCCTTGTAAATCAAATAGCTTTTTTTAATAAACAAGAGCAATAAATTCAATGATGCATCCACCATCCTTACACCCATATCTGTGATTACCGATTTCAAAGGGATTCTTAACGATATAGAAGTAGCATTACCAGTTGTGGTAGCCGTACCGAGAGGAGAAGGGCGAGGAAGTGGAAAGTGAGGATGGCTCACCCGAGAATCTGTTTATCAAAGAAACAATTATTTTGTTTACATTAAAGTTACTGTACAATTTTTGTCAATATCTTTTTTTTCTGGAACATTAGTGCATGGTTATTTCTTCATGTGGGCTTTATATGGGTATGTATAGCATCTTGGTTGAGTTACCTTTTCCGAATCCAGCCAGTTTTTGTTTAACATTTTGATGATTCGGTTAGCGATAACTTGGGTAAAAAAGTTTGTAGATGCAGTTGAGTAGACTTATTGGCTCGTGGTTGTTTAGACCTTTGAAGACTCTGAACCCTTTCTGCTGCACTTGAACTTCAGTAAAACAAATGTGATGTATATCAAACATGTTGAAGACAAAGACGCAACAATCCAAATCGAAAATGAAGACCTGAAAAAATAGACCACATCTACTTAGAACTGTGTGAAAAGGTAAAAAGGAGAAGAAATCAAGTGATTAATCACCCTGGGATGGCAAGCTTTAAAAACAAAATGATCCCATTAGTTTTTTAAAAGGAAGGTCTGCAATCATTGCATCTTTCCTATGGATCACCTATGGAGCTGAAACACGGAGCCTAACCAAAATATCGTCCATCAATCTGAGAATAATGCAACGTGCATATGAGAGAATCATGCTCAACATCACGTGGAGAGATCACCAAACATCGTTGTACATTAGGGAAAAAAAGGAGTTAAGGATATCAATTGGAAAACTCAAATGGCAATGGGCTGGTTATGTTGCAAGAATGGCAGACAACTGATGAACACCACGACTCACAACTTGGATCCCCAGAGATCATATGCAAAACTCTGGCCGAGACATGTTCTCAATTCAAGAAGCTAAGAATACATATCAACATATCTCATATTGTACGCGTAGAATTATGGGGAACATATATAGATACTTGCTTAAATACGAAAGAGAATGTAGCAAACCTTCGGAAACACAGTCAGTGTCCATTTTCAAAGATTAAAAAAAGCTTCAAATTCTTCTTTTCTGAAAATTAATTGGGAACTGGTAGTTTTATAACAGAAGCAAACGCCAAAATGCTGTCAAACGTTGTGTAAACAAACCACTTGTTTCTTTTACAAGCTCTTAGAAGACAAGACAATCAAAGAAGTTCTTCATTGTCAACAAGTTAGAAGGAAACAATTAGCCCCCAAACCAAGAAGCTTTTATTAACAGAAAAAGCTTCGTTCTTCACTCAGAACAGATAAACATTAGGGAAGATCAGATATATATGCTTGGGTATTGAGTTCTATCTCCCATCCTCGACCGGCTTAACATTATAAGATTTCCGTTTGATAAGATCGCTGGAATTATATCATGCCGAAACCTTAAAAGTAGAGAAGGGATAGATTCTGTAATGTCAGAATCCCTTTTGCCTAAAATCAAAAGTTCTTTCAACAAAGAAAATAGCTATTTTCGTGCTGGGATGTTGTCATTGCGAATAATGGTGATTATGTTGTCAATAAATATTAGGTTGGAACACAATAAACGGTCAGCATTAGTGATTTATTTTCTCCTGATTGAGCATCCGTAACCATCAAAAAGTGCAAAAGTTTCTATTCTGTTTCGTATGTGCAAGTATGTGACTGTTTGTTATTGTGTCTATGCGTTCCCGTTCTCCTGGCCATGAGATTTCGTCGACATATTTGAAAATCGGCATCAATATACAACTGGGGCGTTTCTGAAAACGTATTTTTCATTTTTGGAAAAAAATACTTTTTGATCTTTTTTTGGTCCTTATTTTGAAGGTTTTATTGATAACATCTGGTTTGTCCTGAATCTGGATGTTTCTAGATATTTTTTACTCTTATTTTAGATGTTTTCTAGTGTAAGACTCCACTGATATCACAAATAGTATTTGTTCTGACCATATTTATTCATCAATTGAATTTCTTTTACATGACTTCAAATTTCAACGCTGTGTTTGTTCAATTATTGGCTATGATGTCATGTCGAGTGCGTGTAATTTTTTAAAGCTCTGTGTGTTCTCTTTCGGATGATGCAAGATACCGTCAACCAAAACATTCAATATATGTTTCTTCAATTTCCAAGTTTCTGGCTGGATTATATATGTATAAATGCTGCATCAATGGAGTTAGAAGGCTGAAAGTTAACCCCCCTTAATAGTTTTTTTTAGTGGAGATCAATTTGAAATGCAAATTTTCGCTAAATCGATCCATATTTTGTACCACAGTACGTTCACACTTGTTTTTTTTGTGGTTTTTCAAATTCGTTTTTTTCAGTGATCCAGCCTAAGTCGAGAGAAGTAACATTCATTGATCACCCCCTTTTCTATTTTTTAATTGATCACCCCCAACATGCCATGCTACCGAAAGACGTTGGTCGCTCGACAGTTTCTATTGAGCAAAGATAAATAAACGTGATTTTTGTGTTATTATTCATTTGTTAAAAATCAGTCATTACGCAACATCAAGGGGGGCTGGGGCCTGCTTCAAAGCGAACTGTGCATCGTTTATTCTCAAAAAGATGAACCTGGTCATGGTTGTTCGTTTTCATAAGACAATGAAGAATTCAGGGCAACAGGGGAGACTCACCCAGAGACAAAAATTCAGGTGCCGAGAGCAAAGCTTGGAGTAGCCCATAGAACTGTCGGAAGACATCTCATCATCATCATCATCATCATCGTCGTCGTCAGTCTTTTAACGTCCGTCGTTGGACATAGATCTTCCCCAGGATTCGCCTCAATTCCCTACCAAGGGCGTTGCAGAGCCAGTATTCTCTAAATTTGTCTAGTTCATCTCTCCATCTTGTGTTCTGTTGGCCTTGATTTCTTATGTGATCTCTGGGGATCCATGTTGTGAGTCGTGATGTCCATCGGCTGTCTTTCATTCTTGCAACATGGCCCACTCATCGCCATTTTATTTTTAATAGTTTCTATGATGTCTCGGATTCCTGTTTTCTTCCTTATGTACTGTGCTGTCTTGTGATCTCTCCATGTAAAGTTGAGCATGATTCTCTCATGCGCACGTTGCATGCTTCTCAGTTTGTAGGTCTGTCTCTTGGTTAGTTTCCATGTTTCAGCTCCATAAGTGACTAACGGGAGAATGAATTGGTTGTGTTCTATTCTTTTCAGGATTGTTAGGATCGTCTGGTTTTTGAAAGTAGAGCTTGCTCTGCCGAAGGCTTGCCATCCCAGAGTGATTCTTCGCTTGATTTCCTCATCTTTTAAGGATCTCATGGAGATATGTTGCTCTGGGTAGATGTAGTAGTCTACCCCGCCGAGTTTTGCATCATGACAGTTATGTTTTTCTTCTCAACAACAAATCTGCAAAGAGAAGAAAAAGCAGAAGTGGGAACCTCATGATTTGACTGATGCTAAGTAGCTTACACGGTCTGAGGACTAAGATAATTGGCTTGTTCATTTCAAAATGACCCTATCCTTCAAATCATGCTTACTGTTTGTGGGTTTTTCCTGTTGGGGTGGTTGGTCTCACCAACTATACTAAACCCAGCCGTGGTTCTGGGTTAGTAAAAGAAGGCAACAAAACGGAATTTCGTTTATATGTTTTATATAGAATATTGATTATCAATATCTCTGGAGACGGGAAATGCCTATTCGCAGTTGAAAAGAGAGGAGGCAGATTATTATCTAAGTCAAAATGACGACTGGTCTCTCATGTCACGAACGGTAGTCTACTGCATGGTAGCAGCGGTTGACGGTTACTAAGGGCGGACGGCTGACACGAGGGAGAGAGGGCTGGCAACGACTCTCTTCTCCAAACCCAAATTTTACTCTGCTTTTTTTGTTACGAAAATCTCTCTTATTTAAGCACTTGGTATCGACACTGTATCTCTTGTAACCAACTTCCCTTATCTCTCCCTCTCCTGCCATTTCGACCTTTCCGGAAAAACCCAAAACATTGACCCTCATTCATCTCGCGACGCAGGTCTGTTCAATATCATAAATTAGTCTCCCCCTCTCCCAAAGACTCTGCAAATAACTTTTCTTTCATAAGCTTTTACTCTCTCTCTCTCTCTAGACCCCAAACACTGACCCTTATATCTATAGTATTTGACAGATGACACTAGATTGAAAAAGTACAGATAACTCAACTTCCCATGACATGGTCATCGAATCGGGCTTTTTCCCAAAAGCATTTGTTTTTGCAACCCAGGCCTTGACAGATGACACCAGATTGAAAAAGCACAGGTGACCCAACTTCCAATGACATCTCGAAAAACACATTATCCCCTTTAACACAGACAACTCCTTTTGTAATAACAATAGTAATTACTGGTAATAACCATAGTAATTTTTAGTAACAGCCATAGTAATTTTCGTAATTTTCAGGACACGGGGGACTCCTGGCCCCCTAGTGTCACACTGTTCATTAAAAGTGATTTCTGCGTGTTAATCGATAACGCAGCTTTCTTTGGGTCGACAAATATCGTCCATCCTCAACCTTCCCAAAAGTAAATCTCCACACCTAAAAAATTCCTCCTGACCATCTGGTGGCGTCCTATTGATTTCGAACAGATGCATCAAACGTTGCACACATTTTGGACAGCAGTAATGAACAGGGAAGGGTCTGTCCTGCTGCAAGATAATTCAAGACCTCGCACCACACAAATACCCCGGTTATGGCAAACAAATGAAGTAAGGTAACTTAAATATTGACATTTTTACAACCTTTTGACACAGGTCTCAACTCCCGCTGCTGATTTCAATTTACAAGATATATTCATGGAATTTAGTATCTGTGATATTTATGTAGTGCATCGAATGAGACTATTAAGGGATTTGCACACCTAGCGATGGCGTGATATATCATATGTGTACATGACATTAACGAAATTATTGTACGCCAGATGATCAATCATGTCATGTTAACGTACGTATATCTTACTACTGCTAAGTGTGCAAACTGACAGCCAGTCTCCATTGATGCACAACGTAAATATTTACTCCATAGGTGCAAAATTTCAAGACAATAAATTGCAATGCATATTAGTTCATTTGAAAAGTAACTTTATGGGCTTTTTGATTCCATAATCACAAGAACAAAACATATTGCTGGTTGCTGAAAAGTGCGTTAGGCAGGAAATGCTGACATTCATCGGGTATATATCTTTGTGAATTTTATTTTATATATTCATTGGATAATTCATAAATTTTGAGCACTGTGAATATCATCCCCTATGCTTTTGATTTATAGCTTTAATTATTTTCTAAGTTGTTTGTCACAATATTGCACATAGAATGCAGATGTTTAGCATAGGGTTACATTTATACTTGGTAGATCTTATAGGCTAAGTTTAATTGATGCTGAAGGTCAGTATAGGTCACCTAGGGTCATTTCTGGAAAACGTAACGAAGCACAAGGACAATGTCTCAAGATCGCTGGCTTTAACTTAACCATGCTTTTCCTATGCACTTTCTCTTTTGGGTTGTTCTAAGGTTGGATGCTGGCATCCAAAAGAAGAAATACTTATATAGTTTATCCAGAAGCCCCGTCAAACAAAGCAACGGCATTGAGTGTTCCTTTCGTTTATCTGAATATTTGTTCCATTACAGCTTCTTTTCAAAGTGTAGATAATCTTTTTTTCATCTTTGTAAGAAGGAGAAATATATCAAAGAACACACACACACACACACACACACACACATATATATATATATATATATATATATATATATATATATATATATATATATATATATATGTATATGCTGTAGGACGATGCCGATTCTGACCTGGGTACAGTATGCGCATTCTAGGGGGTAGTAGATATTCCGATAACGTATTCAAAGTCCTCAGCTACCTCGTGGCGTAGTAACACTTATACCAGTGCACCATCTGTGTTTGAACTTAAGAGTACACTCTGTGTTAACGCCGACGGAGGATATAGCGTGTTGATATGAAGTACTGAGGATATGTCCTTAATCTTTGAACCTGCGCACTTATTGATCTGTACGTGTGATCCTTTATTGTAATCCAGCTATATTACCTGTACGTTTAATATTGAGTAAATTGAATCATATCCAGAGTAGTGCAATTTTTCCCCGTCAGTATATATATATATATATATATATATGGGCTGGACTGGCGATGTTTTGAGCTTGACATTTGCCTGAATTGAATATTTATTGATCGAAAAATGAAGAAACCTTAAAAAATACGAGTATGTTTACTTGATAGAATCCGTCACGCAACGAACGACTTTTGGCAGCATACCGTCTTGGGATGATCAATTAAAAAATTTGAAAATGATCAATGAATAAGTAAGCCCTCTTAACTTTCTTTGGGCAGTGATCAGCAAGCGTGAACACTGCCCAACACCAACTGAGTATAAATCTACATTGAAAATTAAACCCATTGAAAACCTATCTAGTGGTGATTTAAAATGTACTTTTTAGTCGTATAATGGAGTAATTTTCAGCCCTCTACCCCAGTAGCGCAGCTTGTGCGCATGGTACATATATACATAGCCAGCCAGACTAATTTAAAACCGAAGAAATCTATGTTGGCTGTTTAGTGACAGTTTTGATGTCTAACTAAGAATCTTCTACTAAATTTATATTGCTTGTGAAACCATTTAGTTTTGGGTGAAAACTGCCAGGAGAAACTGTAGGGATTCCTAATATCAAAACCGCTCTAAATTCTTACATGGTTTTTTGTAGTATGCTTTATCCTCAGAAGATATGTATGTAGGGATGTATGTATCTATGCTTTCAAGGTCTTTCTCGAACTTTATCAACTGTTTAAAATAAATGAATCCTTTAACTTCTTCCAAATCTTCGTATGAATATCTGAAAATAAAAGGGACGTGTGTGAAAGATAGAGGATAATATCTGTGCTTTTGCGTGTATGTGTGCGTCTGTGAATGAATCAGAACATTATAGGTATGCATGGATGTATGTATGCGTGAGAGAGAGATACAGACAAAGAGAGAAAGTGGGGAATAGCTATGTTTTTATATTTATCTGCTTGTGTGTGTGTGTGTATGAGAGAGAGAGATAGAAGAGGGAGAGAGAGATTGTGTTTGTGTGTATATATATATATATATATATATATGCGTGTGATGAAGAGAGAGCATGAGAGTTTTTCCAGTGAGTGACAATAAAAGGACTGATATAAGGTACGTCTGTACATATGTGTATGAAAGAGAGTGTGTGTACGCATCTAAATTTGAGAAAGCATGGGTGTATTCCAAAAGTTACGTAACTTTGTGTTTTTGACTTGTTTGCCCAACAGATACAAATTGAAAAGATATACTGCTGGGAAGCTGATGAAATTCTCTTTCAAATAATATATAGTTTCAATCTAAGCTAAATTTTGTCAACTAAATTGCTCAATATTCTACAATACCATTTTGGAAACTGACATTTCGGAGGCCTTGTCATGACGAGTTTATCAATAACATCTAGATTCTCCAGAACTCATATGTTTTTAGCTGTTTTATTTTTACTCTTTTTCAGATGTTTTCCAGTGAAAATGCTAGTGATATCTTATATCATTTTGACCATATTTATCCTTCAATGGAATTTCCTTACATGACACTACGGTTACTCAATTATTGACTGTGATGGCTAGTTCAATTAATTTTAAGTCAATAACTAGATCAGCTATTAGCAAACAAAATGTGAGTACGTCTTTATGAGAGACATGTTATTGCCGCTTAGATTCTTTAGAGTTAATGCTAAAGCAGGCGATTTAAAAATGATCCTAGGCCAGGTTTCAAAGACATCGGACAAACATTGGATAACACGACCGGCTTTTTTTAAAAAAGTTTTTTTCCCCAAACAGAACGACTCTCTTTGAGCTATACAAGATTGGTAAAAAAAAAGTCATCGTTATTTTCCAATCAATAAGTATCCAATTCAAGCAAAAATCAGGTTCAAAGCATCGATGGTGCGATGATCAAATAAAAAAAAGGAGCCTCTCAATGTGCCTCTATATTTACTGAATGCTTCCCAACCAATCGTTGTATAACTCTTCACATCACTCTAATGGTATTTCTCTTACTTTATCAACTGACCTGAGCAAATACACACACACACACTCACACACACACACACACGCACTTGCGTACAGGCACACACACGCGTGCGTGCGTGTATTGGTGTTGGGTCCCTTTAATTTTCAGATATCTGTATAAAAATGTGGCAGAGTTTAAAAGATACGTTTACTTTACACGTTTGAGAAAATTAGAGAGAGACAATGAGAGCGAAGTGTGTGCATGTATGTACACATACACACACACACACACACAGACTCACAGATGTATGTATATATGTATGTATGTATGTGTGAGTTCTGTGTATTCATGTCCGCCTGCGTGTTTTCATATCTATCTATCTCTGTTCAGATCTATCTATCCATGAGCGTCCACTGCCGGGAGGCATGACTTGACCGCAATGTGGAAGAAGAAGAATAATAATAATAATAATAATAATAATAATAATAATAATAATAATAATAATAATAATAATAATAATAATAATAATAATAATAATAATAATAATAATAATAATAATAATAATAATAATAATAATAATAATAATAATAATAATAATAATAATAATAATAATAATAATAATAATAATAATAATAATAATAATAATAATAATAATAATAATAATAATAATAATAATAATAATAATAATAATAATAATAATAATAATAATAATAATAATAATAATAATAATAATAATAATAATAATAATAATAATAATAATAATAATAATAATAATAATAATAATAATAATAATAATAATAATAATAATAATAATAATAATAATAATAATAATAATAATAATAATAATAATAATAATAATAATAATAATAATAATAATAATAATAATAATAATAATAATAATAATAATAATAATAATAATAATAATAATAATAATAATAATAATAATAATAATAATAATAATAATAATAATAATAATAATAATAATAATAATAATAATAATAATAATAATAATAATAATAATAATAATAATAATAATAATAATAATAATAATAATAATAATAATAATAATAATAATAATAATAATAATAATAATAATAATAATAATAATAATAATAATAATAATAATAATAATAATAATAATAATAATAATAATAATAATAATAATAATAATAATAATAATAATAATAATAATAATAATAATAATAATAATAATAATAATAATAATAATAATAATAATAATAATAATAATAATAATAATAATAATAATAATAATAATAATAATAATAATAATAATAATAATAATAATAATAATAATAATAATAATAATAATAATAATAATAATAATAATAATAATAATAATAATAATAATAATAATAATAATAATAATAATAATAATAATAATAATAATAATAATAATAATAATAATAATAATAATAATAATAATAATAATAATAATAATAATAATAATAATAATAATAATAATAATAATAATAATAATAATAATAATAATAATAATAATAATAATAATAATAATAATAATAATAATAATAATAATAATAATAATAATAATAATAATAATAATAATAATAATAATAATAATAATAATAATAATAATAATAATAATAATAATAATAATAATAATAATAATAATAATAATAATAATAATAATAATAATAATAATAATAATAATAATAATAATAATAATAATAATAATAATAATAATAATAATAATAATAATAATAATAATAATAATAATAATAATAATAATAATAATAATAATAATAATAATAATAATAATAATAATAATAATAATAATAATAATAATAATAATAATAATAATAATAATAATAATAATAATAATAATAATAATAATAATAATAATAATAATAATAATAATAATAATAATAATAATAATAATAATAATAATAATAATAATAATAATAATAATAATAATAATAATAATAATAATAATAATAATAATAATAATAATAATAATAATAATAATAATAATAATAATAATAATAATAATAATAATAATAATAATAATAATAATAATAATAATAATAATAATAATAATAATAATAATAATAATAATAATAATAATAATAATAATAATAATAATAATAATAATAATAATAATAATAATAATAATAATAATAATAATAATAATAATAATAATAATAATAATAATAATAATAATAATAATAATAATAATAATAATAATAATAATAATAATAATAATAATAATAATAATAATAATAATAATAATAATAATAATAATAATAATAATAATAATAATAATAATAATAATAATAATAATAATAATAATAATAATAATAATAATAATAATAATAATAATAATAATAATAATAATAATAATAATAATAATAATAATAATAATAATAATAATAATAATAATAATAATAATAATAATAATAATAATAATAATAATAATAATAATAATAATAATAATAATAATAATAATAATAATAATAATAATAATAATAATAATAATAATAATAATAATAATAATAATAATAATAATAATAATAATAATAATAATAATAATAATAATAATAATAATAATAATAATAATAATAATAATAATAATAATAATAATAATAATAATAATAATAATAATAATAATAATAAGTGGTAGTTGTAACATTCGGACCGCAGGCCCCTCCCCCGAATGAGCCCTGTGATGATTTTCGAAGGTTCAAAAGATATTTTACTTTAGGCTTTAAGAATGATTATTCTTGATATTTTGATGATTTTCGAAGGTTCAAAAGATATTTTACTTTAGGCTTTAAGTGACTATTCTTGATATTTTGATGATTTTCGAAGGTTCAAAAGATATTTTACTTTAGGCTTTAAGAATGATTATTCTTGATATTTTGATGATTTTCGAAGGTTCAAAAGATATTTTACTTTAGGCTTTAAGAATGATTATTCTTGATATTTTGATGATTTTCGAAGGTTCAAAAGATATTTTACTTTAGGCTTTAAGAATGATTATTCTTGATATTTTGATGATTTTCGAAGGTTCAAAAGATATTTTACTTTAGGCTTTAAGAATGATTATTCTTGATATTTTGATGATTTTCGAAGGTTCAAAAGATATTTTTCTTTAGGCTTTAAGAATGATTATTCTTGATATTTTGATGATTTTCGAAGGTTCAAAAGATATTTTACTTTAGGCTTTAAGAATGATTATTCTTGATATTTTGATGATTTTCGAAGGTTCAAAAGGTATTTTACTTTAGGCTTTAAGAATGATTATTCTTGATATTTTGATGATTTTCGAAGGTTCAAAAGATATTTTTCTTTAGGCTTTAAGAATGATTATCCTTGATATTTTGATGATTTTCGAAGGTTCAAAAGATATTTTACTTTAGGCTTTAAGAATGATTATTCTTGATATTTTGATGATTTTCGAAGGTTCAAAAGATATTTTACTTTAGGCTTTAAGAATGATTATTCTTGATATTTTGATGATTTTCGAAGGTTCAAAAGGTATTTTACTTTAGGCTTTAAGAATGATTATTCTTGATATTTTGATGATTTTCGAAGGTTCAAAAGATATTTTTCTTTAGGCTTTAAGAATGATTATCCTTGATATTTTGATGATTTTCGAAGGTTCAAAAGATATTTTACTTTAGGCTTTAAGAATGATTATTCTTGACATATTGATATTTCTACTTCTGAGATGGTTTTCTTTGCGATTCCGATAAGTTTTCACTTCGATGAATTGCCCACTGCCAAATTCTGCCTAATGAAAAAGACAAAAAAAAAAAAAGTTGAGAGAGTGGTCTGTTGTTTCTTGGAGCTGCACGTGGGTAAGTGGAATTAAATTTATAATTTATAGTTTAAAATTAATAATTCTCCACCCCCCCACCGAGATAAGAGGTGTCTTATGGGAAAGTAATGCCTAGCTACCCCCCTCCCCCCCGAGTATGAATGAATGGAGTCTGTCCACCACTGACCGTTAGGACCCCTCAGTAGATATAGGCTGGCAGGGGGAAATCCACCGTGGGAGAAGAACACAGATTGCGAGACTTAGTATAAGTCAAGACTTAGAAGATTTAAGGGAGACGTATGATCTCCAAGGTTGTTAATTTTATCCAGACGAAGCTTAGTGCTAATTTTTAGGCCTGAATTTCAGAGGGGATGGTCATACCACCAAATAGATATATCTGTGCAGCAGAATGGCCTATCCACGTAAGGTCGTACCATGGGTTATAAGAACTGGTGGAACTCTGAGAATGCCACTGAGCTCATTGCCCTCAACGAACCCACCAAGGTCTGGTGCTACCTTAAAAGAACCAAAAAGAGCTGGTGGGGCTCTTCGGTTATTTATGAACCACATCGGTCTTAACCAACCCACCAAGGTCTGGTGCTACCTCAAAGAACCAAAAACCCCTATCATGACAGTACAACCAAACCATTTTACCGCAAAAAACGGGGCACAAATTCAAGATTTGTGTGTCGTAACCGGCAGGTGTTCCCTTGTTAGCCACCAGGAGGGACCCGGTCGTCATCCTGTGACTGCTGGCCAAAACTCCGGCTCGTGTACCCTTAATGGCCTTCAGGAGGGACACAGTCGTCACATAGCTACTGTTGGCCAAGACTCATATACCACTAACGACACCCAGGGAAGGTGCGGTCCTCACGGAGTGACTGCTATAAAAAACAAGAGGAAGAGATGGACAAGGGAGGAGAATAGACTAGTTATGTACTGTTACTTTAAAAGCAAGCCTTCAGTGCGATCTTATAGGGAGCGTATGCTCCGAATATGGAGGGAAAAATCTGATGTGGAAGTATCAAACCAACGCCTTGCTGACCAAGCAAAGCAAATTCAAAAGAAGAAATGGCTGTCTGAGACTGAACTACTAGAGATTCGCATTAATGTAGAGAGAGGTTCAGGTGACACATCTGAAGAATGCCCCCCCAGCACAATTAGTACCAATAACAAAACTAGAATAATTCCCCATGAGACCCCCACAGTAAGGTATGTATCAGAGGGTGATGACGAGGCACCTACGGTAGAAGAGAACACCAAAATACAAGCTTTGAAAGAGATCATGCTAGGAGAGAAAACAACACTCCCCTCCCTAAGAGACAAAGACAGAAAGAAAGTCGGAGAAGTGACCGAGCAGGTCAACTGCCTCTTACAGCACATAGAAACAAACACCCTCCTAGAACTCAACAACCTAACTTATGCAGGGGCGAAAATGGTAGCACAAAGCTTTACAACACAAGATAGGGACCCGAGCAATAATAGGGAAGGGAAACCCAACTGGGAGAGAAGGTTACAAAGGCAGATCTCCCAACTACAGAGAGATGAAGTACTGCTTAGAAATACACCACACACAGACAGACCACGAGTAAGACTTAATAACAAATACAAGGTAACGCAAAAAGGCATCGCAACTGTAGTCGAAGAGTTACACCAAAAAAGACTAGCCAAAGAGGCAAGACTAAAAAGATACAGACTAAGAACGGCCCAATACACACAAAACCGCACATTCCAAAACAATGAGAAAAAGTTTTACCGAGATTTAAATGGGGAAAGAAGGCAGGACATGAAACCAGATGCCACAGAGGCCAAGAACTATTGGAATAGCATATGGGGGCACCCAAAAAGACATAACGTAACACCGCAATGGTTAGGAAACATGAGAAAAGAACTAGAAGATATAGACAAGGGAGAACCAATAGTACTGAATGAAACCACATTGAAACATACTCTTAGGAAAGTAGCCAACTGGAAAGCACCGGGTCCCGACGGGATCCATGGGTATTGGTTCAAAAAATTTACCACGTTACACGGCAGACTCACTCACCTACTCCAAAATTGTCTGAATGAAGGCAAAGCACCAGAATGGATGACTAAAGGCAGAACCACCCTCATCCAAAAAGACCCGGGAAAGGGGAACATAGCAAGCAACTATAGACCAATCACTTGCCTACCACTTATGTGGAAAATCCTGACCGGGCAAATAGCAGAGAGAATATACATGTCAATGGATAGAAGGGGGCTACTACCAGAAGAACAGAAAGGGTGTAGGATAGGAACCAAAGGGGCAAACGATTTACTCTACATAGACCAGATGATCTTAAAAGAAGTAAGGAAAAGGAGAAAGAATATCGCAATGGGATGGATAGATTACAAAAAGGCATACGATATGATTCCACATAGCTGGATACTCGAATGCCTTAGAATGTTCAAAATTAGCGAACCGGTGGTTAAATTCATTGGTAATTCAATGGAAGACTGGAAAGTAGATTTGACAGCTGCAGGGGACAAACTAGCCGAGGTAGGGATAAAAAGGGGGATCTTCCAAGGGGACTCGTTGTCCCCACTGTTATTTGTTCTAACAATGATACCGCTTAACAGAATCCTGAAAAACAGCAAAGGATACCACTTCTCTAAAACAAAAGGAAAGGTCAACCACTTAATGTACATGGACGATATTAAATTGTTTGCGAAAAACAGGGGAGAGCTTGAGACTCTGTTCAACGAAGTAAGGGAATATAGTGAGGACATAGGAATGGAGTTTGGGATAGAAAAATGCGCAATAATGGTGATGCATAAAGGAAGGCTTTCAATGACTGAGGGAATTGAACTTCCGGACAACAACAAGATTAGGGCATTGACTGCACAGGACCGATACAAGTACCTAGGTGTCCTTGAATGTGACACGATAAAACGGGAAGAGATGAAAGAGAAGATTAAGAGGGAATACCTTAGAAGGATAAGGAAAATATTAGAAACCAAATTAAATAGCAGAAATCTAATAAAAGGAATGAACACCTGGGCTGTGTCAGTAGTTAGGTATACAGGACCATTCCTAGGATGGACAAAGGAAGAGCTCCAATCAATGGATAGGCGAACAAGGAAACTTATGACGATGCATAAAGCATTACACCCTAGGGATGATACAGATAGACTATACGTTAAGAGAAAAGAAGGTGGTAGGGGGCTCATCAGCATAGAAGATTGTGTCCAGAGAGCTAAAGTAGTCCTAGATAGATATGTGCAAACAAATAGTGAAGAAATCATAAAGAGCGCGAGGGATAGTGCAACAAACAAAGTAGAAAGCAATGGAACGGTACAGCAAACTAGAAAAGAAAAGTGGGAAGGGAAAAAATTGCACGGCGAGTTTAAAAGACAGATAAAAGATATAGCAGACGAGAAATCATGGACGTGGTTACGAAAGGGAAACCTTAAGAGAGAAACAGAATCGCTCATCATGGCAGCCCAAAACAAAAGCATAAGGACAAACTACATAAAAGCAAAAATCGACAGAACTCAGACAAACAGCAAATGCCGCATGTGCGGTGAAAGAGATGAGACAGTAAACCACATAACTAGTGAATGTAGTCAACTCGCCCAGAAGGAGTATAAGCATAGACACGATAGAGTAGCAACGATGATACACTGGGAACTAAGTAAACAAATGGGATTCAACCATGGGGAAAAGTGGTATCAGCACAAGCCAGAGGCAGTTTTGGAGAATGACAACCACAAACTACTGTGGGACTTTGACATCCAAACTGACCACCTCATCCAGGCAAGAAGGCCGGACTTAGTAATAGTAGACAAAAAAAGGAAGGCCTGCCAAATAATAGACGTTGCTGTGCCTGCAGACCATAGAGTAAAAAAGAAGGAGGGTGAAAAAAGGGAAAAATACCAGGACCTAGCAAGGGAGTTGAAGAAAATGTGGAACATGAAAACCAGGGTAGTACCGGTCATAGTGGGAGCACTAGGAACTGTCCCCAAAACGCTGAGGGAGAGACTGGAGGAGATCGGGATTAGGGGGAGGATAGAGACCGTACAGACCACAGCACTACTTGGAACTGCACGGGTACTGAGGAAGGTGCTAGAGATATAAGTACTGCAACGAATCGTAGCTCTGTCATGATATGCGAAAGAGAGAGGAGACGTTAGCTGAAGACCTGAGGAGACTTATTGTCACTCAGCCTTCAGCGATAACCACTGGGCAACCGGTGTGAAACTGTAAATCGCAGAATTACTGCGACCTATGAGTACTAGGAGAGGAGGGCTGGAGACTTGAGGAGACTTGCTGTCACTCAAACTCCAGCGGTTACCACCAGGCAACTAGTGTGAGATTCCAAATAATAATAATAATAATAATAATAATAATAATAATAATAATGATAATAATAATAATAATGATAATAATAATAATAATAATAATAATAATAATAATAATAATAATAATAAGAAGAAGAAGAAGAAGAAGAAGAAGAAGAAGAAGAATGATAATAATAATAATACTGTGTTTTTACTTGGAAAGATTATGTTGGGGTTACATAAAACGATTCTGCTGCACCATGATCGTTTATTGACGATAATGTTACAAATTTTTAAATCTTTTGCCTACCGTAAAACGATCCGATACGATGGTAGGATGCTTCGTTTAATCCCCTCTCTACCTTACCTCCACCCAGTGGATATCTATCTATCGATCTATCTATCGATCTATCTATCAAAGTCGGTATCACTCTTCATATATATATATATATATATATATATATATATCAATCGTCCCTTATGTATTTGAGTATCTATGTCGTTCTGAGTCTGCCCATCTGTTGATAGATAATACAGTTATTTCCCATTCTGTTTCAATTCGTCTCAATCCGTATAAAAATACGAACACAGGTCTGTTTGTTGCTCCTGACTGAAACCAATGATTTTTCCTGACGCAGACATTACACCTGCCCATTCACAGATCACAAGCGAACATCCAAATGGAAACAGGGGAGAGATGTCATAGACAGTAGCAGTATTTGTAATAGCAGCTATTGTAGCTCGTTTTCAAGCACTAAAAAAAAACAAGGTATATGTGGCTACGAGTACCGAATTATAGCAACTGGAGGCCCTGTGCTAGGATAGGGTTTCTCAAATTAGAGTCCAAGACCACTCGGGGGGAGGTTGGATTACATAAAGATGATTGGGTGTCGAAGAAATGTTTAAAAATCTTTTTAATAAATATTATTTTGTAAGTAATGTTTGTATTCTTTTCTATCAACTCACAAAAATAAACTCCTTTTGGTGCCGTTTGTGGTATTGGCTCAGTGCTATGTATTAACCTAAAAAGAATATATTTTGTTTTCATTACATTCAAGTAATTTAGTTTGAAAATATTCTCTCCCGTAATAAATACCGTACACGTAAAATATAACCCGGACTTTCATCGTTACAAATGAAATAAAATTAATAGCAAACCAGCGTGGCTTCGCAGGGTCAAACTTCACTTCAACTTTTATTCCGACGGAAGATGATTACTACAACTTTTGTATTGTATATATAATGAATATAGGTATATAAGACTCGTCAGTATGGATCAGTTGGTAAGAGAGCCGCTGAGCAATCATTCGATCAAGATTTCAAATAGTAAGGAAATGTTAATTTTCACGAAATGGTTTGGTTTAACCTGACAGGATAGACAAACATAGGAGAGTTTAATGTCCTATGTTGGATGAGGATTGTTCTTATTACTGAAGAAAAATAAAGTCAGCGCCGATCTGTACTGGAGTTCTTTTTTTTCTGGTATGGTTATGAGGCCCTGATCTTCAGCCCGCCCACTCCATGTGTGTATCCGGTTGTGGTGGTTATTCATTAAGATATAATTAACAGTTGGAAAAGTTTATATGGCTCATGTGAGAATTGAGGAAAGAGAGGAGGATGGGGATTCACTCAATAGAAATCAACGCATTTTGGCTGTATGCTATGTTGAGGGTGATCAATTTTTAAAAAAATGGAAAGAAGGGTGATCAATGAGGTGCCTTACTAGGGGGAAAAAAAAAAAGAAACAGCATGAAAATTTCCGGACACAAACTAATGGACTAATTTAGTATGAACTTAAATTGTAAATTGAACCCACCTTCAAAGTACTTTTTGGTGAGAATTTGAAAAGAAAAAAAGAAAAAAAAAACATTTATCTAGACAAAATAAGTTATAGATGTTTACATTTTCAGCCCTCTAGCTCCATTGGTACAGCTTGTATGCGTGATACATACATATATTCATACATTACTAACCCAACTAACTTGTAAACGGAAGAAACCTATGTTGACAGCCTTGGTGATTAACGGTTTCTAATAAATAAATGAATCAATCAACGAAAGACTGTTAATCCAGGAAGGAAATGAAGGAAAAATTGGGCGGGACGAATGAAAAAAAAAAAAAGAAAAAAAAAAGAAAGAATATTGAGTGAGGAAAAATTGAATAAATAATAATAAAGACCGAAAGAAAGAAAATGAAACGCAGGCTGCGCGAATGAAGGAAAGAAAGAAATAGTAAAATTGTAAGAATAATTCTAAAATATAGGAAGCAAGAGAAAGAGAGAGAATGAAAAGATGTATGAAGGAAAGAATGAAAAAAAGAAAGAGAGGGGGATGTATGAATGGATTGAAGGAAGGAAGAAAGAATGGAAGGAAGGTTTGAAGAATAGAGACGGAAAGAAAAGAAGGCTTTAGAGAGAAGGAACAAATAAGAAAGAATGGAAGGGTGTAAGAAATAAAGAATGAAGAAAGGAAAGAAAGGAAAGAAAGGTGCAGGAAAAACGAAAGGAAGGGTGGAAGGGTGAGTTAAAGAAAGAAACAATAAATGGATGATAGAAAGAAAGACACAAAGAAACTGTTTTCTTTCCAACAACACCATCTTCTTTAGCTGCGCCAAAAAATAAATGAATATTTATACGAATTTCCCGTAGACATGGTTATAAATAGAATCTCTTTCCCGTCACCATTTGAAAATTACTCACATTCATCTCTCATAAGTGAAATAGAAATGAGCAATCAAAGGTACAATCAGATCTATTCACATGCACGCACATGGGGCCTCTGTGAGGAGGGCGCATTTGGTGAATCGTACCGGGGTCCGTAGGTCGAAAAGGAGGGATCGATAGTTTTGGGGGGTAAAATTGTGTATCGGAACTGTCAAGTCCATACGATATGATCATTAATTAAAAATGTTGACTGTATCGATTACGCGAGGAAATGTAGTATAGCCCGCTAAAAGGGTTATTAAAGATGAAAAACAGGATGGCTAATAACTAGGGTATTTGTGCAGTGTGTGAATGTGTATGACACAGGTGGGGGGTGAAAACAGCTTTGCATCGCCTTATAAAATCCCTCTGGGAGGCCCTGCACGTAAGTCGCACTAATACATAGACATATGAATAGGTGTCAGATTGATAATATAAAACAACTAACACACATATCAGTGCAAGAACACGGATTGTTATGAAAGAGAATGACAGTAATGACAGAACAAATCCAGATTTTCCAAGTCTAACGTACAATTATGCTCACACGCAAGGAAGGAAATCCTTACGCATTCTATAAAAAGAGATTTGTTTAAAATTATTATTTATCTATTGCTAGACTTCTAGATAACACTCAATTTCAGTGGTTGATATGCCCTGGAATGCAATTTTAATCAATCTAAGGTACTCAGTTTTCAAAATTTTTGGGAGCGCTTACCCCAAGAATCCCTTAGGAGCACCCAATCAACTTATTCTCAACATAAAAACTTGACTGGTCTAAAAATCTATGATTTTTTACTTGTGTCCACCTTGCCGTATGGGACCTCACCTGCATCATGCTAGAATGAGCACTTAACCGTAGAATAACGATTTGCAAGCAAGTCAAGTAGAAGTGAGTTCGAATCTCGCTGGGTGCTCCAAGCTGAAGACGTCGTGGCAGATTGAGTAATCTAAGCTTAGTAAATACCCGTAACACTGTGTTGTTTTCTCATTGTTTATATGAGGAAAGTATTAAAAAAATGGCTACTATTCCCTTAAAACTTTGCTTTTATGACTAAGGCCATGATATTCATACGTGATTCTTTTTCTCACTTTATATGATTAAAAATGTTTTTTTTTCCGTTGTCCAATTCAAAACAAGTAAAATATCCCTGTCCTGGTCACAAAAACAAAGTTTGACGAGAATAACTGACAACCTCACATGGAGAGATTACTAGATAGCACAGTATATCAGAGAGAAAACAAGAGACATCATAGATCCCGGTGGAAAACTCAAATGGCGATGGGTAGGTTAGGTTGCAAGAATGGCAGATAACCGATGGCTCACAAAATGGTTTCTCAGAGATCAGATGCACAAACAAAGTCGACAGAATATGGATGGAGAGATGAACTAGACAAATTCAGAAAGTATCTCCACGACGCCCACGATATAGAGCTGTGGCTAAATTTGGGGAAGGTCTATGTCCAACGACAGACGATAAAAGACTGATGATGATGGTGATACTCTTAGATATCATCAGTCAGAAAATAACACTTATTATCCTGGGACAAAACTCTATAAAAACTTTGTATAGTATAATCAGTCTGATACTGCAAAAGTTACAGTAAACAATAAGTACTTGCTGGCTGAAATCTGTTTACTAATCTGACCACAAGCTATAGTACCTGGCGTTCCTTAATAGTAACCCTCCTGAGTACTGATAGGCTTCAAAGTTGCTTAACTTCGTTGATCAAACTGAAACCGTTGCTTTCGCCTGGAGGACAAATCTATGTACATGTATGTGCCCGTGTATATCTATGCGTATATTCACGCATACACGATTTATGAGATAGTTCAGGTCTGGGCATAGAAGAGTAATAATTGTTAATACCAGGGAACATATCCCATTATGTAAGTGTGAATGTTAGCAGCAACACACACGTATGTACATGCAAACACACACGCATACATATATAGGTACGCAGATACACGCACATATATGTATATGTACGTGTATACACACACCCATATACATATATATATGCGTGGGGTTTCACGCTATAGAGAGCCTTGAGTTAAATCTCATCCTCGAAGGATGATGTGTAAATTCCTATGCATATATATATATATATATATATATATATATATATATATATATATATATATATATATATATATCCTATGCATATATATATATATATATATATATATATATATATATATATATATATATATATATATGCATAGGAATTTACACATCATCCTTCGAGGATGAGATTTAACTCAAGGCTCTCTATAGCTATATATTTGTTCATGGCTGAGTACAAAATTACCTGATCTCATCTGCATATTGCTGCAGGAGTCAGAGTTGTGTCAGTGAACGGGTCGCACTGCATGGGAAACATATCTCTTGGAATTTGGCTTATTCTTCATTTAAGATCTTAGGTCACAAATGACCAGTTTTGGTGAGTGTGTCATGGAAATATATATGCATATATATTAAAGAACTTGTCAAGGTTTATAATCATGGTAACTGGTAATCGTCAACCATTGTAACATGCCAGTGACGAGAGAGATATCAGGCAATGAGACAGCGTACAGGGAAAAGTGAATTCAAGCCTTATCAAAAGAGTGACATCAGGGGAAAGTGAAAATAACTTCACCTAGAATTAGAACTCCATATATTGGACCTGTTTATGTGCCTATGACCATTAGTTCACTCCACGGGCGTACACACACACACACACACACACACAGACACACACAGACACAGACACAGACACAGACACACAGACACACAGACACACACACACACATATATATATATATATATATATATATATATATATATATATATATATATATACACCAAAAGTGCGTCGCAGATGGATCAACTCTTATCAGAACCGATGTGAAATTCCAGCTCGGGTAGTTTTGGACCCCTTCACACTAAAGTCTTTGAAAAAGGCATGAATCCACTCCCCGGCTCCCAGCTAATAATAACAGGAAAATTACAGCCCTTTGACCCAATAAGGCAATCCATCTGAAGCAATGGCTCTTAAACTTTTTTCGTATCCGGCGTCCGTCTTTCAGATATTTGCGCAGATTTCCATTTCCTGTACAACGATTTCACTGATAAGCAGCCGTAGACGCTCGATGGATCCTGCAATGAAGTTATTAATATATATTTATATTTTTATAGCTTGCATTTACAAATAGGTGACTAAAATAGAAACGACGTCATTCAATTCAAGTTTCAGACAATCAGGAGATAAACATCTGACATAATCATCTGATGGAATAAAACTAGCAGTTACTCCCTTATTGATTTATCAACATGAAATTTAATATTTCACAAACAGTTTCAAGTTTTCTCTTTTACTTGTTTGCCAATATTAACGTTATTATCAATATTAATGGTTAACAATTATACGTCTATGCTGAATCCTGGATGATGACAACTGCTTAAAAAGCCACCTCTTATTCCTTGTTACTCTTTACAAAAGAGTAAAGGTTGGCATGCTTTCGGCTGAGAAAGCCTGACTTTGAAGAACACAAAATTCCCACTAGTCCTGAATAGAAAGGCATACAATCAATGCACCCTCCTGATAGTCACCTATGGAACTGAAAAATGGAAACTAACCAAAAAGATTGCCCCACAAACTGAGAACCATACAACGTGCACATGAAAGAATCATGCTCAACCTCACATGGAGTGATCATAAGACAATAGAGTAAATTAGAGAAAAGATAGGAATCTGAGATATCATAGAAAAAAATAGAAAACTCAAATGGCAATGGGCTGGACATGTTGCAAGAATGACAGACAACTGCTACACATCACGACCCAAAACATGGATCCTCAGATATCATATGCAAAATTATGGCCGACAGAAAATTAGATTGAGTGACGAGCCAGATAAATTGAGAAAGTATTGGCTCCGCATTGCCCATTATAGAGAAGTGTGGCAAATTTTGGGAATGTCTATGGCTAACGATGGATCCTAAAAGGCTGCTGCTGCTGCTGATGATGAAAGACAAGAGAGCTGTCCAAAGACATTGGAAACTGCTCTCATCACCGAACACAAGACCTTGAAAGGATACAAGATCACACCCAGGTTCCAACAGGGTGTAAAGTCATTATGAAGTTTTATAAGAACTGTCGAAAACTCCCCTTGGCATGTGTGTGTGTATGTCAGGGATCGACGTGAGAAGTCTTCCACGGTTGATGCAAACAGCGGAAAAACATCACAAAGAGCTAAAGGCTGATCAAGGGAGATCTGGAGTCATGCTTTCAACATGTACTACATTCTGCACTATAAACCAAGAGTTGCTTTATGGGTGAAGGCTAAGGAAGAACCCATTACTGAAAAACGTATGAAAGAGAGGACTGATATTTACCAAAGATCAACTGGACCAACCATTATATTTCTGGACAGAGAAAACCAAAACAGATCTTTGGGGCAATTTGCATAAGCAATTAGTTTATTGACAACGGAATTAAGATTATAAAGAAACGAACGATTCACCAGAAATTAAGCATGACGGAGGATTCGTAATTTTGTTGGTTGCTTTGATGCCTCTGGTATTCGAAGACTTGGCAGTATCGAAAGAATAATAAGATCAAAATATTATCATGGGAATTTCGAGAGAAATGTGCTACCGAATGTAAGAAGAACTTGGCCCGAAGATCGTGAGTTCTCCAGCACGAGAGAAACTCAAGGAAAATATCTAAAAGCACACGAAAATAATGAAAGGGAGTACAATGGACAGTTCAAAAATAGCAAGCAATCAGTCTTAATCTCAATCCCATTGGACATTTCTTGGTGAAAGCTGAGACTACCAGCCAATAGGTATAAATAGCTTATAGATAGCCATAAGAAATGTTTGGAGACAGTCATCGTTACCAAATGGTGTGCTACAGAATATTAATGAAGAACGCCTTTATTTCTGACCAGGTAATATATTCTTTTTCTTTGAAATTATTACATCATTGTTGAAAAATATTGTCATTTTTTTGCTAAATTACTTTCATTTCAAGATATTCTGATGATATAAAATTAGTACAGTTGGTTTATTTTGGAAAATATTGCACAGATTATACAACAAATTCAAGGGTGCCAATAGTGGTGGTTTGGAATGTGAACTGAGAGATCTATCTATTTCAACTTTCACAAGTTTCACAGTAGAAACATACCTATGTTGTAAAACCATCTGTGTCCCGAGGCAAACATTTCAAATTGTATGTTATTCATAAATCATTCTCTGGTGAGAAAAAGCTTTTTACTTCTTACAGCTAAGACCTCCAAACGATGATAACAAAATATTCGTACAAAAATATTTCTGTATCAAAACTACACTCTCATCGTCTAGACATTAATCAGTTATTGGCTGATAATTAGTACGAAATCCCCTTTACTTCAACAATTTTCTACAGTCAATTATGAAAAAATAATAATATTACGATTATGTATATCGTTGTTTTCTCAGAGATTTGAATGTAGCTTACATTTTCTTTGAATATGATAGGTGATACATGTTATATAAAATATGTAATATCAATTTTGTTTATCTTATATTTCATGTACCACCATTTTTTCATTGAATCATATGGGGTTTCTACTGAATATTAGACAAAAACTGATTAATGATCGGAGGTAGTGGAGTTTTGAAACAGAAATTTCAATTACGAAGGTTGTATTATCTTAATTGGGAGGTGTTAGATGTACAAAGTAAAAAGCTTTTCCAAATAGAGATTGAATGAATCACATAAAATTTTGGAAGTTTACTTTGGGGCGCAGAAAGTTTTACAACACAGGTGATTTCCCATTGTGTGAACTTATGAATGTTAGAATAAAATAAAATCAAATCTCCGTTCCCATTTCTGGCCACCGTTTTTGGCACTCTTGCCGTTTTTATATAATCTGGAAAATATTTTCAGAAATAAATTGAATGTACTAATTTTGTATCATCAGAGTATTTTAAAAGGAAGTTCAAAGTATTATTACCAAAAACAAACAATATTTTCAATTCACATATAGTAATGTCAAAGAAGAAATAGAATAATATTGTATTGCTCGCTATTTAGCAACGATGACTGCTCCAAATATTTCTTGTAGCTATCTATTAGCTTTCTGCACCAATCAGCTGAAAGTCTCAGCGCTAGCTGAAGTATCATCAGAGGGATTAAAATCAGGACTCATCACTGGCCAGTTTAAAACAGTCCATCCCCCCCCTTCAAAGATCCTGGTGTATATAGTAATATTAAGGATACCTCCATCTCTGAGGATTTACAATTGAGATATATCAGATAATAGCTAAGAACCAGGGAATGATACGAATATCACAGGGGTCGATAGGTGTACCTGCACATCCAGGGTTAAAGTCAGTAGTTGAGAAAAAAACAAACATTTTTCGTTAATTGCAATTATGATATAGCAGTCGCAAATCCGTGCAAATCCCTGAAAAGGGGGACCAGGCAAAGAAGTTCTAACAACTGATCTAAATGTTTGAAATTCGTCTAAAATATAAACACTGCATATATATATATATATATATATATATATATATATATATATATATATAACGCAATCCAATGCGTGTATAAAATAGAGTGACTTGCCCAAATCAACCTTTTAAGTCCTGTTGCCTATATGATAAAAAGTTAAATAATCTTACTACCCTGTAAAAATTATAGTGCCCCTGAACATTTACCACCGTTTTGAGAGTTCACAGCGCCGCATAATCAAGAATCACTGATCTGAAGAAGGCGACTCTGTCAATAATTCTTTAGCTTGTCAGTTGCCTTAGTAGTCTCGGCCCGCCGAAAATAATGAGAAAGGTCACCAGGCCTAACAAATGAACTCGTTTTAGATGAGCTGATCTTCAATTGAAAGAAAATAGCAAAAATGGTGTAGGCGGCAGGAGAGTCTTCAACTGTTTCATCCAAGTGAATAATGTCAATAACAATGTATATATGAATGTGTGTATGTGCGTGTCCACGGGACAATTTTCAGACCCAAAAGATGAAGGGAATTCCAAAATTCAGTCTTGCATGTAATAAATATTCGACTCATGTTGGTTGATCGGATATTGATCTCCCATAAGCATGTCCACGTATTATGTATCTATCTATGTATCCTTCCAGTCTGTCCATATCTATCTATCTATCTATCTATCTATCTATCTTTCCGTTCTGTTCATATCTATCTATCTATCTTTCCAGTCTGTTTATATCTATCTATCTATCTATCTATCGATCTATCTATCTTTCCGGTCTGTTCATATGTATGTATGTATGTATGTATGTATGTATGTATGTATGTATGTATGTATCTATCTATCTATCTATCTATCTATCTATCTATCTATCTATCTATCTTTCTGGTCTGTTCATATCTATCTATCTATCTATCTATCTATCTATCCATCTATCTATCAACCTACTCAGACATATACACATTATCACTCATATATCTTATCCTGATACTCTCACACACATAAATTCTGCTGGACTTAATTCATATTTTCCGTCAACCGTCGCATCTGCCAGGGACAAGAAATTTCATCAAGATATCTAGAGGTGGGAAAAAGGACTCAGGGAGAAGTAGATTCATACTATTCGCAAACATATTAATAGAAGTGTACCCGAGCAGCCAAATCCAAAAATTCGAACATGGTTCGGTGATTAAGCTCCCCGTGCTGGTAATCGTTACAACATCCCCAACATACATGCATACATACATACATACATAACGAATCACGATAGCCCCACGGATGGCCCGCCCGGCATACCAGCCAGGTGAGCTACAGATTCTTCTTTCTTTGTTCTCGTGTGCCCCTTGTTCATATTTTGGGGGCTACAAACTTGAAAATTTGCACGAGTGAACCATAAAGCACCATCTAAAATAATTTTTTTCAAAAGTGCATTTTGTAAGATGAGTGTACAAAATTGTGGTTCAAATTCTGTTATAATAAGATAGCAATAATGCTTTGTTGTGAAACATTTAAGTATGAAACATTGATTCATTTGAAGCAAACGCAAAATGGGACATTTGAACTATTTTTCGATTTTGAACTTGATTGTTCATTGACCAAAGATAGACAAGGAAAACATTTTTTCTAACATATCCAATGAAGTTAGTGGACTGGATAGAATGGGGCTACAGGTTGCTCAGGCCAAGTTGCTAACCCCAGTTCTAGAACATTGTTCATATATCTATATATCTTCCAATATCTGTATGTACATTTAAATGTATGTATGTATGTATGTATGTATGTATGTATGTATGTATGTATGTACGTATGTATGTATGTATGTATATATATATATATATATATATATATATATATATATATATATATATATATATATATATATATATAGTGAGATTTATCTGACATAATGAGGAATTTGATAGACAACATGGAAACATGAAAGTTTAGAAACTGGACTGAATTTATTCCCGTTACATGAACTGTTTGTTATCGTTGTCAAAAGTCAAATGGGAAAAAATGATATAATTTTGCAAATAACAAGGTTTTGGGGCCGGGTAGATGGTGTCAGGTTATTGTTTTTCTAAATTTGAAATCTCCCTTGGCAAATAAGTAAATGTCTTCGTGTCAAAGTTGAAACCGAATGTGTATAAGTGAAATTGAGAAGGGTTTTGTATTTATATGTCGTTTATTTAGTGACTGCAGTTGAGAAAAATATATATGTGTATGTAGCGTGTATAAGAGTACGTTTTTGTTGGTGTGTTGTAGTGGAAAGGTGTCTATATTATTATATTCTGTAAATATGTTTGTGGGTAATCCAAGATTTTACAAAGTGTAAGTAGTTTTTACTTTTTAAAGATTTTTAGGATGTGTTGTTTTTATATTCTATTTTGTACGAACCTGTCGGAGGAAAATGTGTCCGCATTGGTATTTTTCTATGTGAATGTGTGCGTGGGTAATCTGAGATTTTAGAAGAATGTAAGTAGTGTATGCTTTGTACTAACCTGTTGGAGGAGAGAATGTGTCCGTATTGCTATTTAGACATGTAAACGTGTGTATGGGTAATTCAAGATTTTTTTCTATTTAAGTTTTAAATTTGTCAGAGTTGGCCAACACGTTAACTTGAGTATAACAAAAATCATGCGCAACAATCAGATCGAGAATGGAAACATAACTGTCAAAATCGAAGATGCAAAACTGGGAAAAGCTGACCACTATATCTACCTTGGACAACGAATCTCTATGAAACTCACAAAAGAAAATGAAAGTAGGCTGAGAATCACACTAGGATTGCAAGCCTTCGGAGGAGCAAACTCAACCTTCAAAAATAAGATCCCATTAATCTTAAAAAGAAGGGTGTATAACCAATGCATCCTCCCACTAGTCACTTATGGAGCTGAAACATGGAACCTAACCAAAAGACAGACTTACAAACTGAGAAGCATACAACGTGCGCATGAAAGAATCATGCTCAACTTTACATGGAGAGATCACAAGACAGCACAGTATATAAGGAAGAAAACAGGAGCCTGAGATCATAGAATCAATCAAAAAACTTAAATGGCCATGAGCAGGCCATGTTGCAAGTATGAATGACAACCGATGGACATCACAACTCTCAACATGGATCCTGAGAGATCACATGCGCAATCGAGGCCGACAAAATACAGGATGGAGAAATGAATTAGACAAATTCAAAAAATACTGGCTCAGCAACGCCCATGATAGAGAAATGTGGCGGATCCTGGGGAAAGTCTACGTCTAACGACGGACGTTGACAGACTGATGATGATATTTTGATTTTCGTCCTAAATCTGTCTAGGAGGAAATTGTATCCACTCTGGTATTTTTCGACGTGAATATGTGTATACGTAATTCAACATTTTTAGTTAGTGTGGTTTATATTCGAATTTTCCAATATGTGCTGTATTTTGGTTTTCTTTTTTTCACTTACATTTAGGATTTTTGTCCTAACTTGTTTGAATCACTAGACTAAACTACACATATACACGCCAAACCCTTCTCGATTTCCCTTGTACTCAAATGATTTCAACTTTGACACGGAAATATCTACTTTTTCGCCAAGGAAGATAACACATTTAGAAAAACAATAATATCACAACATCTCCCCACCGCGATCTCCAAAACGTGCGATTCGCAAAATTTTATCATTTTTCTTATTAGAGGTTTCACAGCAAGTGAAAACATTTTCTTGGAACGTGTAACGGAAATAATTCCAATCTAGCTTCCAAACGTTCGTGTTTCCCAATTGTTTGATAAACACACACACGCGCGCACACACACACACACACACACACACACACACACAAATACACACGCACGCACACACGCGCGTGCACATATACACACACACATATATATATATCTTACACACACACACTCTCTCTCCCACTCTCTCTCTATATACATATATATACACCCTATATATACACCCTATATATATATATATATATATATATATATATATATATATAGAGAGAGAGAGAGAGAGATAGATAGATAGATAGATAGATAGAGTGTGCGTGTAAGAGAGAGAGAGAGAGAGAGAGAGAGAGAGGGGGGGGGGGGTATTTACAACAATATATAAATGAAGCCGTAAATACAGACGTTATTGTATCAGTGATTCTGAAACGTGTATCCCCTCGAAGGCCCCTTAATGTTTGTCGAAAATATGCGTAGACCCCTAAAGAGTTTTCACGTACAAAAAAAAACAACAAAAAAACAAAAAAACTAACACAAACAATAAAAACGTTCTAAAAAGAGAGTAAATGAAAGAAAAGTCGATGGTGTGAATAACACCGTTTTATTTTTCTTTGAAATCCTGTTCGATGGTTACCAGATTCTCATCTATGTCTCGGTATCGATATTACGATAATCCGTTTCTACCTCTGCCAACAAAGTTGAAGGGTACATGTATTCTATCAAGGTTTTTCATCCTTCTGTTTGCTTGTCTGTCCGCCCGATATCTCCGATAGTTCTGAATGGATCTCCATGAAATTATTGAGAAGGGTGTGTATTTGGGTTAGGAAGAAGTGGTTGATCCCTGAATTTTTTTTTGATTGAGCGAGATATCCTTATTTCCATACATTTATGTATACGTCCATGTCTGTATATACGATGTCTCCAAAGATTCTCCATGAATTTCGATGAAATTGTTTGGTTGGATGTTTAATAGGAAGTGGAAAGAATGATTATATTTTTGGGTAAATCCATACACAATTGATTCCCCTACGTCGTAGCTATGTCAGCACACTACATAATATCGCCTAAAGTTCATGTCAAAAAGTTCTGTATGAATTTATATGAAATTTTGGGGTCAGTGGGCTTCGGGTTACGGATGGAGTAGTAATGATTTGGGGCGGATCCATGAGCAATCGCTTCCGCTGACAATGACATCGGCAGAGGTATGCGCTCTCTGGATGCCAATGGGCTGGACATGTTGCAAGAATGGCAGACAACCGATGGACATCAGGACTCACAACATGATTCCCAGAGATCATATGCGAAACTGTGGCCGGCAAAATATAAGATGGCATGACGAAATAGACAGTTTCAGAAAGTATTGGCTCCGCGACGCCCATGATAGAAAGGTCTGGGAAATCCTGGGAAAGAAAATTCTACTTGTCATAAATAAGTTTGAAGAGAGGAGAATATACTTTGTCTTTCGTGATAGCTGTGGATATGCTCTTTTGGTATATTGCTTTAGGAAAAAAAATTTTTGATTAGTATCTCACTTCATTTTCTTTTTCATTATGATTCCTCCTTTCACGGACCCCTTACATGGACCACTTTGGGAATAGTCGACTTCCAACCATAACCTACATGCTAAGGTGTGTCATAACTTGGAAGTATTCTCCCCCAATACACGCACACACTCTCTGTCCCTTTCTCACATACACAAACCACTTAGAGAATTATCATTATGCATTATTTACCGTCCCTTGTTTTGTTTTTTTTGTAAATCTTATATAACTCAATCCTCCTGGGGGTAATCTAACTGGCAGACAAAACTATGAAAATTTAAATGAAAAAATGCAAAACTGAATCGACGAACCGAGTTCAAATTCCAGCTGATGTAGTTTGTGTTAATTTCCAACTAATTCTCCCGAGAAAGGTATGAATCTATCTCTCTAAATAGGCCAAGGTGGAGAATAATCCCTGCTATTGGTACCATGTAACCCACTTCAATATGACTCATGGTATATGATTGGATAAGAGATGGACGTCGACGAGAAACTCTCATTGTCCAAGTTTCCCCGAGAGGGACCCGGGATGATACATTGACGATCTGATGGGTCATGTGATGATTTGATTGAAATCATACACTGCGACCACCTCGGGGGTTCAAAGAAACAAAAATTATTTCCTGCCTATTTCCTGCAAAATTTCAAGGTTCTCCCTTGAAGGGTAAGGGCTGGGCGAAGTCTGGGTGTATTAATGAAAATAAATGTCAGAGCACATGAATAACCTAAATCAATCAACAGTGATTAAACTGGTCTGTTGTGGGTAGCAGTCATTAATAATATAATGTTGTAAGATAGTTGATGAATTATATGACATTTCTAGCATAGGGGATTATTCTCAATCGGGGAGAGTTAATGTTCGTACATTGTTTGGATCCAGGAGCATGCCTATAATTTTACAATTTTTTTTCATTTAATCACTATTTATTTGACAGAATTTTCTTACGACACATTGTGGGAAAAGAGGGATTAAAGGGATATAGAAAAGTAGGGAAGAGTATATCAACGAAGAGAAGAATTGAATATAGATATTTAGATGAATTGAAATTTAAATACGGTATTGAATGGAATTTAATTTGATATCTGTTCCGGATTGAGCTGGGGTTAAAAAAAATACATACACATTCACAAATATACTCTCTCTCTCTCACTCTCTCTTTCTATTTCATATCTTTCACACGCACACACGGATACAAAGAGGCTTATTAGCCCCTGACAAGGTTGGATATGAGTGTAACAGACTTTTACTTCTCCTGCGTGGATAGTTTAAAATAGATATGGGAGAATGGTTTGCTCAAGCTCTCATTCACTCACTATTCTCTGTCAACCATCGTGATATGCCGGAGACGAGATATTTTGTCAAGTGATGTAGCGTTGATGCTGAGTCCTGGGAGATTCATGTCTTTACCTAGGGCATTAGTGCGAAGCAGCAGTCGGCCTCGTTCGAAATTCAAGCCCGACTCACTGATTCCGTTCCCCGTACTCGGTGAACGTTATCGGTTTTCGCGCGAAGTTAAACAACGTTGAGCCGGGTAAGTACCTAGATGGCTATCAGTTTGGGAATACCAGGTATCGTAAACAGCTGGAGTTAATGTATAGAGCCTCTCGTGGCGATCCCGTTAATCCTCTTAGGATGGGGATCGATATCTCCATCAAAACAAAATACCCCCCCTCACCTCGAAACCTCTGACTGGCCTAACAACGAGCGACAAGAAATGGAGTTCATGTAGAGAGCCCCTCCCCCCGTTTCGACTCTGTTAATACTCCGATAAGGAGACCGATCTCTGAAGTACGCTCTAAAACCTAAGCCAAAAGCCTCCCCTCTTCTACCCCTCCCCCGGGACCCCTTGGCTGGCCTGGCTGCGAGCGACAAGAAACTGTACGTACGAAAGCGGTGAAGTCGAGTAGCCACTGTACTTCGTCTGCTCGCCTTCCCCCGCTCCACGTGCCACCATTGACAACCCCTGCTTCGTATCTGTATGAACGACGCTCCAGTCAGCCGTAAAGGCTCCCCTCTCTCTTTCACCGTTTCATATCCTCTCTCTCTGTCTCTGTCTCTGTCTCTGTCTGTCTCTCTCTATCTCTATCTCTACTTCCACGACTCACGACTGAGCTAATCTCGCTCGCATCTGTTCAGGCGAGGGCGATGATACGGCCGTTCCTGATTGCTTCTCGCAATCAGTGAGTTGGAGCTACTTAGCCGCATAGTTGGCATCACTCATTTTCTGTCAACTTCGGAGAAAATGTCTCCGCTTCATCAGGATGTAAAAGGAGGCTTGTATCAGACTCATATCAATTCAATAGCCCGCCAGACGCTAGCCTCTTGTTGAAAGATACACGTTTTCAACGGGTTCGTACGCACAACATGGATCTCGATAATCGTGTAAACAGTTGGAAAACATCGGACGGACTTCATAATGAAAACCCTAACCGCAGATTTCGTCGGGACTTTCGCTTCCAAAATCAAGTTTTTACTTCTTAATAAGTTATTAGATGTTTTTGTTTTGTTTTCCGTTTCTTTTCATTTAAAATCAGTATCAAGACAAAAAGAGCAATTGCCGGTACACTTTGTTTGAATCTGCTTTTGAAACACTTCAGGTTTTCATCTAATTGTCTCCGGATTTTTATTTACTTTTTCCTTATCATGAACAATACAATCATCACTTCATGTCACACGTAACTTTTGGTGGGTACTATTTCGGAACAAGTGACAACAAGTCTCTTCGTTGCTTCTGTACTTTTGTGAGTATTCTTGTCGCATTTAGTAACACCTTTATCATTATTTCAAGTATTTGCATGGTCTCACCACATGTCAAATGTTTTTCGCAGGAGACTAAGTCACAACAAGTCCCTTCATATCTTCAATACTTTTCCCAGTGATCATTATTCATATCTTCACCTTAAAAAGGTCTGGGGTCCGCCTTCAGGATCTTAATACTACTATTACTACTATTATTGTTAATATTTGCTTAGTACAACGGTATTATTATTATTATTATTATTATTATTATTATTATTATTATTATTATTATCATTATTATTATCAATGATAGTAATAATAATTTGCACCAGTAGGTACTTGTTTCTTCCCCTTGAGATTTAGTGTTAACAAGTCTCTTCAATACTCCAGGACTTTCCTCACTACTCTAGCTGATTTTAGCAGTTCGATGGTGCGTGTGGTCTCGATTTCTCCTCAGATTCCCATTCCCTCCAGCCTTTTCCCAGGGTTCTTCTAACCTGTTCCAAGTGCTCCGACCACGATTGGCACTACTGTCACCTTCATGTTTCATAATTTTTTCAGTTCTCTGGCAAAGACAAGATACTTCTCTAGCTTTTCGCTTTCTTTTAGTTTTACCCTGTGGTCTATTATTATAATCGTTGTTGTGATTATTGTTATCATTATTGTGCTTGTTGGATCTTCACACCAGTAGCATCTGGTGGCTTTTTTTTTTCTGGGGAAGGAGTGACAACAAGTTTCCTCACCACTTCTCTGTCTTCTTCTTCTGGTTACTATTACTAGTGCTTATACCTGCGATATCGTTTTCACTATCACTACCGCCGCCATAAACACCACTACAATTACTACTACTATTTTTGTAGGTATCCGTCGATTTTTTCTGGATAAAGAACTTGTGAAGTTAAGGACTTTTCTCGGCCGCCCCTTCTCCGTCAACATCACGATTATTTAGAATTCTTTTTTAAAATTTCTACTCCCAGTGTATCTTCGAAGTTCGGCATAATTTCCAATACAGTTTAGGTGCACCCTGGTTGGATCTCCTTTTGGAACTACTTCTTCAACTAGTCCTGTTCTTTTGTTTTGTTCGCTTGATTGCTACAGAAGATCAGAATTTATTATCGTGATTAGACATTGATATACATGCTTAATAGAACACACCAGTGCTGTGTGTACCTCATTCAAAGATCACGCTTTTTTTTTCTTCCAGTTTTGTGGAATTATTTTTTTCGTTTCTGTGTAAAAAAAAGTCGTTTACGATAACAACAGATCTAATACTATTTATTTGTAAGTGATGTAACTTCACAGCTGGGTTATTTCGGAGCCATCACTGAAGATCGAGTGACAGCAAGTCTCCTCAAAACTTCAACACTCTCTTCAGAATTCTAGCATTATTATCATTATCATTATAATCTTTATTGTTGTTGTTTTGTTGTTGTTGTATGCACCAGATGTCTGATGGTCATCGCTGGAGAAATCTGATTCCAGATATATCTGGTTGCCATCGCTTGGCATCAAGTGACAGCAAGACTCATTAAGTCTCCAGAACCTCTTTCAGTGCTCCTACAAACTCCAACAATGATGAGGTCTGAATAATCAGAACAGAACTCTCTCCCTCTCTCTCTTTCCAATTTTTAGTTTTGAGTTTGGGAACGACCTTCACTTTCAAGTTCCTTCGTTTTTGCAGCTCTCTAGCAAAAGTCTTACGATTTACACGTGGGACGACAAATCCTCTCAAATCTCCAGCACCTTCCTCAGTATCCTAGCTTACCCCAGCACCACCATCTCTGACCTCTTCTTTGACTTTCCAATTAATCTAATCTTGATTTTAATGTTCTCGACACGGTTTTGTAGTTCGCCAGCAATTATGGTCACAACGCAAACCTTCGTTTTCCACGGTCCTCACATTTCCTGAGCGAGGTCCTGGTGTTATTGTTATAACTGCTAGTAGTAGTAGTGTTTATTGTTATTATCATTAAACAGCATTAAGCGATATATTTCAAAGTTCCCAGACTAAAATTAATCCAAATTTATTGTCTTACTTATCAAATATTTAAATACACCTACAAAAATTGATATGTATATTCATATACCTTTTATCATATTGTTTTTCTTATTGATTGATTTGAATAGATTTGCGACACTATAATTTCTGGAGACTTTGAAGTTAAATCGTTTGTTTGAAGTATTCTAATGACTTTAAAAAGAAAGGTATATTTATATTTACATGGAATCTTTGATCTGCCTACGTAAATATGACTCATTTATAACATTTGAAATGTATCGTATTATTTCATAAAGGAAGAAAATCTTACACACGCTATGATCGAACATAAAAATATAATACGATACTGAACATCATTTTTTTTTTTTTTTATAATTCATTTATCCACGAGAAAAGTTTCTGTTTTTTTCACAGGAATTATAAAGTAGATTTTAGTTTTATCTGTTGCAACTTTGAAGAAGAGACGACTTAGTTGAACGAAAGGAAAAAAAAGGCCCAATTCTCGTCAAGAATCGACCCGATGTATATTCAATTCCATTGACTTCAATATTCTGGATTTTTAAAACGCTGTTATTTTTATACGTTTCCGAACATCCTTTAAGGGATATATCTGTCTATGTGATGTGTCCGGATTCTGTTAAAATACCTTATGAATTAACAGTCTTTCAAAAAAGTCTAAAGACAGAAAAGAAAAATAGAGGAAAGAGAACAACTTCTAGTAGAAGGAACAGACGATTGGAAGACATGCGGAACTGTATACAATTAATTTAAACGTCCAAATCAATCGAAAAATATTTTTGAAAATAATTCGTTGACGAAAAAAGATGTTAATTCAATCTCCGGTGCAAAAATGAGCGCTCTCAAGAGGATACTGGATTTTTTTTCTAAAACTTGAAACCAAAGGCGAAAAAAGATGTGGTAGAAAAAAAAAATTGCAAGTGATATTTTGGAAGAAAAGGAAGAGAAAAAGAAACGTAGTCAGGTGTTTGCTTCTTTGGGAAGACCTTTTTGACAGCAGACCACTTGTGGTTCACAGTAGCTGGTGTTCCAGCCTACTGCTAACCGTACCGCGTGTTTCAAAGCGGTTATCCCTCCAAGAACTCCACGTACTGATAATTGTACTCCGTTATGCGAAGTGAATACCCATCAAAGTATTCCCCATAGTGATAACATTACCAACTGTTTAGAATCGGTTACCTGTCCAACCAATACTCTCCGCGCTCCGAAGCGGATATCCGAATAAGTACTCAACATACTTCTTAAAGTACGTCGTGTTCCGAAGCGGTTAACCGTCAAAGTATTCCACCTACTGCTAGCAGAAACCCGTGTTCCGAAGCGGTTATCCATCGAAGTACTCCACTAACTGCAAACAGTACTCCATGTTCCGAAGCGGTTACCCGTCCAAGTACTCCATATACTGCTAACAGTACCCCGTGTTCCCAAACGGTTACCCATCTAAATACTGATCAGTTTCGACCCCGATTTGATTTTGGTAATGAAATTTGAAGCTATGCTTTAAGGGCGCTTTGATCATGAGCGGATTGAGAAATCATAATTTGTTGTTTAATAAGCAGAACAATTACCTCTCACCAAATATATCTCTTCTGACTCCACGGTAATGTGATTAGTTTTTTGCTTACAAATCTGTGATTTTTGACCGATGATATTGACAAGAGGACACAAAGTGCGGGAAAATACGGTACTTTGAACCTGAAATAATATAAAATACAAAAATGAATCAAAAAAGCACGATGAACATTTTATAATTCGAAATACGTCAGAGTAATATCATTTACTTAGAATCATCTTATTCATTTCACAGGTGTGTGTAAGTGTGTGAGAATGAACGCACTTTAAAAATCAGAATAACAAATTATTCTGTTTCTATGGTTTCCAATATGTCAATCAGTTTCTCAACGATTCGGAAAAGAAAATGAACGAGAATATATTCAAAATCGTATTAAAAGGAAACGTTTATATCAACCTTTAACTTGTTTTCTATACCTTTTTTTTTTGATCTTTTCTCCTTTTCCATCAATTCTATTTGTGGTGAGGCGTTCTTGGAGTCAGACAGTCAAGTGGCAGAAAAAGGAAAAGAAAGAAAAAGAAAGAAAAAAGAAAGAAAAAAGGAGAAAGAGAGAGAGGGCGAGAGGGAGAGAGAGGTGGGTGAGGGAAAGGTTGGAAACGGACTTCGTGTAAGTCGCGAAAATGGCAAAACGAGTCGCAAAAAACGTCCTCATTTACTGTTTTTTATCGATGCTTTTGGCGCCGACAAGTGATGCTTTATGTTCCAGTTATTTCTTATGTTATATTAGCAACACGTTCTCCCATCTTAATGAGTTGGACCCTGACTTTAATGACACGGCCGCTTTTTTGACAATTACAAATCGAACATGGAATTCCTACGACGAAGCGTGTGACGAAGTTCTCCGTATAACAAACATAGTTAACCATGAGCCAGGTAAGTAAAATTTAACAAATATTATCTTTAAGTATAAGGAGTGCCATTGATATTCCAAGTCTTTTTTCCGTTTGGACAATTGAATCTCTTACTTCCATCTATGATGTTATCACAACGTTTTAGCCGAATCATTCAACGGCCTTCTTCAGGTGTGATATTTATCACTTTCTTTATGGATATTACATATTACGCCTGAAGAAAGTCATAGAATAATTCTGCTGAAACATTATGTTAACATCAGAGATGAGGAGATGGGATTCGGAAAAATAATTTGTCTATAATAACTGTTTGTAATGAAGATTAAGATGATGTAATGGTTGTTATACACTGGTTTATTTTAACGGGTGTCCTCATCTTAGTTATTATTGTCACAACGTTTCTGTCATATTGGGTAGCCTACTGGGATTTTGAAACCGAACCCTTTATTGAGTCCCTAAACATTGGACAATGGCTTCATGGATATGAGTTAGGTGCTTCTAGTGATCAAGGCCTGAGTTAGACATTGAAATTCATATACAGTTTTCCCCTGATATCCGAAATGAAGAAATTACTACTAATTCATATGGGATAAATTCTTTGAATGTTTCAAGATTCTGTCTAGGGAGCGCCCAGAAGATTCTTCAAATAAGTTGATTGCTATTTCGGCTTACGGAGAGTTTTGCAGGGCTGCTCTAATTTCGAATACCTGTATTCTTGGTCAATAAAAAGAGAAAAGTGACATAGAATGCACGGATCAAATTGGAAGTGATACGAGATATCTCCCAGCATAAACAGCAGAATTGGAACAACACTTTTCGTGGATCGAATGATGGGTTGAAGGTCCAGGGAAAATTCAATCATCTGATACGTGATGACCTCTAGCATAGTGGGATGAGAACAATATATTCCCGTGGGTTGAATAAAAGGTTCTATCCAATTCCCGCAAGGTTACCAATTACGACAGACATCTGAAGAACGGGTGAAATGTTGTGGCTAATGTCCCCTCTAATTTTTAATAGTCGTTGTGCACAAAAATGTTATGTTGTGCATTTTTTTCTTCCAAGTGACAAAAGTATGGGCGCACTTTTGAATTCGACGTATTGAATCAAATTTTTTTCAATAAAAGCTCAGTGGATTATCAGCAGAATTTGAAAATATTGTGTGCACATTGATTTCCTTTGTGCACACAGCTTAGAGGGAAATATGCTCACTGTTCACATCCACGCCGAGAGACAAAAATTAATCAGCTAACCAATTATTCTGAAATAGTATCTTCATCTTCATTGCTTTTATGACCACGGCTCGGTCGGTGCAACCTTCCCTCATAGTGCTTTAAAAGTTGAGATAAAAACAACATTGATGAGAATAGAGGAATACCACGTTTCAACAATTTAGAGAGCAACTAAATTTACATGCAAGGGAAAATCTGAACAGCAAGATCATCATTATCATCATCTTCGAAATCATCACCAGCCTTTTATCACCCATTGTTGGACATGGTCCTCCCAAAGATTCAACAGACTTCTCAATCGTGGGCGTTGCAGAGCCAATAAGGAATGCTCATTGAAAATTGAGCTTTCTTTTAGATTTTATTGTATCTCTGACTCCCTGAGTCGACAGTTCTAAAAAATGTGGAAATTACATGTGGAGACCAGATAAAAATAGATTATCAGATTTTGTAAGAAATTGAGTGACTCGAAGAGGGAGTGGGTAAAGGGAGAGAAAGACAGCGTTCCTAACAGAGAAAGGAAGCTGTTATCTTAAAATTAGGAGGATAATAAAGGAGAGGAAACGTTGGTAAAGATAAAAAGATAGAATACAGCGGGTAGGCAAAGACAGAAGAATATTTTTTTCTTTTTACGTCACATTACGTCATATTGTTCCTCTTTTAAAAATCGATTCTTGAGAGAAAATAAAAAATGCAAAAAAAGAAGAAAGGAAGAGAGAAAAAGGAAAAAGAAAACAGACCATAAAGTGTTTATAACTAATGTATACATTGCTTTTTCCTTCACCAATGAATTACATTGCATTTCATACGATATTTTTTCGTTTTATAAGTGATGCAATGATTATTTCAGTTCGAGCATTGTAATTTGAAAAATCATGTGGGAAAAAAAAAAATTTCAACAAAATTTGCCAAATGCAGTCGAAAATTGTGAATAAAATGTCGCAGGTTTTGAATAGAATCAGTTTTCTTCCTCTGCCATGTTTTACCGGCAAACTCCCTTATCTCATCTCTCCATCATATCTTTTCCTATTGGGTTTGCTGTCCGACGAATATCAATCAGTTATCTTCTCCTCCATGTTGTCTTTTCTTCTTGCCGAGTGTCCTGCTCCATTTCTGTTGCTTAATCACTTGTATCATATCTTAGACCATGGTATCTCTCTCGGGTAAGGTCTGTGTGGTGCTGAGTTGGGTTTCGAGTGGTTTTGTAAGATTCACAATCGACTTCTGACATCAGAAGCAAATACGTTACCATCTAAACCAATACGGTTGTTTAAGTTATAATATATATATATATATATATATATATATATATATATATATATATATATATATATATATATATATATATATATATATATCATATGTTGGTTCAAATGCAGTCTGAGATTAAAACCGACACACTGGAATTATTATTTACATGGATGAACACTCAATAGATGTGACACGAATAGCTAGTCATGTCTGTTGCTAAACGTGCCGATCCCTCTTCGTTAACTACGTTTTTTCGGGAAACTTATGTGAGTCAGCCCAGTTTTTGAAAAAAATTAAAAAATGCGATGTATAGTATAAAATAATATCTAGATAAATAAATTATGATAATATCCTATATAAAACAAACTACATGTATGATATAAGCCATAAATCAAAATCATAGCCGGTAGGAAGGTGGTGTTTGGTAAACACTACTGGGGTGCCATATTAATATAACTGTTTTGTCTTTTAAATCCTTGAAATAGTTACATGGTAAACAACTAATGATCTCAACAAGAGAGAATTTGCACACAGTACCATAATAACTATGAAGTATATGTAAAACGTGAAAAAGCATTTGTTGGGAAATGAGTGACTGTAATGGCGCAAAAAGATCTTAAAAAGATTTTTTCAAATAGTATATATATATATATATATGTGCGTGTGTGCGTGTGTGCGTGTGTCAATGGTTCATTACAGATGATATTCTCTGTTTCACTTGAAAGAGATTTTCCAATGAAAGATTCATTTGAAAATATTTTTTGAGCAAAATAGAATGTGCAATCTGTAGTGAACCATTGCAAAATCTTTATAAATTTTATAACCGCTCTTCTGATAGCATTGAACACTTTTTTGGAAATCTAATTAATAGATTAATATGTATACATACTTTTGTTCTATAGTGTACTGTTGTTCTCACACACACACACACACTCATGGACACACACACGCACACACATGTATATGCAAAAACGGGTGGGTAGGAAACTCGTGTATTAGTCGACTGCTTCTTGGTTCTGAAGTTATGTATCAACACGTGTTTGCAAATAGATCAATGGTACATAATCTATCCAATGATTCTTAATCGACGGGATAATCCGATCGATTGAAAATATCTTCGTCACTTGTGAAAAAAAATATTGCAATAATTGTAGTTTATATTGTATATATCTACAACTTCTGATACAATTGCCTCCGCACACAAATGCCCCCGCGATATACACTCACATGTATATAGATATGCTTATATATATATATATATATATATATATATATATGTTTATATATGTATATATATATAAACCCAAACACACACACACACGCACACACACACACATTTATATATTTATATATGCATATATATATATATATATATATATATATATATATATAGATATATATATATATATAGAGAGAGAGAGAGAGAGATGAACTATAAGGAATGAGACAAACTAAGAAGTAAAAGTATATGGAGACTTTGTTAGTTTACTGATCAATTAACAAAGTCGTCGATTAGTATGCTATACATGCTTCCCATCTTCAGTTGCTTCTGTGTATCTTTTAACGGTTAAAAGGTTAGATTTCCATAGAAAATTAATTTAATGCCAGATGGCTTTGGAAGTCAGATCGCAGTTCAGAGGAGGCCATCATAATGTGTCCATTGGTTATCAGGACTGTTCTTCTGTTTGTGAAGGAATATATGGATTGGTTGGACCTTTTGATGGGAGTAATAGCAGCAGTTTTCGACATTTCAGGGGTTGTTTTAGTCAAAAAGAATGATATTCTTGAGAATCAGTTTTCATGGTTACTGAGAATCAATCTCTCTTCCCCTCTCTCTGCCTCTCTATCTCACTCTATCCGTCCGTCTACTGCTATCTTTTCATATATATATATATATATATATATATATATATATATAGAGAGAGAGAGAGAGAGATAATAGTAAATGTTTCTCCCTAAACGAACATAGATAAATAAATATTGCGGAAATATTCCATATTTTCTATTAACTTGAGTTGACATGAAATCTAAGACAAAAGAGTCTTATATCTCATCTATAATCCGATAACTATCTTCGTTGGTTGCCTGACCAAGATTTCCGTCAGTTAAGCTTGTTTTAAGGTAGTCCAGATCGTGGTTGGTCTTCAAATGACATTTACCTTTGCTTAAAACACAAATATCACTTGTGCACTCGTTTTTTTACCCAAAGATTCTTCCTTAAGACTTGTCGAAGCTCTTCAACAGTTTCTGCCGAAGTTTTCCTCAAAAGAAAAGAAAACATCACACACACTCTCCATTTTTTCTAATCTGCTATCGCAAAAATTCACCAAAAGTTCCCGCTCACATATACCACTCTCCTATATTTATCAATCAGTGGCCTTCTGATCTCTATATTTCTGTACATACACCACCCCATCTACACATGTAAATATGTTTAAGCAAAAAAGGAAAGTCAAACTTTAGCATTCCTCTTTTCTCAAATTTATTCAACCCCTATTGTAGAATTTATCAACCTATTTTCATATATATATATATATTTCTACTATCTATCTATCTATCTATCTATCTATCTATCTATCTATCTATATATATATATATATATATATATATATATTCTTTTAAAGCCATGTGACATGAACTTCTCTTCGGAAACTTCATGTGCAGTCAGGCCGCAATTTGGCATTGTTCTTGAAAGATTTTCTTTCGAATTGAAACGCTGTTACCACTCATCACATTGAGTACAGCCGAGACAATCCATTCCATAGGCATATTACAAAATCAAAAAAGTCCCAAACAAGTTTTTCCTGATTCAAAACATAATTTCACATGAACATGTTAGATTCCAAGACCCTTCATTATTCAACTTGGAGAAAAATGACAAGTGCGCTATCAACACGTTCGCTCTGGTACGTGCAGCTCAAACTCTAAGCTAAGTTGCTTGATGAAGTTCATTTTATGCATAAGTTTAGAGTCACTTTTACATAAGCGTTTTACTAACACACTATTTAAAGGCGTGGTTTCTCCATAGACAGACCTATTATATATTGAGCAAGATTCGCCTCTATTTGTTATACTAGGTTGAACACACACACATATACATATATATTCATGTATTAGATCATATAATAATACGATGATGTCTTGGCTCCACGAACGAAGATTTCTTTGAAGATTTCTCCACAGCAATAGAACCTTAGACGGCAGACTCTGTGTGCAGGATAACCCTCCTGCCTGACCCATCGAATTTTAAAGTGACGTGCAATCTAATGATAATATATATATATATGTGTGTAATATAAGAAAGAGAGAGAGAGAGAGAGAGAGAGAGAGAGAGAGAGAGAGAGAGAGAGAGAGAGAGGAAGGAGCGGGAGTGGGAGCACGAGCAAGAGCGAGAGAGATGTGCATAAGCTAGATTCAACAGATTTTCAATATACATATGTCAAGAGACATTTGCATGAACTTACACGCAAATATGCCTTTTCTGCAACATGCGTATATAAGTAATTGGATCGATGCCCGGGTCGATATGCTAGTTCCGAACTTTAGGCGATGTTAGCTTCTGAACGAATCCCCATAGACGCTCGCGCACATGTACAGATGGAAGAAGGAATTGTGATTCTGCATCGAATGCTGTAAGATTTATCAAAAGAATTGTTGCGCATTTCTGACATTTTTCAATTCATCTGTCAAAATCCACGTCAGCTTTCCCTGTCTATTGCAATGATTTGATATTTTAGATGAAAAGCTTCTGTTTTCGCTGAAAATTACATCTTATCCTTAACAACGTAAATTTTTCTTCTATTCACTTACATTGCGTCTTGTCTATAGACATTGCATCAACGTTAGATCAAAGGCTATTATTCCATTGCTTGCATTGTGGATTCGTTGTAAGATAATATAATGAAGATTGTCAAGTATCTTATGGAAAACAGATCTGGTTAGTTGATATAAATTGTTACGTGACTAATGTTTTTGTTAGCAAGCCGTGTTGGGGGTTGATCAATCAAATGATTGAAAAACGTTTGATCAATGAATAAATTACACCTTTCACCTTTTGTTGGGCTGTGATCGCAAAGAGAACATGCTCGAACGCTACCAGATAATTTAGGGACCAATTTAGCATTAAGTTAGGTTGCAAATTGTACGCCTTACATAAAACCTTTTTCAGGGGAGATATCCTAAACTTTTCTTAGACATAAAAAGGAATAAATGTTGAAATTTCCAGCCTTCTAACTCCACTTGAACGGCCCGTACGTGTGATACATATCTAGCCAGCCAGCCAGAGAAACTCAAAAACTGAAGAAATCTACGTAGATGGTTTTGGTGGCAGTTTTGGTGGCAGTTTTGGTTGATAGATGTCTACGCATTTGAAAATGAATAAATAGATAAATCAGGGAGATTACTCTATTATTTGCATTTGATATTTATTTCCCCTGGGAAATACTTGTTTGTTCGGCGGATGTAAGTGCCGAAGAAAATCCCTTTCTATTATTTCACGTTGCAAATCAACCAGATTCTTAACACATTCTTTATGGGTACTTAAATTCAATACATATTGCTACAATGTGTCGATCGGTAAACTAAAGATCACAAGCTGAAGAGACCCCCCCCGCCGAATAAACAAAATGATAATTTTATTATCATCTATTGTATTGTATTATCTATAATTTTCAATGGTAAAATCATTTACCATGTATTTCTATTGTAAATGTTTAGTTATCATACATGTATTATTTACGAGCATTTGGTGTATAGTAGTAACGACCATTAGTACCGAGCAGTCTACGTTCATCAACGTATGGCACAATTGTATGGCCAATATATGAATTTGATATTTATGAATTATAGCGCACACAATTTGCCTAAGAACAAAAATTTCGTAGATGAGATAATTATACGTATTGTACATAACCAAGAAAAATTTTTTAAAAGATTGAAAAAAGAAACAAAGAAAAAAAAACGAGGAACACATTTTTTGTGTGTGATCTTTAATCAAACTTATTAATAGAAGATTGCATCCGGAATAAAGGCAAAATACGCACATTCGCACACGCATATGGATGCATATATATATATATATATATATATATATATATATATATATATAGCTCGATGGATTGATAGGTTTGATATCCTACATTCCTACATTTCTCCACGAAATAGACTGTTAAAAGATCTACACATAGATAAGTTCATTCATTCTTCCCCATTGTGACATATTTCAAACCATGCACCATGAATCTGAGAATATATATATATATATATATATATATATATATGAATGATTAAATTGAACCTTTGGGGGGTTTCAAATCATACACCATCAAACAGCTGGTTGATATATATATATATATATATATATATATATATATATATATATATATATATATATTCAAGTAGGCCTGGAAGCGTACAGAGGCGAAAAAGAGAAAGGATGTCGGTGGTGTAACAAAAGTTGGAAGTCGAATCATGGTTCAATATCTTTTGTAACGATAAAGCAAGAAGTTCAGCAAAAAGACATTCTAAAGCAAAAAAGAATTGAAACCCACATTGAAAAAGTTGGCAGTGAAAAGAATGGTGAAAAATAGGAGAATGTGAATCAATGGCATTTTTGAACGAAGTCGTTTGACCAACTCGGTCGTCTCCATGAAAGACGGGCTCCCAAGATGTGGAATGCGAGCTTGAGTTGCATTGGGAGCTGCTGCTAGAACTACTACTACTACTACTACTACTACTATTTTTTCTTTTTCTTCTTGTTCTTGTTCTTGTTCTTCTTCTTTTTCTTCTTCTTGTTCTTGTTCTTCTTCTTGTTCTTCTTGTTCTTCTTCTTTTTCTCTTCATTATCGTCATCATACTTTTAATGTCCATTGTTAGACATACATCATTTCAGATTTTTCTCCTCAGATGGTGCAATGGTTAGCACGTTTACCTCACTAGCGAAAAGATATGAGTTCGATTCCCGGTATGAGCGGTATGGAGAACCCTTCATTTGGACAATTTTCCCTGTGCATCTGAGCACACCCTAAGCTGTGTGATTAAGATGTATAAAATTTGGAAAAAGAGTGTCACCTTATGCCCTGCCCCCAATTCGAAAGGATTGTAGCAAAGGAAAGAGGAGCCTTCCGATCACCTCTTTGACTCGGACTTGACCCAGTCTCATCCGTCACACCATCTAAGTTTATGCCAGCAACAATTTCACGTATGATCGATGAGGATCCCTGAGCACGAAACAAAAGCTGAACACTACATTCGCTTTTCGCCATTTCGTAAAAGCGAAAAATTGCCTAAAGTTAACCTTCTAAAAGCGGAGATAAGCTGTATTTGGATTCAATCCAAGTTTTATTTAGAAAAGAAACTAGACAAAAACTCATTACAGTCTTTAGCTTAAAATTGTGGTTAGGAAATACTTTTGTCAGCGAAATTGTTACCTTTCAGTGGACAGAGAACCAAGAGAATCAAACTCTTCACTATACGAGTATATTTTTGCCGTTTTCGAAAAATCTATCAACCAGGGTACTTTTGATCGCTTATTTCTTGGTTTATATCTAATCAAGAAACAAATAGAAATGATATAGACCGAGAATAAACGGAAATAGAATTCGGAGTGAAAACAGTTATTTGGGCCTTTGCTTTTCCGGTAGCTGTTCAGCTTAATGGTAAGAGCAATACTATGTTGAAGTGGCTACCCTATCGGGTGTAGGTTCGATTCGTGCAGCAGCCCCACTTTCCTTAATTGTTTATTCTATTTACGTTGTAAAGGTCAAGTGATATATTATCCGTGTAATACCGGGAGATCATTTCAAATAAAAGTATCCATATAATACCACACAATTTATAATCATATGTATATATACATATAATCAAATATTGTTTGAAATCATGGGTAGTACCAAAACAGGCTTGTTTTAGCCCTTGTTGGTGATTGTTCAAATGGAAAATTTTCTGCATTGTTGGTAATTTTCCAATCAGATTCTAATTTTTATTCAGTGAGCGTTATTTTTTTATACATGGGTCATTATGTCGTGTTTTGTATTATTTGTTTGTTCTTTTGTTTTGCATTTTTGTTGTATATATATATATATATATATATATATATATATGTATATATATAATGTTTTACTCTCTCTTGATAGAGGGATTTGGAGAAGCTGGGACAGAGAATATAAATTGATTACCTCACGCGTTGAAAATCGTAGTATCCATCAGTATAAATACCAGTATATATATAATTTATCATTTTGACTGTTTGGAAATAAGACTATAAATCATTCGTAACTTTTTCAATTCTGTTTATGCATTTTGCATCAGTAGCATCGTCAAATCGGATTTAAATAATTCAAAAAAATGTATGAGATCAAACGTTGTAACGGGAACTGCGTGACAATATCACGTTTCGGCAGCGTTATTCGGTTCTCTTCCAGATACTTCAAATAACACAGACGGAACGGTAACCATGACAACGTTGGGCCTCATGTAACTTGAAAAAAAAAATTAAAACGCAACTGACGCAAAATGCCCGATCAGAAGAAAACATAACTGAAGGAATCAAAATTTAGTCGTTTTCCAAATTGTCAAATTAATAAACTACACAGTCGACAAAATCTTTCCACTTATAAGGAAATATGCACATCTCTCTCTCTCTCTGTGTCTCTCTCTCTCTCTCTCTATATATATATATATATATATATATATATATATACTTATATATATATTCATTCCATGAGCTCACATATGCAACACACTGATCTGAGGTATATTTGTTGAAGAGCGCTCTATGTGAAGTGGTCAGATACTCTGATCCTGGTCAGATGTGACTATCCATATATCAATGGCAAGAGTCGTATATCTTCAAACACGTGAAAAGGCCGTGTTTGAATTAGCTGAATAGTGGAGAAAAATACAGCTATTAGAGAAGTATCATCATCAACTGCAGCCTTTTAGCATCCGTCGTTGAACATGGAGCTTCCCAAAATTCACCAAACCTCTTTACCATGGGCGTCAGTACTTTCTGAACTCACGCCATCTTATTTTCAGTTTCCATTACGATCCCAGGGGATCCACGCTGTGAATCGTAATGTCCATTCTTGCAATATGACCGCCCTATTGTCATTTGAGTTTTTTAATGGATACTATGATATCCCTCCATCCCATTTTTTCTTAAATGCACTGTGCTGTATTGTATGAGTATGATTCTCTCCTGAGCGTTGCATGGTTCTCAATTTGAAGGTCAATCTTTTGGTTAGGTTCCATATTTCAGCTCCATAGTGGGATGCGTTGGTTGTAGACCCTTCTTTTCGAAACAGTTCTTGTTCTTGAAGGTTGAGCTTGCCCAACCGAAATCTTGCAAACTTAGAGTGATTTTTTACTTTATTTTTCATTCTTTATTAAGAGAATATTCGAATTCCGAAAACTATCGTCTGCACGTTCAGGATAATTCGTTACGACGGTTACGCGACATGTAATCGATCATGTGTCACCAAAATTTACTCCTTGTGTATAAAGCACAATTTCTTCCTTGGGGACGAAAGTAGATTGAAAATCGGGAGTTACACGATGTAAAATTAGACGAATACCGATTCCTCCTTTTACTGTTTCAATTATCTTTAATTACCTTTAATTCCACCTGCAATTACCTCAAGTAGGTATATAGGTGTTACACGATGCTGTTTCTTTTGATTCTTTTGCTTCTTTTGTGCATGATCTGATGATATCATTACTCATCCGTATGACGTAAGCTTTGTTGTGATATTTGATGCTACACACATTTCTCCCATACTACACAAATACAACTAGCATACTTATATTCCAATTGAGCGTATCACTTGAAAATATCATTGTCTTAAAAAATTCTATGAAGCTTTGATTTGAAAACATGGATATTTTCCGATGTCACGTTCATTTTTCAGACTGTACCATATAGTTGAAAAGAAGTGTTAGCGAATGATATATTTCACATTGTATTAGTTCATGAAGCTCATGACCACATGTTGAGTCTTGAGGTGTTGATTTGAACATAAGTTTTCTCTTTACCGTTAACGCAGTGGGTATCCAGATCAATCTTACGCTTTCCAGTTATTATCCTGTAGACTTCTAGAATATTAGCTCGCTTTCTTCTAAATGTCTGAGTGGGTAGATCTGACATACGGAGTCATTGATAGCAGGGAAGGTCTCCTAGCCCCGGCACTAGTTTAATAGCTCCTCTCTAAACACTTTCTATAAGATCCTACTTTAGGTGGGGAGACCATACAAAGTTCTAAATAAGGTCCAATCATAGTTTCCAAAAATAGTGAAAATATATTTTCAATCATATTTTTAAGAGCTGAATTTACTTCATTCTGCATACCCGACTGATTAACTCCACTCTAACGAATGGGGTAAACTGCTGTAAAAAAAAAAGAATAATTTATCAAAACTGGTCTGGTTAGCCACTCAATAGAAACCGTCACGTGGCCAACCATTTTTGGCAGCATGCTGTGTTGAGGGTGATCAATTGAAACGTTGGAAAAAGAATGATTATTGAATAAGTTACTTATCTCGCATTCTGTTGGGCTGTAATCACTAAAAGAGCCTGATTTAAAAAAAAAAACTACGATTGGACATAAAACTAGGGGATCAATTCAGCATAAAAATTACATTGTAAATACTCCCTCATGAAATCTATTCGGAGATGGGGGATTTTTGGAAAAACAAACGGTAAACATGTTTTCTTTTAGACATAATTATGGGTGAATGTTTAATTTTTTTTCTCTCCTCTAGGTTCATTTGTACAACCTGTACGCGTTCGACATAACTTGACAGTAAGCTAGCCGGACCAGCTTGGAAAATGATGAAATCTACGATGACAGATTTGGTTGACTGTTTCTAATGGATAAATAGGTAGATTCATGGAAAGAATGATGTGAATCAGTGTTTAATTGTTAATGTTAGATGTACATACGCTACTTCTTAATCATAAACAAAAGAAGTCATTCTTCTTCTTACTATCGGCCCCTCATTGTAATCGATACCAAAGTGACTACTAAAAGCCTTTCCAGTCAGCAGCCAAATATCTCCGTTTTACTCCACCATCTCCCCCCGTGGCTCCAAGATTCAGATTTTGTTCATCAGTACCCAGTGGATTCCGCTAAAAAAGCGGACATGAAATGAGCCTATTTTAGCAGGAATTTACATTGTATATCACTTTCCTAAAAACGTATGAAGGTGATTTTCAAAAATTAAGTAATCGGGGTCACAACAGCACGCACGGGAAGTTTAATGGAATAATGTCTTGCTTGAATTTTGCTGTATTCTGTTGGTTGTTCTGGCCAAGATGCATCACTTTGCACCTCTCTGGGTGGAAGCAAATTTGCATTAGTTTGGTCTAATCCTTTCAGAGTCCTTGACCTATTTGAGGCACAGCAGGTGAAGATTAAGATAAAATGGAGGCAAACATTTCAGTGTTTGCCATAACATTATCTTTGAAATTACCATAAGTTGTTGGGCCAAAAGTAATTAATCATCCTCTGTGTATTCATACATATTTTACAGATAACGAATCACTTCAATAAAAATAATGCAACTATTGCCCCAAAATACAGGGTGTCCCAAAAGCAAAGAGACACGTTCTTTTTTAAATGTTCTTTTCAAATGTTTATGCTACCAAAAAGAAGAGCATTTTATAAAAACATCCGTAAGCTGAAATTGCTTAAGGCGAAGAAGCAAGTACTATTAATTTACATGGGAAAATAGCTTATCTAAAGCCATAACCCCTTTCTTATATCATTCTGTGTTATATTAGGTTGGGTCGTCAGAGATTGGGGTGATGGGAGGTAGAGGAATGTGGGTGTAGGAGAGATAGAAAGGCAGAGAGGGTGCATGCTGTCTCTATAACGTCTAGATGCAAAATAAACGGTGAATGTCTATTTTCCCTCTTTGCCTTTTTTAGTAAAAGTATAAAGTGGCATAAAGCGAACTTTTAAGAAACGGGAATCCTGTACCCAGAAGTCTTTCTCTCTTTGATTCTTTGTGATTTTTTGTTTTTTCACAAAGAATATGTCAGACCGTGGGCGATCTTAAGGAGAACGTGACGAGGTAGCTGATGGCGATCTCGATAGAAGACTTTACAGAATGTTTTGAAAAGTGGAAGGGAAGTGGGGATGTTTGTGATATCCCAAGGGGATAATTTGAACGGAGCAAAGAGGCTACGGCTTCAAGTAAACTATTTTAGTACAACATGGCCGAATACTTTCTGGACAGACATCATAGGAAGCATATTTTGCAATAACTGTACAGTGAGGACACGGAACTGGAGGAAATAGATCACTACATCTACCTAGGACAACGAATCTCCATGAGACCCCCAAAAGAAGAAGAAATCAAGCGAAGAATCACACTAGAATGGCAAGCCTTTGGTAGAGCTAGCTAAACCTTAAAAAATAAGAAGATCCCATTAATCCTAAAAAGAAGGATGTATAACCAATGAATCCTCCCAGTAGTCACTTATGGAGCTGAAACATGGAACTAAACCCAGAGACAAATCCGCAAATTGAGAACCATGTTACTTGTACATGAAAGAATTATGCTGGGCCTCACACGGAGAGACCACAAGACAGTACAGTACATCCGAGAAAAGACAAGAGTCAGGGACATCATAAAATCCATAAAAAATCTCAAATAGCGGTGGGCTGGCCATGTTGCAAGAATGGTAGACAACCGATGGACATCAAGACTCACGACATGGATGCCCCAAGATCACATGCGTAACCGAGGCCGGTAGAATATTAGACGGAGAGACGAGCTAGACAAGTTCAGAAAGTACTGGCACCGCAACGCCCATGATAGAGAAGTGTGGCAAAACGGACGTTAAAAGACTGATGATGTTGATGATTACTATACACCATTAACCAGAATTATCAACAAAACTGTCAACATAGGTTTCTTCATTCAATCAATACATTACGCTTACAGACCACACCAATGGATCTAGTGGTCAGAAAATGTAATCATTAACTCCTTATAATATTCAGTAAAGAGACGTATTTCTGCTATTTGAAAATCACCCTGAAGAAGATTTACTGGGGTTCAATTTACTTTGTAAGTTTATGCTAAATCTGTCCCTTAGTTTGTGTACGGCAGCTTTCGCGCTAGTTTTTTTTTTTTGAAAAGTAAGATTCTCTATCAATCACTCCCCAATAAAAAAACGATAGATTTGACTTTTCGTTTATAATTGATCCTCTCCAGTACGACATACCGCTAAAAGACATTGCTCGCATAACGGTTTCTTTTGAATGACTAACCAGACCGTTTTAGCTTCCACATATCAGAAGAGGAGTACATGCTAAATATACGAATGAATATTGCGGAAGATGAAAACATAGATGGAAAGAGTAGGTTATGGATTTTCGCTCACCGTCACAGTATAATTCCGACATCCTGTAATACTATAAATTTGTGCTTATGCATATTGAACCAAGTTTTACTCTGAAAGAACCGAAGTGAGTTCGGGTAAAAGAAGTAACAATCGGTGATTTAACTGTGACTGTTGCGATGACCCATGCAATTCTGTTTGTTGAACCGATTTCTACATGTCCGATATGTTATCATGACTGTTCGTTGAATGTTTGTAGACGTCTTTGCTTAAGCCGATAAAGATATTTTCTTGAACAGCAAAAACAATCGATAAATACCCACATCTTTGATAAAGCGAAGAAAAAGATGATAAAAAGATTATCTTTAATGTGTAGTATAACAATAAATGATAGTGTTACGGCCATACCGTGTTGGATACATGGGTTCTCGTTACGCTCTCAAAAGTTAAGCAACGTCGAGCCTCGTCGGTACTTAGATGGGTGACCAGGTGCTGTAACCAGCTGGTAAGGCCATGCTGATCTTCGATTGCATTGAACACTTCTTTCCTTTTAAAGACTTTGCAAGGTCGAAAAGTGAAACTTGGGCTCAAAGCTTACTCCATACCAAACGCCTAAATACTAAGCAATCTTGGTCGAGGTCGGCTTCAGAAATTAGAATTATTGTTCTAATTTATAAAAAGAAAATACACAACCCATCAGAATGAAGCTTACTGTTTATGCGTAAACATACACCCTCAGCTAAGTTTTATCAGTCAGTAGGGAGACGCCATCGAATGAGCTTGTGTACTGTGTGATCATCGCATTCACAATGACTGAGACTGTCCATTCTTCATGTTTCACGCAAAACTTTTTGGTAAAACATCGCATCACCCAGGTTTGTTTGACTTATGCAGTCCAGACATAGCTCCTTGCGACCTCTTGCTCCATTCAAATAAATTGAAGACTATGGACGAGATTAAGGAGAACGTCTCAGGGAATTTGATGCTGACATGAAGGATGAGTTTGTAGACTATTTATAGAATGGACACTGATATAAGTCCGTAAGATATCAAATGGAGTGCTTTGATCGGGAACTAAGTTGCTTATTGTTTGAATTTATCAATTTCCTTTCTCCAGTCTTCGTACCTTACATTCTATCCTTTCCCTCACCCCAATCCCATAAAAAGACTACCGTGTTGTACCATAATACTTAACACACACACATATATATATATATATATATATATATACACACACACACACACACATATATATATACACACACACACACACACACATATATATATATATATATATATATATATATATATATATATATATATATATATATATATATATATATATAATCACATACCATGGTTCTCTTTGCAGCTTATCTGTTAATCGACGTCTGTGAATGATAAGTTGTTTTGTTGGCAGCTTTCTTATCACGGAAGAACACATTATTATTTCAAAGCGAAACATCTCCATGATGAAAAGACCACTGTTGATAGAAATCAATAGAGTTCCTCTAATTCATGTTGAATTTCACAAAAATTTCTGAAAGTAACGGACAATCAAGAGAGTGCTCAACGTGTCAGCGTAACAGATACTCAATCCGCAGGGAGGGGCCTAGTGTATTTATTTACATATCGTTGTTTCCTGCTTATCGAGGTGTCACAAGGGTTAAATTAACGTGGATAATTGTTAAGACCCACTTTCAGCCTTTTAGCTCGTCAAAGCTTCGTTCTGCTTGCGAGACTTTCCACTAATAGTCGCTCAACTAGAAACTGACCTGGCTTGTAGTTTAACTTCGGTAATCTTACGAGATTCAGTGTATCTAATATAATTTTGCTGTAACCCTTTAATCCTCAACCCTAGTTCTCGAGCTGGGTGCTAAGCGGAGAGGCGTTGAGTATCATTATAAAAGTCTTCAGTATGAATCGGCGGGAGATTAAACCACGGTCTACCGAACCAGATGCGAGCACTCTAATACTCGGCCATGGTAATCTATTCTTAAGGTAATTATAATCTCTGATGGGAAAAGTCATCGAACCAGTAAGCAATGAATTGATAGTCAAGAGTTCTGAAATTCCATAGGAAGGAAATCTATCGTAATAGGTAAAAGAACTTACCCAATGCTTCATATACAACGACCCCCCTCCCCAAATCCGGGTCTCCCGAATCCGTAGTTTGGCAGGTTTTGAGTCGTCTGACCCCATTAACAATATTCACGTGTTTTTTTGTTTTTGTTTTTCTTCACCTAAAATTACTTTAATCAAACTCCGAAATTGGAGTCGACTTCATTTTTCTACCGTAATACAACAAAATTGATATAAAATGATGTGTAGAATTTATTATACTTATTACCAGGAAACTCTCTTGCTGACTGAGCTAAATCTATCATGCAGATATACAAAGGCTTATTCCATTCTAACGAATAAATACATTTATACGAAAAATGTTAAATTTCATATCTTATATATATATATATATATATATATATATATATATATATATATATATATATATATATATATATATATATATATATATATATATATATATATATACATATATATATATAGTGGAATGTGGATTCGCTACACAAACTAGCTCATGTTTCTGCCCTCTTCGGGCCTCATCAGGTTCACCTGATGGGACCCAAAGAGGGCAGAAACATGAGCTACTTTGTGTAGCAAATCTACAATCAACTATTTATTTCCAGTTCTACTCTAAAACAACTTAACTTCAAGAGTAAAAAGTTGTATGTGTTGAGCACTCTATGAAATAAATCCATTTCATTTCAGAAGTGACTTTATATTATTGATATATAATCATATTATGTTATACTGCTAGCCTGATTTGTACCACACACACACACACACACACACACACACACATATATATATATATATATAAATATATATATATATATATATATATATATATATATATATATATATATATATATATATATATATATATATATATATATTTACAATACAGAATTCCAGACGGAACGGAAGTAAGATTAGAATTTGAGTTTGCAGCAGCCAGGCTTGTCGTTCCGATTTTTATCCTGCCAGTTATACATCGTCATCTATTCTTATTTTCCTTCCAAGAGTTCACAAATACAAAACCAAACCACGTGCTTGCGAATACTGATTAGATTTAAATCTTTTAATCGGCTAATCCAAATATTTAATCGATCCTCATCAATGTAAGAAGTTTTTTTTTTCAATTCTAAAACTTTAGAATTCCAAGAACTATTTCAAAACAAACATCTCAGAACACTGAAATGAAACGTATAAGAGAAATCAATTAATTTTTCATAATTTATTGTTAAAACCCTCATCAATTGAAAAAGAATCTATATCGCAGTCAATAATTGAACAATCGTAGTATCTAAATTTGAAGTCATGTCGAAAAATTCAATCGAAGGATAAAAATGGTCGGAAAAAATTCTATTTATGACATCACAGCCGTCTTCCACTGGAAATTCAGATGTTATAATTAAATGCGCCAAAATAAGGCCCTAAATTTCAAACTAGCTTTTAAGCCAAAAATCTTTTGAAAAACTATATTTTCAAAGGGGGTTTAGTAGAGTACTGATGGCAATTTTTAAGTTTGTCTTCTAAGCTGTATGGCCAGGAGCATTGGTACACACAAACACATTAACAAACAAAACCCTTTGCCATCTTTGCTGACTACGGTGGTTCATAACCCTTCGCCATCCTTGGTGGCTACGGTTGTTCAATAAAATTATGCTATTGCTGTTATATTTTTCCCTTTTATAATATAGCGTTAAGCTTTCTGATCATCCATTTCAGAAGATCATTTCCGACCAGACAGATGCTGCTGCAATGTGCTTGGTATTACTCTGTGTAGTTTGGGTTCTGAGGGATCAGGGTTCGTCCTGTGACCAAATCAAGTGCTGTTAAAGATAATTCTTTGTGGGAGATCCAACCCTGCACATTTACATGAGAGGACCTCTGTATTAAACCGACATTGTGTCACATCCTGTTCTGACGGGGGTGTGGGTAAATAGGAGCATTGAGCTAATATAAAGCATTAGGACGGGAACCCACCAGCTCTCAATCCGAAATTTGCCCCAAACCGGCACATTCCAGGTCCAAAGGCTTCTGGATAAAGGAGATTGTGCTGTAAGTTTTTGTTTGATGTTCCTTACACCAGAAGAAGGGCAGAATGTACAGCAGTCAAAAGAATTTGATAAAGAGTACAGATATTTGATAATTACGAGTTATGAGATTCCTTTTGGTAGGAAACTTGGTGCGACAGCTACAGGAATGAAGACAACAAACCCTAGTAAATCAAGTAAGGAATTCTTCTTGATATTTCTTTGCTATAGCCGAATGCGACGGAAACCTGACGAGGACCGAAAAGTTTCGATGAAACAAAAAAAGACGGAGCAAAAAGGCCTGAAAGAATCACTGTATAAAAATCAACCGGTCTACTTAATCACTTATTAGGAACTGTTTCGTGATCAACGTTTTTTGTAGCATGCCGTCATTTTAAATAATTGGAAAAGGGGTGATGAATAAATAGGTAACTAAAAATCTGAATTTGACCCCCCAAAAGACATGCAAAATAAGTGCAAATGCTACCAAACACACTAAGTGGCAAATATAGGATATACACGAATTTTAAATGGAACCTGCAACTAAAAACCTATTTACAGGAGACTTACAAACATTTTTCCTACGCAATATAAGGCATTATTGTTTAGATAATTATTGGTGCAGTCTGTATTCGTGGTATATACATACATTTGGAGGAAGTCAGACTTTCTTGAAAACCGAAGAAACGATTTTCACAGTTCTGATGACAACGTTGGTTGACGGTTTCTCATAAATTTCAGTGTGTTATAATGCTAGAAGAATTGAATGAAAAACGTAAGGATATTGGTCTCCACATGAACTTGAGTGAAACAGATGTCATGCACAGCAAACAAGCTTGGCATAAAGATACATCGATCAAAATAGAAAACGCAGAACTGGAAAATGGAGACTACTGCATCTGCCTGGGACAACGAGTATCCGTGAAATCCTCGAAAGAAGAAGAAATCAAGAAAAGAATCACTCTAGCTCTTGGCTGGCAAGCTTTCGGTTGAGCAAGTTCAATATTCAAGAACGAGAAAATCTCATGTCCTAAAAAAAGGGTTATAGAACCAATGCATCTCTCCGATATTTACCAATCAAACTGAATCAGGGGGCACCTTACCAAATGATTGACCCTCGAACTGAGAACCATGCAAGGTGCACAAGAGAGAATCATGCTCAACATCACACGGAGAGACCACAAGAAAGCACATTATATTAAAGAACGAAACAAGAGTCAGAGATATCATAGAATCCATTGGAAAAATCAAATGGCAATGGTATGGTTATGTCACAAAAATATCAGACGACTGCTGGACGACTCATGATCACAAAACACAACATGCATCCCCAGAGATCATATTCAAAACTGTGGCGCGACGAACTAAACAAGTTCAGAAAGTGCTGGCTCCGTGATGCCCATGATAGAGATATCTTGCGAATCTTGGGGAAGGTATATGTCCGACGACGGGTGCTGAAAGGCTGCTGCTGCTGATGTTAAGTAAATTTGATGTTCTATCCGAGACGAAAGGAAAGTTATCTATAGAGATGACCCCCATCTTCCTTCCGGACGCGGTTAAGACTTAAGTATTGACAGGATGACCCCAGGCATGTCTTTCACATTAACTATTCACTCCATTCAGTCTAATAAGTCTTTCATAAAGTCATCTGAGACGCTGACTGTGCAGAAACTTAGGAATCAACAATAGAGGACTAACAAATGCCATTAAAGCCTTGCAATTACCAAAACTAATGAACTGATTATGGAAACAAGTTTGGTTAGTCGTTTGATAGAAACCGTCAAATGATCAATGTCTGCTGACCGCACATCGTGTTGTGGATGATCAATTAAAAGTTTTGAATGAAGGAATGATCATCGAATAAGTTACTTCCTTTGTCTTTTCTTGGATCACTAAATAAGTCCGAAACGAGCATGAACGCAATTGCAGACACACACTAAGGAACCGATTCAGCATACATTTACATGGTAAATTAAACCTCTTCTAAAAGTCTATTTTGCATCATCATCATCATCATCATCATCATCATCATCATCATCATCAGAAGCAGCAGTATTCCTCTTTTATCGTCCGTTGTTGGACATAGACCTTCTCCAGAATCCACCAGATCTCTCTATCATCGGTGTCGCGGAGCTAATACTTTCTCAACTTGTGTAGTTCATTTCTCCATCTTGTATTCTCCCTGCATTGGTTTTGCATTTGATAACTCGGGGCCAATATTGTGAATTGTGAATGACCATCCTTTGTCCGCCATTATTGCAACATGACCAGCCCATTGCCATTTGAGTTTTCTAATGGATTCTATGTTGTCTCGGACTCCTATTTTTTTCCTTGATATATTTTGTAGATCCAGTGTACGTCAGAGTACTGCAACATACATACAATCACACCATCTCCTTTATCGGGCTACATAGAGACACGAAACGTTTTCAGCTCCAAAAAGGGTTACGACAAGGTGATACCAGCTCACCCATACTCTCCATCGCCTGCTCCCAAAATCCGATGATCTTCCAAAACCTAGACTGGGGAAATAAGATAATCAGAGTAGACAGTGAATATCTAAGCAACCTCAGTTTTGCAGACGACATCTTCTTTTTTGCAGAGAACCTCGTCGACCTCCAACTAATTCTGCAATATAATATGGAGTGAATGTTGAAATTTCCTGCCGTCTAGCTTTATTGGTGTGTCTTGTGTGCACAACATATACATAAATAGGTAGCCAGACCCAATTGAAAACGGAAGAAACCTATGTTGACAGTTTTGGTTGACAGTTTCTGATACCATTCCGATAATATGAAATTTGCACTTCATTATTTCAGCCGTTGAACTAAGAATGGAGGACTACACCGAAGGCCTAAAAATCAATTCACCGACTGTGTAAGACTTTGATAGACAAAAAAAATATTAATGGAATTTACACGTAGATGTGTTGAAGTGAATATAAGTAATTTGTTGAATTGAAAAGGGACGAATTAAATTGTTGCAAAAAGAGTTTTGAAATCTAAAATGTTCCATGAAAGGTGTTACAGAGACATCAAGAGTGAAAGAGAAAGAGAAGCAGAGAGAAAAAAAGAAGAAAAAAGGAAGGAACAATAAAGTTGAGAGAAAGAGGGACGGGGAGAAAATATGGAGAGGGGGAAAAAGATCAAGAGAAAGAGTGAAAAGGAGAGAGATGAAGAAGGAACGGGAAGAGGAAAATTAAGAGTAAGGGGGGCAAATAGAAGGAGAAAGAGAATATGAGAGAGATAGAGAGGGTCATATATGTATACGTAGAGAAAAACAGAAAGAGCGTCAAAGAGGGAGGGTGAAAGAGAAATATAGTTAGAGAGTATGTATGCACGCAAGAGAAAGAAAGAGAGAGAGAGAGAGAGAGAGAGAGAGAGAGTAAAAATTAATTGAAGTATCGGTGACCCTTTCCAATGTTTTCTTAGATTTTTTGTGTGAAATTCCGTTTCATCTATGAATATATATATATGCATACAAACATACATGCTTACTTAAGTATGTACATATCTACATATGCATGAATGTATATGTATATGTCCACGTATGTATGTATGTATGTATGCGTGCATACATAAATATATGCAAAGAAAGGTTCCAAAATTTTTCAGCCTTCGTGAAATTTTAAGAAAAAGTTAAACACTCGCAAGAAACTGCCACGTCGCCATTTTTTCCGAATTTAAAGAAAAAGAAGGATTTTTCAAACAACAACAATAATCAATTTTATTGATAAGAAATAAATATCAGCATCTACAGCCAACTGGCTCCACTGAAGTGGTCTGTACACGTAGCACTCGTATAGATAGCTGGCCAGGCAGAATCACTTGAAAATTGAAGATATCTGAGTTGACCAGAAGGCAGTTTTGGTTGGCTGGTGACGATTTCTAATGAGATTTTCCAGCTTCCGTTGTTAGATATAGAACTTCTCTAAGATTCGCCAGATCTCTCCATCGCGTCGCCAATATCCTCTAAACCTATCTAAATCGTCATGCCATCTTATTTTCTGTCAATCACAACTATGCAAGTCTCAGGACTTATGAATCGTGA
>OY735218.1:39825029-39842529 GCA_963457665.1 Thysanoteuthis rhombus
CCAGTGGGGGTGATTTCATTCGGCGAGATTTACACAGATGACACAAAGATGCATGGTTCTATTGTGTCAGACAATAAAAAGGAAAAGATTACAGCAATGTCTTGAAAACTTGGTTGACTGGGCTGATTGTTGACAGCTACAATTTAACACAAATAAATACAAAGTACTTCACTTTGGGAGTAAAAATCCATCCAACGACTACAATATGAGATAACACGATAGCAGTGATAGGACCTCCTTATAATTATCTCATTTAAAACAGACTTGAGTGCACATGTGGATAGTAAACTTGAATTACCAGATAGAAAGCCAGATTAATAAAGCTTACAAGATGCTGGGGCTGATCAGAAGGCCATACCAGATTCTGGATGATAATACCTTACACTTGCTCTTCATCATTTGATTTTCAGCGGTTTTTCATGTTGCCCTGCTGTCCTGGTTTCCTTTTGTGACAATTAATGTAAGTATTTTGTAGATTTGTCATTTTTTTTGAATTTGTCGGATAATAAATCCACAATCGTAAAAATATATATACAAAGTATAGATTCAAATCTCTTTCAATTTTTTTTGTCACTACAGTCACTTATTTCCCAATATTTGTTGATGTAATTAATGTAATTTTCTTCAATTTTTCTCCTATTTTCACATACTGTGTAAATTTTCTCTTGTTGGGATCATTAGTCGGTTACCATTAACTGTTTCGGGGATTTAAAAAACAGAACAGTTGATTAAGATGGTATCCCAACACTGTTGATCAAACACCATCTCCCCTTCAGCTATGATTTTGATATATAGCTTACGTTGTAGTTTGATATTCCATACGGGGTATTATCATAATGTATTGTATGTGGATGTTATTTTATACTTTACATCATTTAATTTTTTAAAACAGGGCTTACTAACGTACTTTACCCCAAAACGTATTCAACGATGGTGTATCAGTAAGTATATCAACAAACGTGTCACTTCAATTGAGTGTCCACCCATGTGAACTTTAAATCTGTTGTGTCGGTATATATATATATATATATATATATATATATATATATATATATATATATATATAATGCTATCACTGGAAGGGAACAGGGTTTGTTCGTAAGATATAGGTATGGGTTCCACGATTTTTGGAAATAGTATAAGGGTTCCACGACAAACTGAGTTTTTGAACCACTTATGTGTACACTTATTGATGTAACTACCTATGGTAGCCATATTCTGTAAGTAATGCTTACATTGCAATTGTAAATGTGTATTTGTCTATCTGTGCGAATATCTTTTTTCCAGAAGTTGCTTGAAATCATTCAATTTTTCTGCAGTAAATATCTTATAAAACGCTTAGCAAAGAAATAATTTGAATAACATTTATATAGGTATTTACAAAGCATAGCTTTGACTGGCACAATAGTGGGACTCTCAGAATAAAACTGTCTTCACTAGCAAATTGATTCACAAGCCACTGCATCACGGTAGGTGTCCCCAAACAACAATTGCATAATCCAGCTTGGAACCAATATTCTCATCTTTGTTGGAGTTGTCACACTAGGAAACCATTATTCACAACGACATTACGTTGGGGCATTGCTGTATAAGAAAGAGTAGCAGATAAGAATCTAACTTGACAATCAATGTTAGAAACATATAGATTGATCTTTCACGGGCTGCAGACCGATTTTCATGTTATCAAATGACTACACTGCACGAAGACGACGATGTTCGTCGAGCCCGGGATGAATAAATTGACTGCCTGGATGATAATTCAAGCCGAGCTTCTTATCCGTTCAGCCATGTTTGTCTCGTATCCATGTTTGTCTGGTATTAACAATATTGCCAATATCTCCATTTGGCGCCATTTTTACTCCTTCCAAATTGAATTGCCTTTTTCGGATGCCTACTGCATGGATGTGGAGAGAGACAAGCTGGGATGTTATGTTCAGACCCTTTGATTATGCGCTGAACGCCCCTTATTTACTCAAGTAAAATTCAATCTCAATATAATGCGACCCCACTAGTAAGGAATTAAGCGCAGATGACTGATCGGTCAGCAATGCGGGATATGAACTGGGCGAGCTGAGTTCAGAGTCTGACTAAGACATGGGAAAAGCATGAATCGGACTGTTGTAAAGCGGGTGCAATGACTACTGGCTCCTGTTTAGATTTTTTTGGACAGGGTGTATTAATCATTGTGTATGATACGGGTGAACTATTCCATCGTAAATATATTTATTTGCTCACGAAGTTTCAGTCGTGTACCTTTCGGTCTTATTCAGGTGTTTTTGGTTCTAGATGGTAGGATCATTTCCTGGAACACATGCTCGTATTGGTCTAGACACGTCACATCCACACACACACACACACACACACATATATATATATATATAAAGAGAGAGAGAGAGAGAGAGAGAGAGAGCGATTAATCAGCGTTATGTTTTGGTGCCAAATTCCTGGTTGCTTCCCTTTGATTAAGTGACCTGTTCTAGTGACCGGTGTACCCTTTCAGAAATAACCTTTCTGATGTGAGGTTCTGTAATTTACGCTCGACGATACAATAGGAATATAGTCCAACCATATCATACACAATGACTATCTAATCTCGCTAAACAGTCAAGATGTCTCACTCTTTTTATAACTATGCTGACATATTTGCATCTATCTCGACCTGTTCGGAAGCACTTCAGGTTGGGAGACATTGGACTTGAAGAAGTTTGTGAAGATGAAAAAGAAGGAAGAGAAAATTATTAGAAGAATCATTAGAAAAATTACCATCTCCGAAATGAAACGAAACATTTTTTTTTGTGATTTTGAAGAGGTATTTGAATGTTATATCAAAATAGAACAATTATTTCGTTTTGATTGATATTGTCATATGTATGGACCCACAACATGTATATGAATGTATTCAGTCTCTAGTTATTATGAAAAGGTACTGTGCGTGCGCGTACGTGTGCGTACGTGTGCGTACATGTATATGTTTGTATCAATATAACAATAGCAATCAAAATTGTAGTATATATATATATATATATACATATATATATATATGTGTGTGTGTGCGTGTGTTTGTGTGTGTGTTTGTGTGTGTGTATGTGCATGTGTGTGTGAATGTATGTTTGTGTCTGCACGTGTGTGAAGGTATTTACCGTCCTGTGTGTTTCCACTAGGGGTCCTCCTCATGTTTTATTACCCACGCCGGAATTTGAAACAAGATTATAATTTCAAGACAAAATGTATGATTCAAGATTAAGCACCAACCACCGAAAACATATCGTAATATTTATTTTAAAACAAACATTGCATTTATAAGATAATTATGAAACAGATAACAGATTATAAAATTTTTCGTTGGTTATTCGATAGAAACTGTCACGTACCCAACGTCTTTTTGCATTATCTTGTGTTGGGGATGATCGATGGAAATTGGAAAAAGTACTAATCAATGGATAAGTCACATCTCTCCCCTCTTTTTGTGCAGTGATCATTAAAAAGTCTAGAATTAGAAACAAAAAACCCAACAAAGAAAACAAATGTGAATGCTGCCGGGCGCAAACTCAGGGACTAATTTAGCATAAACTTCACAAAAAATCTAGTTTTTATTTTTCTAGACGATCCCTCTACCTCTATAGGCATATGTGTGATAAATACATACATAGACTGCCAGCTAGACCAACTTAAAGAATGAAGAAACCTATGTTGACAGTTGTGGTTGACGATTTCTAATATTCCTGTTAGCATATGAAAGATCTCTCATTAAAATAAAATTGTCTGAGTTCATTGTTGATAGATACGAAATTACTACTGAGTAATTTTTTTAATATTTTCTGATTAGTAACCGTCAACCAAAACCATCAGTATAGGTTTCTTCAGTTTTTATGTGGGTCTGGCTGACTATGTGTGTAATTATCACGTGTACAGGCCGCACAAGGCTGAGATTTAAACATTTACTCATTATGTCTAGAAAATCATCTTTTATGAACTCTATATTTTCTGTCAATTCGTTGACGCATGAGCGAAAAAAAATTGTGAGAATTATTCTACAAATGAAGCTTTCAGAATTCTTTCGGGAAGTATCGCCAAGTTAATTCTAATGACACAAATATTCTGTTTCTAAAAGGAAGGGATATAGAAATGTTGGGAAAAAGAGAAAGGTAATAATTACACTATGCAACGCTTCTTTTAAAAAAATTTCCTTTGTTCCTTGGTGATAAGTATCATTTTCTGATTGGTTATGTCTGAAAAGGGAGGAAAATATCAATTATTCTCTTCAAACTTTACTTCTGCGACCAGAACAATAATTATTTGAACAGCGGGCAAATTGGCGCATCTTTAATCACATAAATTAAGACAAACAATTGCATAAGTCATTGTCCTGGCCACAAAAGCTAGAAGGGAGCAATTGCCATTTCAGTACTTTTCACACACAAACGATCAAACAATAGCACTCACTACCTACCATATTTGAGGACAGTAAGGTCCCGTCTAATTGTTTGTCAAGTTGCATAAATGGCTTTCAAATGACGTCACAGCGTAGGACTGAACCATGAAAAGATGTTCCATGAATATCCTAGTTTATGTCTCAAGGGGATATATATATATATATATATATATATATATATATATATATATATATATATATATATATATATATATATATGTGCGTGTGTGTGTGTGTGTGTATGTGTGTGTGTGTGTGTTTGATAGGCTACCAATCTTAACGATTGGTAAACAATGTCTCAAGGGCACTTTTATTGATCACCTTAAATCGCTAAAATGCATTAGAAGCCACGAGCAGAATTAACACTTACAATATTCATCTGTGTCTAGAAGCAGGTGAATGTATTGTACGTATTAATTCTACTAAAAGCTGCGCGTTCCTGTCAGTAAACAGACCCGGCCGTGGCTTTTAATACATTTAGTCGATTTAGGAAAATCAATAAAACTGCCCTTAAGACTTTGTTTACCAATCATTAACACTGTTAGCCAATCAAACACACCCATTCTCTCTCTCCCTCACACACACACACACACACACACACACACACACACACAGAGTTGCAAGAAGATAGATACAAAAAGTCAAAGATTGAAATAACAAAATTAAGATGTAAGCTGATTATGATGAGACATGTGAGATTGTACCGTAATGTACCATCAGTGATGTTCCTGGGGTCATTGAGTGTTTCAAGTCTTTCAATGCCATGCACTTTCGCTCAGGCTACTCAGCCAGGGTTGATCAAGCCTTGACTTGGTTACCAATAGCATCGACACAATAGCATTAATCCTTCTGATCCAGAGCCACCTGGAGGCCCTCTTCGTAGCCTTTTTAAGACCCCATTATTACCAAGCAGAGAGTAGTCTTTACATAGCGAGTGTCCAGCAAAACTCTTCAATCCACTTGGATGGGTTCACAACAAGCAAGGCTGGGGATGGGGCCCAGCCTTACATCCATCACTGCTTCACCAATTCCTGCTATGTAGATCATTTCCTCTCGCTAACTTCCTCCGTTCAATCGATGGCAATCATCTATTTCGAATGCCCCGGTGTCAGTCTAGCCTCAACGAAGTTCTCACCAGTTGATCCAGAAACCTTAGTTGCTTTCCTTGGTTGATCTGCAGCTCACAGTCTGATGCAAAGGCAAGGATATTGTCAACTGATTTGGACCGTGATTGAAACCGCTCTTCAACCCTAAAAAAGACCATGTACTTCTGGCTGTGGTCATGCAATTGCTCAGGATGTGCTGAAGTAAGCGCCCCCCACCCCGAGGGACATGTTGCAGATTTACTCTTGCTACAAACGTTAGGTAGGACACCGTACTCAATATTGATCATGAGGGTTCTGGCTGCCTGATATCATTCCAGGACAATCTCCCCTCCAGTGCATCCTCCTACCTTGTTCATTCTCCTTGCTATTGCATGCCTACCACCCTTTGATCCGATCCTCCTCAACTCCTACCCGAAGCTTTTCCAGGACGAAGGCACCTGTCCGTGTCTTGGGCCTTACCATAGCGTGGAATAGATCCCAACCCCACCCGTACTGATGCCACCGTGCCCACCAAAGCCCCTGCGCCTCAACTGGGATTCTGCTATCTCCAAGCATTCCTTTATTCTATTTCCTATCCATTTGCACCAAGACACCTGATGATCTCACCCCACGATCCTTTTCGTGCGAGAGATCCCTTATTCTTCGTTTAGGCTGTTGACAATTACCACTCCTGTACAATACTGCATTACAAAAGCTGCAAGGCAAACCCTATGCATCAGCGAAGGTGGATCAGGGAGAAAAACAAAAAAACAAAACAAAAACAAACAAGCAGAAAAATACGCGAAGCAATTTGAATTTTTAAATATATGGAAATCGGATGAGAATTTTCATTCAATTATGCCAATAAAACAAATATTTAAAATATATACGAATGCAAGTTTGAGTGAACACGACAAACAAGGAATGTCGTTTCAATTATCATTATTAGTAATATATATATATATATATATATATATATATATATATATATATATATATATATATGTGTGTGTGTGTGTGTGTGTGTGTGTGTTATCAAGAAATGGATTTATGATCAAATAAACAATTAAGAAAATGGGGCTGCAGCAGGAATCAAACCTGCGACTGATGGGATAGCCACTTCAAAGTAGCGTTGCTCTTGACCATGTAATGATAGGAGATCATTTCAAGAAAGAGTTTTAGTATAATATAACGCAATTTATAATCATTCTTATATAAATTTCTTGATAGCATAACTATCACGTTGAAACAAACGAAAGTTAGCCTGAAACTTCAAGGTATTCAAAAAAGAAGATGTTCAGATTTATGAAAATATTGACATATATTTTCATTTGGTATGATTCCAAATGGCATAACGAAAATGTATGGCGAGAGTGGTGCTCAGGACGATGGATGGATAGAAAGGAACTGTCTTGGTGCCTTGTAGTCTGTGATCACGGGGAATCTGGTGTGTCCAAGACAGCAATTATTATCTTTTTATATGGGATCTAGGCCCACGCGTTTGGCAAGTCCACCCGTGCTTTTTGGTGTCTCTGCCCAGATCCATCTACGCTTTTTGGTGTCTCCTCCCACATCCACTTACGTTTCCTGGTGTCACCTCCCACACCCAGCTACGCTTCTTGGTGACTCCTCCCACATCCACTTACACTTCCTGCTGTCTCCTCTCACACCCTACTACGCTTTTTGGTATCTCTTCACACACCCAACTACATTTGTTGGTGTCTCCTCCCACATCCACCTACGCTTCTTTGTGTCTTCTCCAGCATCTACCTTGGTGTCTCTACCCACATCCATGCACGCTTCTTGGTGTCTCTGCCCACATTCACCTACGCTTCTTAGTGTCTCTGTCCACATCCACCTACGCTTTTTGATTTATCCGCCCACCCTGATGTGGCTCCCTCCGGAAAAATATCTATTGTTTTTCCAGCTTTTCATCCAGAAAAGCAGGAGTTGCATGTACGTTTGTCAACATACTCGTCAGGATCTTTTTTGTCAACATTTGTCATCGAGGTGTCCCAAGGATGCTTTCCAGCATTTGCACATCCTGTTTATTATTATCAGTGAGCATCGGATATAAAATCAACCCCTTGACCTTTGCCTCTGCAATTCAAAACGAATAGGACAGACGTAGACCGTGGATAAGCAAATTGAGAATGTGGAGATGAAACAATTATTTGGGCAGTCGGATTACCGGCAGCTACTTAACTCAATGGTAAGTGCACCACTACGTTGAAGCAGCTACTCTATCGGTCGCAGATTTTCTTTAATTTGTTTATTCGATTAACGTTGACCAAGCCAATGATACATTCACTGAGTGATAACGGGGGACCATTTCAAATAGTGCTTCAATATGATATAACATGATTTATAATTATATATATCTATAATCAAGTGGACAATACGGAAAGTAGTAGTATTTAAATGAAGTTTATTATACTAACATGTTTCATGTCATTCTTTGTCAAGAAATTTTCCATTAAATAATATTGTTGGATATCGTATCTACCCAATCATCATCATCAACCTTTTAGCGTCCGTCGTTGAACATAGACCATTCGCTAAAACGCCAGAACTCTCTATCATGGGCATAGCGGAGCAAGTACTTTCCGAATTTATTAAGCTCGTCCCGCTATCTTATTTTCTGATGGCCAAAGTTTTGCGTAAGATTTTCGGGGATTCATGTCGTGAGGCGTGATGTCCAGCAGTTTTCTGATATCTTTGCAACATGTCCAGCCCATTGCCATCCGAATTCATCATGTATGTCAACACCTATCCATTAAATGGTAGACACCACATTTCCATTCTAAAAAAATAAAATAAAAAATGTAGCCAAACAAACTTTTCCTGAGAACTGACCATCTCCATTCAGACTATTCCTCTCACTGCCCCTTCTTATCTAAGACAAAGTCGATGGACACAGATACAAGCACCCTCTGGTTCCTCCTCTCACAGACCCTTCTTATTTCAGACTAAACTTGACTCTCACCTGTACAGATACAAACACTTCCTCTCTCACTCTTACTAAACAACCCACAACACGAGGATATCCCCATATCTTTTCTCAGTCTCAAACAAGTAAACAGCATACAATTTTCTCCGCTGTAAGTTTCTCTGAGAAAGATGGCTGGCAACAATCAAAATGCATCGAAACATGCTCACATGATCATAAACATATTTGTGATTCAACAACTTTTCTCGAATTTTTTTTTTCTGTTCACCTTCCAACTGGCATTTTTATCAACATATATATATATATATATATATATATATATATATATATATATATATATATATATATATATATATATATATATATATATATATTGTCTATGTGTACAGTTTGTTGTTATGTGTGTGGTGGAGGGGTTTATACCGGTTTATTTGATTATATAAAAAGGAGCATTCATAAACGAAGCAGAAACAACAAAAAATCAAGAAGGTATCCGACGATCAGTGTGGTACATTTCAAGTGGTTTTCTCTATGTCAGAATGTCAGATAAACTCTTCCGCTTATCATTTCGTGAAAAAAAAACTAGAAGAGGAAATAAAACGTAAAACAAATATCAATAAGTATTATTTTTTGTTTTGCGTTGAAGCTGAATCCTAGCTTCACAAATCCTTGAAGCAACCAATTCAATTTTGTAAAAAAATATATATATAAATAAACCATGCATAAAAAGTAATTTCCCTTGCTGATTTTTGTAGCTAATATACTTTACAATTTTTTCACTGTGAAAGTAAGTTTTATTCTTTTGGTAAAATTGAATTTCATTCCACCACAGAAAAGCTGATGAAATTTATATATGATCAGAAAAAGTGAAGTTTGAAACTTACCATAACTTACTCATCTTTAATACTGGGGCGGCTCACTAGATATCTCACAAGGCATTTCATTTCCCCCTTCTAGTCTTATTACTCTGTCAGTGATTTGGAAAGTGATTCAATGTGATTCGTAGATGGTGATGAAGGCAGTGAAAGCAATGATTGCCATGCAATGGCTGATGAGATATATTAAGACATGTATTTGTCCTGGGTCTTGATGAAGTGAATAGGACATTCGTGAAAGGAATGACTGTCTTGGATAAGCTGAGATAAAGGAATCGAGTCTTTGTTGAAGATGATGGATCCAGTAAAGACAATAATTGTTCTGAAGTTGCTAACAGGATATACTCTTGTTTATGACTAGTATTCGATGCCATGATGTAAACATGCTTCAACGGACTCTTAACTCACGTCGGTAATCTATATTCAATATTTTGTTGACTTGTCCAGATCTTATCGCCATTTTGCAGTGTAAAAGACACGATTTTTAGAAGCGTCCTTACCTCTCTTTGAGAGGATCTGCCCACCTTTTGGTCAATCCCCATATTGTTTCTCAACTGATTCATTCTGTAGAAAGGTGTCCCTTCATTGGATACTTATACAAATCTACCACTAGGGATCACATGATCCGGCAATAATGGTGTTTAAACCTTACGTTTTAAAATCGATTTTTTCTCGGCTATTTTGAGTCAGATTACCGTGGAACTTAACTGAAATTGTCCCTTGATAAGAGTCTTCTTACCTAAAATTATCTTCTACTGAAAATCTCATGATCTGGCTATAATGGCGTTTAAATTTTATAGTGATCTTTCGGTCCTTGTTTCTGAAATAAGAGTGTTCTAAAACCTTCTACGTCCTATATAAAGAAAGTTCTAGCTGCTTGTCAACTTGCATCTCATGCAATAGGGTGCATGAGTAAACGCAGTCACTCATTATATCACTCAGGATAGTAAGTTGAAATTCTCGTTGTGACCGAGGTCAAGCAAAGTGAGCTCATGTAGGGTCGTCATGTCTCGAAACGGGAATGTCGAAACTATTCTGAATTTGGTTAGACTGGGTGCATTTGGTTTTTCCAAAATTTCGTTTTTGGTGAGAGGTTCCAAGATGTTATTGATATCGATGATCGGTCGGTTGAGTGGTTCGACTGAACATTTAAGCATCACTTTCGCCCTGTTTTTCTCCCTGTTTACGATTAGCTCCTCATTACATAAAAAGCCTATATTCACCCCGGCCCTCTCTACATATGGCCAAACTCGCCAAATTTGTACGTGTTGCAGCGTGTTTCAAATATCCTGCGTTCTTCAATTCTTACACCCGCCCCCATCATCCAATATTAGAGAAAAAACTCGAAATTCGACACTGAAAACGCAACTTTGACATACAGGATATGCAAAAAACCGATGTGATGTATCTAGTCCAATCGAGCATGTTCTCTGAAAAGTGATTCCACATTATAGCCAGGAACACCCGCCAAAGGTAGGTGAACAAATGAACACATAGAAAATGTCCCAACAATTTTACGTATGTTTGTATGCTGACAATATAATCAGGTTAAGTTTAGTGTTAACTTTTATCGTAAAGGATCTACCGAATGGTTGAGAGAGTTGTGTATTTCCCATTCTTGTCAGTAATTGATCTTTGAGTCTTGGTAAAAAGCCAGGATTTCAATTGTGGATTTTAAAGGTAGATAGGACTTCTCAACTGGAAAGGATGGTGTAACACAATTTTCCCAACTTCATCCATTTAGACTTGATATCTACGAAACTTAGCCAAGAGAATATCATTATAAAACATAAGTTGGATTGCTGTTCAAACTGTTACATATTTTGCACCGTTGCTAACGGTTACTATTAGTGCCCAGATAAAGGTTAGGAAATCAGATGCTGATTATTTTAAAGCAGACATGCTCTGTCTCTCACAGGAGATTAGCGTAACCCAATCTTCTTACATCTATCCCCCTTTCGTTTCGTACTATGCGATTTTGTTATAACTATGAGAATGCATTAAGTCCGTCAGTTAATTCAGTGCTGAATATTGATAACATAGGTTGAAGATTATACAATGTGAATTTTGAATCAAGATTTATTTCTTTATCATTCAAGAAGATTCAAGTAATTGTATGCGTTGAGATAATTACTATTTTGTTTTTCACATACATCCATTCATAACTACATATACACATACATACACACATAAGTACAAACATACAGAGATACATCATCATCATCAGTCTTTTAGCGTCTGTCATTTCCCAGGATTTGCCACACTTCCCTATCATGGGCGTCACGGAGCCAGTACTTCCTGAACTTGTCAAGCTCGTCTCTCCATCTAACATTTTGCCGGCCTCGATTGCGCATGTAGTCTCGGGGGATCCATGTTGTGAGTCGTGATGTCCATCGATTGTCTGCCATTCTTGCAACATGGCCAGCCCACCGCCATTTGAGATTTTTAATGGATTCTATGATGTCCCTAACTCTTGTCTTTTCTCGGATGTACTGTGTTGTTTTGTGGTCTTTCCATGTGAGGCCCAGCATTATTCTTTCATGTGCACGTTACTCGTACATAAATACATACACACAGACTTACAAAAATACATTTGTACATACACACTGTAGACAAAACGGAAGGACCAGGAGCGCTCAAACCCACAAATCCACAAACACATGCACATATTAAAAAGGTTTGAACACTTCTCCACTTTTGGTGGCTACAGAAGTTCAACAATTACGGCAATATACATTTATTCGTTCTTATCATAGATCTGATCAGCTGCAAGAATTTTTTCATTCCTCATTAGATCGAGAACTTTCACCTTTTCACTTAAAGGAAGCAATTTACGGCAAATTTCTTAAGCATATCCGAATAGCCAGCATCACTTTCCGGGATATACCGCTAGGGTTACATTAAAAACTCTCACAACTTTCTCGTTTGTTGGTGCGTATTCCCAACAGGGATGTGGAATATCCTTATCACCATATTGCGCAATCTTTGATTTTTCTTTAACCAAAAACGAGGTGGCTATATTGTTAGCGTGAAGCTATCAACAGAATAATTGCAATTTTTACTGCACTTACAATACAAGTTCTTGTTTCTTCAAGCTGAACACTGTCAGATGGAAAAACGCAATGTGTGAACGCCCGGAAAATATCGAGCTGATAATCCATACAAGTCTGGTTAGTCACTCAATTGAAACTGTCTCGTGATCAACGTCTTTTGGCAGCATGCCGTTTCCGACAGAACGATAAAAGATTGGGTAAAGAGGTGATCAATGAACAAATTACTTCTGTCGTCTTTTGTTGGGCAGTTATCACAACGGAAAGACAAAATTAAAAAAACAAACAAAAACAAAACAACAACAAACGTGATATCTGCCCGACCAAAACTAAGGGACTGATCTAGCATAAACTTACATTGCAAATTTACCCCAACTACCTCATTTTGGTGCAGCCTGCACGTGGGATGCATTCATAGATGTATGAACACATTCATAGTCAGCCAGACCAGCTTAAATACTGCTTAAAATTGATGGTTATCGTTGACAGTTACTGAAATTGCGAGGACAAGAAACCTCAGCATTTGAGAACAGGTGTTAACGAAGGCAGATGTGCACTTATACGGAATAAGTGACAAGAAATCAATCGAACATCTCACGGGAAGATTAGTTTTCAGGGCATGATCGACAAGATGACAATGAGGACAGGTGATACATGCAAAGGAAATCTTATCTTTTATATCGAACCGTTGGGCAGATTCTGTTTTGGAAGTCAAGAGAGCAAATGTCATTGATTTGCATAGTGTCATTTCGTATCAGCAACAAACCCGATGTTTTTGTTTTGACCTGGGACGGTTTTCCTTCTTTTCCAATTATAAGTTTATTCCTGACTAGAAAACGAAATCAAAAGAAAAGAAATAAGTCAACCAGATACAGGGTTAAACTCCAATCCGACTGAAGATGATTGTTACAATCTTTCTATCGTATGTATGTATTGAAATAGATAAAGGAAATATGAAATATATATTTTAGTTTTAGCATATAAAACAGCACACCGAAAAAATGAAATATTTTGGAAAAAAACTGCTTGCTGTAAGACCGAACTCCACCCTAACTCCTATTACGACTGAAGATGAATTTGTACTGCGTATATAATAAATGAGAAATTATAGAAATATATTTTCGTTTTGCAAATGTCTTTATTTATTAGAATACAGTTGGCCCGTGCGGAGCAGTATGATGAATATTTGTTAATAACTAAGCCTTATCAATTTAGTTGAATAGGTTTGACAGCCTCCAGGAAATCAGCTGTTCTTGAATTAAAATGTGCGAAACTGTATGCTGAATATTCATTAATAACTAAGACCTATCAATTTAGCTGAATAAGTAAGACAGCCTCCTGGCAATAAGTCGGTCGTGAATTCAAATCTTTCTACCCCCACCTCTCTCTCCATGATATGGCCTAAAAGTTTGTTTGGTTAATTAAGTGAAAGTAAAGTAAGTTTTCTTCTAATTTCGACTTTGAATCTAAGATTTAAGATATACTCCGCTCAGTTCCACAATCCTCTGCCGTCTTTCATTCAAGTTGATTGCTATATCCTCTCAAAACGTTTTGTCATTCTCAGGAAAGAACTGCTCTAGGCACCTTTCGGTGTCTTCCAGGGAATTGATATCCATCAAGAGAATCTTTCACAGACCAGAAAAATGGTTATCTAAGAGTACAATATCTATTGAATACGAATATCCCAATTCCAGAGGAAACGAAAAAAGAGTATATTGAAAAGATGGTAAATTGGCGTTCAGAAAGAGGGGTCACAGAGCAAACAGAATGCCTTATCAAACTTTTTTATGAGCTATGTATATCGTAGCTATAATTTTCTTTTGTGATCCTCAGTTATTTGGTTCTAAGATATGATACCATAAAGATTGCCAAAATGGCTAAAATGGCTAGACGTTTCATTTCCAGTTAACGTTAGAGCCCAAAATATCACGTAGTCTTGAAATAAGATTGCCAACTCAATATAAACGTATGATCAGTTTAAAAGTGAAGCTATAACAATTATCGTCTGGTCAAGCGTCGTCCTATATAGTATCCTTTCTTTCGGCAAATTCCGGTCATGCGCTTTTCGCCGATAGCTGTATTCAATTGATCGAATTGAGAGCAATACTTCGTATCTACTGTTTGGTTTTCTGGAAAGAGTTCGGTATTGAGGGCTGTTCCAATCCTACTATATACATAACATAATCTCCTTGCCCTACGATCTCTTGTGTTCCAAGTTGTTTTAAAATATCAACTTCTCATCGGCCGTCACGATTCGTTCCCCAAAAAAGAACATTTTCGTTACGTTTAAGTAACAAATCACACACAAAAATGGCCCAGTATGTTATATTTGTTAGTATGGACGTCAAATGTCAGAGTAAATTACATTACAAAAGCCGGTGATAATGATTTTGAACGTTCGTGTCGTCTAACGTTGAAAATTCTCAAGTATGTATATATCTTCGTTCTCCGTCTATATCCTCGTCAGGAGTACTGTAGGGTTAGGTAGACGCAGAAAATTATTTGTAAGATCCACTTCCGATACGGCACCTTGTATTCCTCCGGGCGTCATACATCTAGGTAAGTTCGAAGTTGCTCAACTTCGTTGACCTAATGAGAAGCGATGTATCAAACATGATTTTGTTATAACCCCTTACCAATGAGGAGAGGTTCCTCCATCTGAGTGCTTCGTACAGTGGCCTTGAGCACCATTTTCAAAGTCTATAATATAACTTGATGGTGGATTGAACCATGGCCTTCCGAACTGGAGGCGAACACTCTACCTCTGAGGCATGGTGATCGTTGAGTGCATTTTTGAGTAATATAACCAATTGATGGCTATCGATTTCAAATGGATCATCGTTCAGCAAGACAGCATGAAATTTCGTAATCTGCTTTTGACACATTCACATCACACAAAATGCGTAAATCTCTTTTATGTGTCTGATTAGCATTACTTTCACTTCTCTTAAAAAATGCATAATACGCTATTGAATTCGAGAACTTCCAGCTTTTCATTTAATAGAAGCATTTTACGGCTTTCCTTTAGTATATCCCAATTATCAGCATCGCTACTTTTACGCTTGGGGATCATCATTAAGTAAAAGTCATGAATGGTTTATTCCTGGTGTTTATCACCTGGCTAATAATGAAAACTGTAATGAAAAACAAAAACAAAACCCTTTCGTTTGTTAGTGCATACTTCCAACAAGAATGTGAAAGATCTTCATGGAAATGTTGGATGATCTTTGATTTTCCTTTAATCAAAACAAGGTGCTTATATTGTTAGTGCAAAGCCAAGTATAGACAGGAGAATTGCAATTTATACTACACAATACAAGTTCATGTTTCTTCAAACTAAACAGTGTCAGGTAGAAAAAAATGCTTCGTGTTACCGAATATTAATATTCTTAAGTATAGTTCAAATTGATTATCAATCTCAAATGGTGTACCTGGCCAAGGAGCATCTTTCAGTAAGAAATATCCCGCACTGATCTTCATAAACCACTTTTGATACATTTGATTATTCACAGTATCTTTTCCATTAATTGTGCTAATCTCTTTTGCATATTTGAGAGGCCTGTTTACTTTTCGGTAAAAAATGCATCTGTTGATAAAGTTCCATATTTTCTTCCATCTCTTGCACATGTTACATGATTCTCAATTGGAGAGCCTTTTGGATGAGCTCCAAGCTTTAGCATAGTCTTGGACATCGGTTCAATGTTGAGAAACTTGGTGATGATCGAACTTCCACGATACCGTAAGTTAGCTCCGTTTTTTTTTGTCCCCTGTACCGTATTCTAGGGGAACGCATGTTTCCATGGATGTGTCTTGGAGAGAGTGAGGACAAAAAATCTGAAAGAATTGTAGCGTATCAATAATATAAGTTTTACGGTGTTCATTACGAAATGAAATACTATGGGAAAACAAATTAAGATTAAAATGTAACAAAAATCGTAATTTCAAAAAGAAATTGAGAATGGTACAGAGCCATTTTACAAAAAGCCCCAGAAAGACTTACTTTAGTGTAAAGATTGAAAAAATCTTTATTTAAATAATTATTCTTAAAAAAAAGATTTTCAAATATTTCTGTGACTCGGAGTGGTCCGACCTTTGATCTGAAAGGCTCTAGTCTAAAGGATATCCTCAAGCAGCTTTCAAAAGTTACTTTTTCTGTTGGATTTCATGGCAAAGAATCTCTAAAATCCAAATCTGTGGCTAGAGCTGTCTTACCACAAAGCTATCACTCCCTTGTTCAACCAGTAAGCCCCACCATTTTATGTTGGGAAACCAACAAAGACCCTTTCGTTGATTCATTCATTTTGTCCTTTTTTTCATCACCACCATTTAATACCTTCATTCCCGACAACGTTAATATCTAGGCATCGATCTGATGATTCTATTAAAGAACAGAAAATGAACAGGTCTGGTTAACCTCTCAATAAAAACCGGTTTGTGATTAACGTCTTTTTGCAGCATGCTGTGTTGGGGTGGATTAATTAAATACTTGAAAATGGGGTGATCAATCAATAAGTTTCTTCTTTCGGCTTTTATTGGGCAGTAATCAAAAGACTGTATTTAAAAAAACAAAACACACGCGAATGCTGCCTGACACAAATAGAGGGGCCAATGTAACATAAGCCTATATTGTAAATTGAACTCCCACTAAAAACCTATCAAGGGTGTGATTTTAAGGAACAAAAACAAACATAACAAGGAGTGAATGCTCAACTCTATTGGTGCGTCTTATACGCGTGGTTCATGCATAGCCAGCAAAGCAGCTTGATAACTGTAGAAACCTATGTTGACTGTTTTAGAAATAATTTTGGTCGGCAGTTTCTAAAAAGTATAAGTTAATCAACGCACAAAAAAATACGTACATGATTTAATTAAATCTTGCCAATTCTTTATTTCATTTTATCTTATTTTTCCAAAAAAGTACGAATAGCTTCATTTCATCTTATTTTCCCGACGCACGTTTTTCATTACTTTGCAATTTCGTCAATGATTACACACGTTCTCCTAAACCGTTCTTTTCAATCTTTATTCCCTTAAACCAAGAGTTGGCAAACTCTTCGACAGGTGGACTGTATGAGGAATATTCTATGTCGTGCCAAGGCCATTAAAAA
>OY735218.1:39850029-39917529 GCA_963457665.1 Thysanoteuthis rhombus
TTAACGCTCCCTTGTTCAGGGTTGAGCGCTCTTTAAGCGGGGAAACTCGTCCATTATAAGCTATTATAGCAATACTCTTCCAACTCTGAGATGGAGCACGCTGGTGGATGGGAAATAGTGCGCACATAAATATATCGCTGAAATTCGGTCTTATTGACCATCCATTTCTTTGTAGGGCAGGACAAAAATGCCAGCCTCTGAGTCTGAAGCGAAGGTTTCGATTCTACCTTGTGGTACTGGATTGGATAATGAATAGTCTATAGCCACACTGAAGAGTTGTAGTATAACAGAACAGTTGTTTGTGGATGACACAATAATCAATTGTGTGTGTGTGTGTATATATATATATATATATATATATATACACACACGCCGAATCACCTGAATATGAAAATTTACGTATTTACTTCTCATTATGTCCAGAAAAACTTCGTGATTAAGGATCCCTCACCTAAAAAGATTTTTGAGAGTTGTTTCAATCTCAATTGCAATGTATTTCTACGCTGGATTGGTCCCTCAGTTTCCTGACAGAATTGATGCTTTTTTTTTTTGTAAATTTTTTGGATGATCACTTCCTAGCAAAAAGCCAAAAAAGTTACTTATTCATTGATCAACCCATTTCCAATTTTTAATTGAACATTCCCAACACTCCTAAAAGATGTTGGTCACGTGACAATTTCTATGGAGTAAAAAAAACCCCAAAAACCGATAAGTTCCTGTACATTGATTTCTCTCTTTTTTTTAATTATTTTCTTTCTTTCTCTTCTTTCTTTCATTCATTATTTCTTTTTTCTGTTCTCTCTTCCCATTTTTTTGCTCTCCTTTTTTTTCAACTGATTTCCTCCTCCTTGTGTATTTCAGAATGTAGACATCCGGTAGCCACTTTCCGCGAATCTTTTCAATTTCACGAACAGCACTCAAAATCTCCACTCCAGTCCACTTTCCTCCTCCCTATTCTGCACCCTTCCTTATATATATATATATATATATATATATATATATATATATATATATATATATATATATACATATATATATATACATATATATGTATATATACATATATATATATATACATACATATATATATATATATGTACATATATTATAAATATATATATATATATCATATATATCTGTGTGTATGTGTGTGTGTATGAATATCTATCATATACATATATATATATATATATATATATATATATATATATATATATATATATATATATATACTCATGCTCATACTCATACATGTATGTATGTATGTATGTATCAGTCAGGTAACGAAAGAGAAAGCAGAAAGGCTGGTCGATATGACCCAAACTGTTTCTCAGATTATTTTGCCTTTTATTTTCTCACCCATTTCGTATAGGGAAAGTAATCTAACATTTTCAAAATGTTTCCGTTAGAGCAGTCCTAAGTAATTCGGGAATTTTACCAGATCAATGACAGGAAATGTGCGAGAAAGTCCCGTTTTCTAAGGAACCTTATAGAGAACAAAATATTTTAAACAAAGAAATCGACCTAAAGCAATTGAAAGTATTACAAAACAGTTTAAAAAAAATCTTTTTAGAGTCCTTCTTGCCTCTCTTATATCCGTCGGTCGATGGGTCTGAACCCATATAGTTTCTCAGCTGTTTTAAGATTTGTAGAAATATCTCTTCTACCTAGAAAAACCTTCCACCCAAGGTCACATGATCTGGCTATAATGGTGTCAAAATCGATTTTCTCACCTGATATCCCAACCGGTAAAATTTGATTCGAATTTGAGAGAAAGGTGTTTCTTGACATGTTGCTTCTTACCTAAAAAAAAAATATTTGATTCGGGGCCACGTGATCAGACGTTAATGGCATTTACACTTTATGCTTTCAAATCGATTTTCTCAATTGTTTCGAGTCAATAATAATAGCGTTTAAACTTCATACTGGATTCCTCATTGAACTTACGGGTTTCGTTTTATTAAGCAAGTCTGAAAGTCAGACTATAGATACGTCAGTTCTCTCCCTTGCACTTTCAGACATATATGGTAGGAGGGGGAGAAAACGAGGTGTGACGGGAGTTTTTCTGTACGTCAGTTTGTCGGTCAATCAGTCAGTCAGAGACGGTTATCACTACTTGAGATACATGCACATTAAAAAAAAGACGATAGCAGAATTACCACAACCCTTACTAAAAATCACTGACTTTGATTTTTCAAAGCTGACAATGAATATATTAGCCACTTTCATGATTTACCCGCTCTTGTAAAGGTAGGTAAGGCACAACAGAAGAGTGGATTATGTATGTAGTCATTTATCCTCTATCCAGTTATCATAGCTTATCAAAATGATCGGTTATAGCAAGAAGAACGCAAAATTTGGGGAGAGAAAATCACTGTTGAATTATTCTTTAAATGCAATATTCACTTTCATATTGTTGCTTTTTAAAATCAAATCATTTTTATGAATTTCTGTTTTTTTTTCTTTTCGTCACCCTTTTTAAGTCGTGAATATCCATATACCACTTCAGAACCATCTTTAAATTATGTTAATCATCACTACCCACAACCGACCGGTATAAACACTTTTGCTCGGTTAAGGTAATTCATGTGTTCTGTCATATGTATCCATGTAAGTGTATCTATGTATCCATGTATCTATCTATCTATGTATCTATGTATCCGGATATCTCCCACCCCTAACCGGTCATCGTAGAAACCCGAAATTTCACACACACTTCCCTCAAAGAGTAAGGGAACGTTTTTTTTTTTTTTACTTGACGACTCCCCTACAATGTAAGTTTTTGGAGGAAGTTCCAATTTCCAAAGTGAGTTTAAATCGAATCAGTCCATTAGTTTGTGACCGGTAGAGTTCAGACTTTTCGGCGATCATTGCCTAAAAAAAGTCAACATAAGTTATTTATCCATTGATCAGCTCTTTTTAGAATCTTTTTAATTGATCACCCCAACACAACATGTTGCCAAAAGACATTGGTCATGCAACTGTTTCTTCTTGATGACTAACCAGGCTTGTTTCGTTTTGTATAGGGAGGATCATTATTTTTCAAGTGATCTATCTTTCCCTGTTTTCTTCGTTCCAATCTTCTTCAACTTATGTTTCTCCTTTTTCAAAATACCTCTTCAATTTTGATCCTTTTTTTCAGAAAATAAGTTTCCTTTTGCAATACAAAACACCCAAACACAGATATCAGTCCTCCTGTGCTTAACCTCTATATTTAAACTTCTAGTATCTAATCTCGTAACCAGTAAACTTAATTTCCTTTCCATAATGTTCGCCCGCATTTTTTCCCCAACATTTCAATATATCTTTTAAAAACATATTTGTGTCGTTTAAATTGATTTGGTGATCCTTCCCTACAGAATTCTCACAGCTGCAAGTTTGTAAAAACAATCTCCAGGATCGTTTTCCGCGCATGCGTAAACTAATTAACTAAAATGTGATAGAATGTCATAGAATAAAATCCGACCCAAAGGAACAATACATCCTTTGTAAACTGATATTCTTAGAACGATAGAAAAACGGGCAAAGAACAAACAAAATGTCTACGATTACTTCGTGGAAGTTCCCAATCCATAGACAAAAATTATTCATTTTTGTGTGGAATGGCTCTTATGTTAAAATGATATTTTCACACGCCTGAATTCGATTGTTATTTTAAAAATTGATATTACGAGATAAACAAAATAGTCGTCTTGCTTGATTTTCGTTTGTTGATATTGTTGATGTTTGCGTGTACGTATGTGTGTCGGCTGTTCATTTATTTGATTGCTTTTGTCATATTGGTACCGTTACAAAGACACAAACACATATATGCGTGTTTATGTACCTGTATAAAATATAAAACATATAAATAAAAAATGTATAAAACTAACAGAATGTAAACAAAAAGGCCACCAATCAGAATGAAGGGTAAGTTAAGGACTTCATTCCGAGCAGGCTTTTGAAACTCAATCAGTAAGAACAGATTCAGCTAAAGAACGCTCCCATAAGGGTGTGGCGTCGAATCTCACCTCATTATTTTCGGATCGACGCTGTTTGCTCACTACCAAAAAGTAATTCGCCCCGAGCCAAAACATAGTTCCCATATATTGTAAATTGTGACATATTATTTTGAAACTATTTCAAAATTTTTATATATTTATATATATGTATATATGAATTATAAATTGCGTTTTGTCGTATAGAAACATATTTGAAATGATGTCCTGTCGTGACACAGTTAATACATCACTCAATTTAGACAACGTAAATAGAATAAACAAAAAAAGAAAATGGGGCTAATGCAGGAATCGAACCAGCCACCCATAGGGTAGCCGCTTCAACGTAGCGATGCTCTTACCATTGAGCAGAATAGCCGCCGGTAATGCAAAGGCCAAGCAATTGTTTTTAATTCATTCCGTCAGACAATATCTATTTTTTCTAAAACACACACACACACACAAATATATATATATATATATATATATATATATATATATATATATATATATATATATATATATATATATATATATATTCTCGCTTTTCGAAAGTTCTCTGTTTCGATTTTACGGAAAAGTGGTGAAAAGCGATATTAGCTCTCACTGTTTGCTTTGCTGCGAGCTGTTACCGACGTAGTGCCCACCCTCTTCCCCTGTCTCATTTATTAAATTCGATTGAGTAAATGGCCCCAAATGACTGGCTTCACTTTCTCATTTGGTCCATTTCCAGTTCATCATCGATAAATCTGATTCCCATGTATCGATTAACTTCAGGTTGACTTTAGAAAATATCAGAAACCTCCAACCGAAACTGTCAACATCAATACAATCAACATCAACAAAAGTTTCTTCAGTTTTTAAGTACGTTTGGTTGGCTATGGATGTGTCATATATACAGACCGAATCAATGGAGCTAGAGCTTTGGAAGTTCAAATATTTACTCCTTATTATAATCAGAAAAGCTCTCTTTTTTCCAAATTCCCTCTCTCGAATTTTTTTCATTCCGGATTGGCTGGGAGGAAGGTAACAATCGGGTTTTATGCTAAATCGGTTTCTCAGTTTGTTTCAGAGCCAGTTCTTTTTGAAAATTCAAACATTTTTAATGATGACGGTCCAACAGAAGGTGAGGGATAAGACTAATGAAATGATCACCCCTTTTCCCATTTAAAAAAAAAATGAATCACCGCAGTACGGTATGCTGCCTGGCGACGTATGTCGTAAGACGTTTTCTATAGAGTGGCTAACCAGACCGATTCGAAGGACGCTGGAATTTGTCCGAAGAAACAGAATTATGAATTATGAATTGGGTTTGATCCCAGAGAGTATTTTTTCCTATTAAATATTCTCGCCAACGATCTATCAAACGAAAATAATGACAACTTATGGAAGAAATATTTACTTCGTTCATTTGTTTACATTTTAACTTCTGCGCAGCTCACTCCATTCTCTTCTCACAATTTCCTCTACGACAAGGGGTTTCAAAATAATGCCCACAGGCCACGCCCCGACTGCTACAAGATTTTATCCGCCTCGCAGCAATTTCAAGTATTCATAAATAGAGAAACTAATTATTTGCCTTCGTTTTCCCCAACCACGTGGTTGTACATTTGACACGTACTCTTGAGTAATTATTTACTTTCTCATAGTGTTTGCTAATGATTAGCACTTTCAGATATAATCATACATTTGTTGTGTTGATGTAACTTAATCCGACAGAATTGTGCTAGTAATCTGACAGTATGGAAATGAAAGATTAGATAGCAAACATTGTACATCCCAATTTTTCATTATCATGAAAAAGGCTTGATGCATTTCACTGAACATTCGTCAGTATCGTCAAGAAGCTATTAGCGATGCAGAGAAAATTTCTTTGCTACACTTTTCCAGCATCGTTGAGAGCTCCTTGAAGACGCTGACAAAAGTTCAGCAAAAAGCATCTGGCCCATCTTCACAACAATAAAAAAAATGAGGTATAAAACACTTCTAAATCTTATCTATTTCGTTATAAAAGAGATTTTTTGGTCCACGAATATGTGAAAATATACGATTTGGCCCCTTGTAATGATGCGATGGAGACCGTTGCTCTACGATACTGAAAATCCAATTTTAGCTGAAGAAATAACAGTGAAAGTTTGATGATCACGTTATACTACATAAGCTTGTCAAACAGGCTGATTAAAGAAAAACCCACCTTAAAAGAAATAGATGGTATTTACTCAGATCAAGTCTTCTCAAACTTCTTCCATTCACACCCACTTTGGAGGAAAAATTTATCAAAAAAAATGTTCGGTTTCTTTGAGTCATTTTACTACAAGCACCAGAAGGAGTACATATATGTGAAGGTATAAAAAAAACATAAGTTATATAACTATTCTTTGAAAATAGATTTTTACATATTTCTGAGATCCCAGTGATCTTTATGCAACCCGATTCATTCTTTGGGAAGCTCTGACGGAGATGTTACTTTGTACGGTGCAATGTTATGATATGGGGCACCCTATGCGGATTGAAATTCTAGAATTCTTTAAGCTTAAGAACTCAGTATTACATACAGTAGCCCAAATCTGTGAGTTACATATGCCTAAATTCCTGATCACTGATAACCCCCTTCCTTCTCACTTCAATACACCTCTTTAGTAAAATTATTTGCAATGCTTTACATTGGTTACAGCACTTGATGCTATCATGGTTGCTAATACTGAGTCCCCTCAAATCTATTTTCTTCATCAATCAGCAGCGTTTCTAGATTTATATTTTCCAAATATCTTATAAAAACGTCGGAAGGAAATCGATACTCGACAAGAAAAACCCTCAAAAACAAACTCATATGAAGGTTGATTTTATCGTCAAAATCCATGTGTCAATAATGACGAATCGTTTACTTCTTGGAAGAATTGAAAATGAGGAATAGTAATTATTTAGTGATTTAGACATAGAAGTAATTTATTGAGAAATGTATGTATATGATCCGGCAGAATGATTATAAAATGGATCATATCATATAGAAATGATCTCCCGTCGTTACACAACTGATTTATTACTCGAATTAGACAACATGGGTAAAGTTAGGTAATATTTCTATCTAAACATGGTATTCATATAATTTTTCTTTTTAATCTTAATTAAGTCTGTTTTTTTTTAATTTGCGAACCTGATCAAGGACTTTCCTTAAAACCACGTTAGCAGCCCTGAATACTATATACAACAAACCATTTTATTAAATAATTCTTGCTTTAATTTTTTACTTCTAACTATCCCTTTCTATCTCATTCCAATGGATGTTGTTGCATCAAGGGAGTTTGCTGAGTGTCCTCCTCCTCTCGTTATCATATATATATATATATATATATATATATATATATATATATATATATATATGTGTGTGTGTGTGTGTGTGTATATATATATATATATATATATATATATATATATATGAATTACAAATTGTGTTATCCATTCTGTCGGACCGAATGTGCCCTTTTCTTTATATATTTATATAAAGAGATAAACAGGTAGATATAGATATATGGATAACTAAATTGACTGGCAGATGATTAGTTATTTTGATAGATAGATAGATAGATAGATAGATAGATAGATATTATGCTTTCAATCAATTGTTTGCCTCATTTGCTTTTACTATAATCGATTCCGTGGTGTTGCGTATAGATTTACAATTTCATCAAACTAAAAAGACTTTTTGTAGTATATCATGTACTAGCTTTTTTATACTTCATCTTTTCATTCGTGTTCCCAATTTTACTTTGTAATTGGGAGTTCATATTTGTCGGCCAAAAAAATTATATAGAAAAGATGTCAACCAATTTGACTGACTGAAGCATAAACTGGGGTAAAAAAGATACTAAACATGTAAATAATATCATTGCTAATATCTTCCGCTTTGTAGATTCAATATCTAAAAATAGAAAACTAATCATCTTCATATCGTAAGAATCGTTTTTTTTCAAAGCATTATGGAGGTATGGGCAAAAAACAAAGTCTTCATAAACAAATGAAATCTATTTTTGTTAAACTCCAGTTCAAGTCAGAGATTGGAGCTGACTTGGTTTTTCCACAGTTACTACAAAAATAAAGACACGACTGATTGCTTCAGCATCAAAATCCACTTTGAATGCAACCATTTCAGCCACTGAGCCAAATTTTTAAAAAAAGATGTTTTTCCTACCCATTGAGGGGAGTACGTGTGCAAAAATTCAAGTTTCTAAAATGGATGATTAGGATTGAGAAGAGTTAGGAGAAAGAAAAAGGAAAGGATTTATAGATAAAAAGTGAAATCAAAAGTTAAGAATTCTTATTAAAGAATCTGTTATCAACATCAGTTAATTCAATCTAGCATCCATAGGTTACCATTTGTTCTTTCTCTCTTTCTTTCTTTCTTTCCATCTTTCATTCTTTCGTTGATTGATGACGTGGTAATAGAATCTGTCTCTCTCTCTTCCCTTCTCTCTCTATCAATCATTTTGAACTTTCCACTTCTTTAGTCTTAATCGAAAGTCTGAACTTGTCATTGTAGCTAGCTTATAAAAAGTCAACTCAGTAGGAGTTTGACAACGAGAGCAATCCACACCTAATATAGGAGAATTGACTTTTCACTGTTTGGCTGTAACGTCATGTTAAACCATGTTAAATACTTAAAATTAATATTTCCCACCTGTAACTATTAATTTATTATATATATATATATATATATATATATATATATATATATATATATATATATATATATATATATATATATATATATATATATAATGCAAAGGTTGCAGTAATCACCAATATGAATAGAAATAGGAGTGGAGTTTGTCCCTTATGGTCAGTGCATACTTTTACAAAACATCTCATAGATTTGGAAGATGGTGATCGAAGAGTGTCGCTATGGATATTTATCAAGCTCATCATAGTCTGTCGCTAGGACATAAAGAAGAACGAACTCACCATGACAGGCCTGGTTAGACCTTCAATGAGAAGCGTCGTCACGTGACCAACGTCTTTTGGCAGCATCTTGCGTTCGGGGTGATCAAATAAAATTAAAAAATTGGAAAAGAGGTTAATCGATGAATAAGTTACTTACCTTGTCTGGCAGGGATCACTAAAAATTCCGAATTAAAAAAATGAGCGTGACCTAAAATAAGGGATTAATATCACTGATTGTCCCGACCCTCCACCAAATAGTTTTTTGGGTGGAGAGCGGAACTTGTTTCCCAAGGAGTAAATGATGCGTCTTGTACATGCAGCACATGCATACATAGATGGCAAACCAGCCAGTCAGCCAACCAGCTTACACGCAAGCCTGGTAGCCAGACGCATTAAAAACTGAAGAAACTTATATTGACAGATTTGGTTGACGAATTCTGATAGTAATGGGAAACAAAACTAGCGTACTAATGACTAATGAGAGTGTTCTTGGATAGTCATTTATGAAACGTACTCATTTAGTAAACGCTGCTTGGTATGGTACAATGTATCCGTAGTGGTTGACTAATAAGGATCAAACTTGGCACATGAGCAAAAGAAGAAAGTTAGACCTATTTTTTTGCACTGAGTGATTCGCTTACGTCATTGTGGATAGAGTAAAAAAAATTGGCATTAATATTTGCATCAATAGTTGCATCTCCTCCAACGGTCACGGTAGTCAGTAATGAACCTAGGTGAGAGGTGGTCAACTTGAAGGTTGGAGTATTTGAGATTGACATCAGAGATAATTTGAGGTCACCAGTGGTCATTTCTGGACAATTTCTTGCAAGTTATCAGAGTGATGAGCCAAAGTTTTGCGACAGGTATGCTGAAATTTTGTAGATAGGCACATCCTCTCACAGCAAAAATTGCAATCTATGCGACGTTCTGTGGTTATTCGAAGTCATCAAAGGTAATTTTTGGTTATTTTAAAACGATTTTCCCAAGTTTTAGGCTGTAGTTTGGCACCAACGAAACTGAATTTAGTCTTTGAGTACATCATCTCATGGCGAAGGTAATATGTAATGCTATATTGACATCTAGGGTCATACGAAGGCACCAAATGTCATGCATGGCCATTTCAAGCCAATTTCCGTATTTGTTAACCAAGAATTCTGAAATTGAGCTTATGGTTACAAGAGCTACACTGGCGGTAATAGGCTAAGCGAGAATGACCTTGAAGGTCGTTCAAGATCACCAAAGGTAATTTTCGGTCACCTTTAATCAATTAGAAGTTATTTGATTTCAACTAAGGTCATTTTGTGTCATTTCTAGCCTAGCCGTTGGCCACAATTTTGCACCTATGAAACTATTATTTGGCATATGGGTGAATTTTTGGCGGCAAAAGTATTTAGAAATGTGATTTTGAAATCGAGGTCATTCAAGGTTATCATATATCATTTCCAGTCATTTGTAGCGAATTTTCTAAGTTGTTGGTCACAATATTGCACATAGGATGTAGAAATTCTGCATAGGGGTAAATATTTATACTGCGTAAGTTATAAGCATTGTTAGGTTGATCTTTGGAGGTCACTTGAGGTCATTTCTTGAAATTGTAACAAGGCATAAGGACTATACTTCAAGTTTGCTGGCCTTTACCTGACTTCTCAATGCTTTTTCATGGACAGCTTTATATTGATTATTATAGGGTTAAATCCCCAATCAACCTTTTTCATACTGGCAAGATTATAATCCAATGATGTGAGATTTGAATTGATTGGCCAGATGACTAAGTCAAAAAGCTAAGAGGTGAACGTGAACTTAAATTTGAAAGTTGTGGCCAAGTTCTTCATCATCCAATTTGGAACGACTGCTAATGATTGTCAAACTTGTAGAATTGACTTTATTTTTGTGAATTCGCCAGACATTGGAATTGAAGACTTTTGACTTTGAGATTTGAGAGAGAGAGAGAGTGAGGGGGGAAAAGAAAGAGTGATGTCATGACGATATGTCGGGTCGATTCGTGTTCTCGGTATCTCTTTGTAAACATTGAATTTTTGCTACAAAAACATATCATCGTCATACTCCAACTATTTGAGTTTTGATTTTTTTTGTTAGTTGCAACAATGTCAATGACCTCACAAAAAAACTAAAAAAAAAACAAACAAACAGATGAAGCATTCTCAACTATTATAATTTTTTCACCGCTATTTATTTCTTCCAAATTTGAATTGTGTTGCATCGCAACAACTCCGACCACTGGTCTATGTCCGTTAGTAAACAAAGCATATCAGAAATAAACAATAAGCTCCTGGTGCGAATTGAATTCGCATTCTTTTTGCCTCGGAAAGCCTGTCTCGACAGGACATTTATTTTTGCCGCTTTAACTCAGAGAACACTTAAGGGGCCCTAAGCACTCGATATCACTTTTTGTTGTTATCAAAATATCTGTCAATAAACGTTCGTCCTAGGTTTTCATAAGAGGGAAAAAAATTTTTTCGAGTAAATCCTTCAAACATCGCTGTCACCAGCATTTCACTTTGACACTTATTTTGTCCGGAAAATTTGATTGATATTTCTGAGAGAATGATTGATTTGCTGATGCTCGAAATAAATATTCAGGAATAAATTCTGTCAGAATATCAATGAAACTTCCATTCATTCTTGAAACTTGTCAAACTTGTCAAACGTGATGACGACAATGAATTTCCTTGATATTTTTCTTAAACGCATGAAAACATTTCAATCAATATTTCGAAAACATATTTCGATTCCAATCTTTAAAAATATGATTTAGCGCACTAATATCCATCCGATGGAGCGAATTTTAATTTGTGGAAAAAAATTACTGCTGAATTTTGTGAAAAATATTACAGAATCTGAAATCGATTGCAATCTAACGCAGAACGGTATTTGATTAGCAACAAAGTCACGCGGAACGTGCGATTTTTTCTACATATGCACTGAGAGCACCTAGCTAAAATTGATTTCATATATATATATATATATATATATATATGGAGAGAGAGAGAGAGACTGACAGACAGACAAACAGAAAGAAAAGAAAGAGACAAATACAAATAACCAGGAATTCGAACTCAGTTTGCCTATTTCATTTTCATGCTGATCAAGAATATAGATATAAAAGTGTACATGGTTGGCGAGTATCTCTCATCACTGTTGGTGATCAGTGTTCGAGCCGAGGTACAAGCCAGGATTTTAAATGCTGTATATTAGTGATTAATAGAATGATTGAATATTTCTTACCTATTCGTTTAATAGATTCTGCCCGTGACATTACTCGTAATATAAACACCTTGTATAAAATGAAATCAAAGTTAGTTGATACTGATCAATATTCGTTGATGCCAGTCTTAAACTAACGCAGGTCTATGTCAAATTCTGGGCACGTTTTATATGCTACTCAGAGTCCCCTTTAACAATACACCCTCTCATATATCAACCGATTAGACCAAGTCAACCGCAAGTAAAAGTTTGCCCTCAGCCAAATATGATTTTGCCAAAACATCGTTTTTCTCCCACTGGAGAATTTGTTCCAAGTGTAGCATGCAATGACTTTCCCTCAGGACAGAAAGTTCACAATCGAATCTGGGCGAATATCTATCGGAAACCGTCAACCAAAACTGTCAACATAGGTTCCTTCTGTTTTTGAGTTAGTCTGTCTGTCTGTGTCTGGCTATGTATGTATCACGCATACAGACCGCTCCTAAGGAGCGATGGGACTGAAAAAAACATTTATACCTTGTTTTTTTTCCCGTGAAAATTTTCTCTTTGCAATGTACGTTTATTCTAAATCGGTCTCTTATTTTGGTTTCGGTAGCATTTACGCTTGGTTTTTGAAATTCGGTCTTCCTTTATTGAACACAATCAATGAAAAGGTGATAGAAGTAACTAGTTAAGTGAATTCATTCTTCAATTTTCTAATCGATCACCCCAAACACGGCATACTGTCAAAATACATGGTTCATGCCACAGTTTCTATTGACTGACTAACCAAACCAATTCGAGTGAATGTTTATGTGAACCTTTGATTCAACCAGTAGCATTTATCAAATGAATACACCAAATTTTCCATTCACTATAATCAATACATACATAGTGTTGGATACTTGAATTAAGATTACTTCCACTGCTAGTGTAGTATCAGCGCCTGTCCCTTTCGGTGGTTGAGTAACGTCAGTAACGCTCGATTTGGTAAGTCAAGTCGAAATAGTTTGAAGGTAACATAACCAGAAGCTTTTTTGTTTGTTCCAATCGGACAGGGAGGCGTTCGCTGGAAATAAGCGATGTCGAGTTCTCTCTGGAAACTTTTCATTTCAATCTGCGCCACATATACAACAACTGTTGTTTGAAAGATTTCGAGGATGTAAACTGTCAAAATCCAGTCCAAGTCTGATGTTGACTTCGTTTTACTACCAACATGAAAATGCTCACCAAATTTAGATGAGTAAAATCTCCATTGCCGGCCTGTGCCGTCATGTTAAACCTAACCATAAAATTAACATTCCCCTACCATGATTTGAAATCACAGCCAACTGATTAGTAGGCGCCTCTCTTACTAACTTAACTCAATCGACAAGTGTTACATATCTATAAAAATGATCTTGAAATGGCCTCTGGTAAATAAACACATTTATAAAATCAAGATTTCTCTACGGTGATTTGAAACAAAGACCAAGATGTTTGTAATGCGAATCTTTTTCCAACTGAGGTAAACTGACAAGTCTTATATGGTTACGAATTCATTTATTCGATATGAAATACAAAAGTCGCAGTAATCATCTTCAATCAGAAAAGACGAAGGGGTTGACGATAGAACCCAGGCTTGTATGACGCAGTGAGCCATCGCACCATTCAAACAGCAGGGGAGAATGATACGGGACACTTTTGTAATTTATTTTTGAGCTTAGTTTGGAACATAGCCACAAATGTGGCAAATCTGATCAGGGTTTGAACTCACAATACAGTTGCAATGATTTGTTTGCGAAGTCTCTCTTAAGAAATCAAAATGCTCCATTCACACAAAATCCGTCGTATTAGAACTGTTAACCAAAACGGTTATCATAAGTTTCTGCAGTTTTAAAGGTCGCCTGGCTGGCTAGGTATGTATGTATGTATGTATCACGTGGGTGGGTCGAATCGATATAGCTAAAGAGTTAAAAATTCAATTATATACCGCTTATTATGTCTAGAAATTAATTTTTTTTTGTAGATTGCCCCCTCCTGAATAGGGCTTAATTTGCATGTGAGTTTATGCTAAATTAGACTCTTAGTTTGTGTTCGGCAGTATTCACGGTATTGTTTTTGAAAATTCAGACTTTCTAGAGATCACTGAGCAACAAAAAGTCAGAAGAAGTAACTTATTCATTGATCACTCTTGTTTTTCATAAGCGCAAATATTTCTTGCTTTAGACTCCTACCCCCATTTACAATGCATTTATGGACTGAATGCTCATCTATTGTAAACATAATGGCTCTATGCCATTTACAATCCGAATACATTTGAAGAATAAATGTACGTCTATTGTGCATATAATAGCCTTAACATGACAGTAATGCTTGCATTAATTCTCGATCACTGACAGTATAGTCTTAGTACTTACTGCTTTTATGATTGAATGACGGTTAAACTCACTGCCATTGCAATGTCAGCTCCTGTCACTTTTGCTCGATTGAGAGGAGGGAAGTATAAATGGTCGGCAGTTGAGTGGCGTCAGTAGTGCTCGATTTGGTGAGAGAAGGCGGACTCGATTGTAAATAACATACAGTGAAGTACAGATGTTACGGCTCAAATAAGCAGGAGCTTTTGTTACGGTGTCAATCGGATAGAAATGCGTTCGCTGGAAATAAGTGATGTTCACTCCTCTCCGAGAACACATCACAATCTCTGCCACTTATATAACTCAAGGACACGCACTGTCAAAATCTTGCCAAAGTCTGCAGTCGACTCTGTTTTTCTACCGTAACAAGAATTTTCACTCTCGTCACTTTAAACCATAACGATATGAAATTGTAATATTCCCTACTGCATTTTGAAATCATAACCAACTGAAGGGTAGGCGGCTCTATTACCGACTTATGCATCCATTAATATTTATGTTAGAAATACGCCATAACTCACTTCATTCTATTAAATAAATATGTTTGTAAGATTAAGATTTCTCTACTGCTACAAGTAAGCCACCTGCTAATCGACTGAGCAATAGAAAGGCAGTTCTACTGAGCTAAACTAAAAAGCCTTATATGTTTACGAATATGTTTATTTTACACACTATACAAAGGTTGCAGTAATCATCTTCAGTCAGAATAGAAGTAGGGTGGAGTTTGGCCCTGCTGTAATTAGGCTTATATAACCTTTCGGGTAGTGAGGAAAATGACGTGACACTTTATGTATTTATTCACAAGGCCTGTACAGTAGTAATGGTTTGCCAGACTGGCCTGCTGAGCCTCTTCCCCTAATGAGGCATTCCAAATTGTTTGTTTACAAATCCAAATGCTTTACTCAAACAAAAGTTGTGTCATTTCAACTGTCAAGATGAGTTTCTTTAGCTTTTAAGATAGTCTGATCGGTTATGTACGTATGACGTGGACAGACCAGAACAATGAACCTAGAGGGTTGAAAATTCAAACGATTAATCCTTCTTGTCCTGCAAAAACCTTTTTTTTATACTGTGTTTATTGATTGTTCGATTTGCAATTTAGTTGAATTGATTCCTTGGTTTGTGTCTGGCAGTATGCACACTTAGGAAAAAAAATCAGATTTAGTTATCAGTGAGCAAAAAAAAGTCGAGAGGAGTAAATTATTTATTGATCATCCCGTCTTACATTCTTTAAATTGATCGCACCCAACACGGCATACTGCTTAAATATGCTTTTTACGTGACAGTTTTGTTTATTGAGTGACCTATTCTATCACAGTTCTAATAATGATTTAGCCAGGGGCCTCCAGCCACTTAGGTGCTCGATGTAACGCCATTCATGGCACAAGAATAAGTGACATTCTCTCATCTTAGATAATAAAAACGAATCATGGAAAAATAAATGGATTTCTGAGTCTAGTTATGGATTTTACGTCTTTGAGCGCCTAGAACTGAAGTGAAGTGACAAGTGTTGGAAAGAAGGGACAATATTCTTACTGCACTAGGCCTCTGTGACTGCAGGCAATTTCAAAAAGAATAACGAAGTAGGGTTACCAATTTAGATGTGATTTTTCAATATTTCGATTCTGGAAGTCACTCTCGAATCCGAGAAAAACCCATCTGAATACGCAAAAATGGATTATAAAATAAGACAAAAAATTTGTTCAAATTTCTGATATTGTCAACACTGGACTCATCTGAATTGTTAATCTCCGAACGAATCAACTTTGACACAAGCCCGGGGACATGCTATATGCTTCTTTGGACTGGCATATTATTAAACAGAATCCATGGAGCCCGATAAAAACCTCTACTCTCGTATCTATGAGTTATTATTGTTTTGCTTTTCTTTTTATAGAATTTTAACAACTTCTGTACCTCATAGTGCACGCTAGAGATCAAATCGCTAGTTTGTTTTCTCATCAAAAACCATCTACCAAAACGGTCAGCATAAGTTTCTTCAGTTTTAAAGTTAGTCTGGCTCGTTACGCCAATAGAACTAGAGGGCTGAAAGTTTGAAAATTCACTCCTTATTATATTAAGAAAAGAAAAGTTCAATATACAATGTAATTTCATGCTAAATTGGTCTTTTACTTTTACAGCGTTTTTGGAAATTTGGACTTTATTAATCAATAGCCAACAAAAGGCAAGAAACGTGACTTATTTATTAATCACACCTTTTCAATTTTTTGATTGATCACTCCTAATAAGGCATGTTGCCAAAAGATTTTGGTCACTGTTTTGTTTCGTTTTATCATAACTTTTAGGAAGTACACACTTTAGATGTTGCTCGATGTGGTTAGTCGAGTTGACGTTGTGTACGATAAATAGGAAAGGACAGGTGTAATGGTTGAAGTAACCAGATGTTTATCTCTTGAGTATCAATCAAATTTGAATACGGGAAACAGAATGGTGGCCAGTTCAAACCAGGACAGTACGTTACAGCCTTTTCCCTACAATATAACACAGGCGACCAAAAGAATCAAAAGGTACTATATATAACATTTGGCGAATCTTGGTCTAATATAAAATGGCGCTTTCACTTTCATACACGTCACAACCAGTCCTTACACCTGTGTGTTCCTATTTGTTCTTGCAATTGTCTTCTCCTAATCTTTGCACTTGACCTGTGACCTTCCAATGAACCCGTTGAATGTCACCTTTCTTAGCCACTGGCATTGCATTTATCGAGTAAATGTTCATCTATTGTAAATATAATGGCGCTTTGCCGTTGACAATCCCAATGCATTTCAAGAATAAATGTCCCTCTATTGAACATATAATAGCCTTATAATCACAGCAATGCTTGCATAAATTCTTGACCACTGACAATATAGTCTTAGTACCTATTGTTTTTATAGCATTAAGTGCGGAGCCGTGACGAATTCCTTCTGGTCAAACAGGATTGCGAGTGAAAACCGTTTGAGTAACCCTGGCGTTCGAAGAGTTATCACAGTTACATAAGTAGGTAAAATGAGTATATTAATAGAAATAGTGTTGTCAAACTCCGGTCCAATGTAGACTTGACTTTGTTTTTTACCCATTAAAAGTACAACAAGAACAATCCTCATCAAATTCAGGGAGTAAACTCTTCACCGTTTGACTATCAAGTCACGTTAAATCTTTCCTATTTATGATATCAATATTACCTACAGTGATTTGAAATCACGACCATGTGATTGAAAGGCGTCTCTCCTACCAACTGAGCCCAAATTGACAAGTCTTACATACCTACAAATTTATCTACTACATTCTCAATACAAAAGTCACTGTTACCATCTTCATTCCGAAAAGAAGTAAGTGTAGAGTTTTACCCTGCACCATCTAGGCTTATATTCATTGTCATCAATATTTTTTTTAAATAAGCTGCTCAGTTATTCCTTCGAAAGGATACAATAATAGGCATGACTTTGAGGGTGATTCACCGGGAACAGTGCAAACAAATGAGATTTAATTATGCAAACTAATAGTTTATGAATAATTCAGAATCTATCTCAGAGAATAACATGCAGAGAATATTCTAGGAGTTTGTGATGCAAAGAAGCCCTCCAATCTAGGCCAGGGAACCAGATCTAGTTATCGTAAACAGAGTGAAACATTTTGTCAGCTAATAGATTTTGCAGTTCCAGCAGATCATAGATTAAAATTGATAGAAAATGAAGAGCAAGACAAATATGTAGACTTCATCAAAGAACTTTGGAAAATGGTAAGCATTATTATGACAGTTGTGCCCATCGTCACTGGAGCACTTCAAATGGTCCTAAAGAATATGGCGAAAAGATTGAAAATGCTGGTGATCCGAGGAAGAATCAAAACCACCCGGGCAATAGCACTGCTAACAACGATTTGAATACTGAGAATGTTCTGGAGTATTGAGAAGACTTGCTGCCACTTGATCTCCAGTATCAACTGCTAAACACCCGGTGTGAACATTCGAATCCATACACAATTGCTGCCAGCAATTTTTAGCAAACTACTGAGCAAAGTTATGTCCTACAGAGGCCCGAAGGCAATAATTTTAATTTGATATAAGGTTCCCATCTGTGATTCTAAAAAAAAACTACTGTTCATCATTGTTATTTTCTGAAGGAGTTTTGTTCTCTCTCAACATAAGAACTGAGGTGATAATCCAAAGAAAAACGGATATATATATATATATATATATATATATATATATATATATATATATATATATATAATGTATAATTATTGTGTCATCCACAGACAGCTGTTTCGTTGTATTACAACTCTTCAGTGTGGCTATACACACTCCATTATTATAATATATATTGATATATTCCATATGCCGTGTTGGGTGTGATCAATGAAAAAAATGTAAAAAGGGGTCATCAATGAATAAGTTACTTCTGTCGACTTTTTGAATACATATATATTGAATGAAATTCTATCGAAGGGCAGACAATAGGTTAAGGAAGGAGACATTTTGAGGCGGATCCAGAATCATTTTCCCGATTCCCCATAAATTCACGTGCACGCCCACGAGTCATCTCCAATAGTTTTCAATGAATTTCAATGAAACGTTGTGGAAGGCTGGACAATAGACCATAAGAGGAATTATCAAATTTGGGGGTGGATTTATGTACAATTACCCCAGATTTATATTTCCACAGCACATAGTATGATTAAAATTTCATGTCTGCCCGTATGATATCTCAAGTAGTTTTCAGTGAATTTCTATGACGTTTTTGAGGGCTGGGAAATAGACTACGGAAGAAATAGTAGCATTTTTGGCTGTATCCATGCAAAATCACTTCTCTTTTGTTGTAGTGACATGTTCAGATACATAATCTTGCCAAAATGTATGTCTGCCCACACGATATCTCTAAAAGTTCTCTATAGATTTCGATGAAATGTCGTGGAAAGGTGGATGTTAGGTTACGAAAGAAGTGATTAAATTTGGGGGTGGATCCATTCATTATTACTTCTGACAATGTCATTGGTAGAGCTATGCACTCTTTGATTTTTTTTCTTTCTGTATTACAATGTTTTGAATAGAGCACATCGATTTGAATCTCAAAAGACTTGTAGGATAGATTAATGCAACTTTTTTTTTATTTCACAAAAGATTTCCTAATCAATCTACAATGTAAACCCTGTATTGCATTCTGGTTAGTCATATTCTTATTAATATGGAAATTTGAATACGCTTGATGGCACATGTAATTCTACCTGTACAGTGAAATCTCGTTCGCAACGGATACACATTAGATATTGCCTTACTGAGGCTGAATAAACGGTAGATCAGTTTGCAATGATCATTTGATTTATTCCTGTTGGTCTATTATGACTTAGTGGCCCTACTTCTTATCAGACTGAAGTTGATTGGCTACTTTATTGTATGTATAATAAGTAATGTTTTGTGTATATATTGAATAAAAAAATATGATGTTTATATTTCAGTATGAATGCATTTATATATGATAGGGAAGTCAGCCCTTGCGTATTTCTGTGATAATTTTTCGTAGATATGTCAGACTTGTCAGTCTGACACGGTGAGATAATTCGGCTACCAATCATAGTAGGAGAATGTTAATTTTTACTCATCTAAATTTGGTGAGAATTGTTCTTGGTCTTGTTGTTTTTGTTGCAGTACAGAAACAAAGTCCGGTCCATTCTCAGTCTGGGGTTTAACGATCTATTTTGTTTAGTGTTTTCAATATTTGGCCCGAATAAATGGATGAACTGATAAAGCATTAACTGTATATCGCCTGATCATGATATATTTCAAACGATGATGACTATCCGCCTTTTTGGATTTATGGAAGCATATTTGGCTTTTCTGGTTATGACTGCAGTTCAATATTTATTAATGTTTTTCCACATCGCTGCTGTTATGGCCAGAAAGAAATATTCTTTCAGCGTTTTAACGACCTGTGAATAAAACATTTGCTGACATTAAAAAATAGATGCTCTGCACAGACGTGTCGAAAGTCAATGGGTAATACAGATCATCTCTTCTTTATATCGTGATAAATAGTGAGAATATTCCTGTGAAAGTCTATATTTATGATTTTGATTGCCGTTCTTTCATTTTGATTCATTTGAATTATTCTATCTTTTCTACATTTAATCACTGCTTCATTACATTGTTTATAACATTGAGAAGAGTTAATCTTTTAGATTTTATTCTTTAGATTTGATGACTGCTTATTACCCTCATCTTAATTTATCAACTGCTTTTCACTTAGACGTAAAAGTTGCTTTAAGAAGCAATAGACAAATTACCTTGTAAGTAGAAAGTAGTCAAAACATTGATTTATAATACTTCATCTGTTAGGAAGGAATAGATAAAAACGTATCCTAAATTTTACTCGGAAAATTCAACTGCTCTTTCATGTTGATAATGTTATGAACAACATTTTGGCTAATCCGTTGTTGAAGCTTCGTTTTTCATTTTTTTCTTATGGATTATACACGACGAGAGCTTAAGAATCAACTTTGTATCAATATTATCAAGAACACGAGTAGGGGGCTCAATTATCCGAATAAAATCTAGTATTTCATTACTTTATCAATTATCATAAATACATGTAGTAACCTAATTTAAAACATATCACATATCTGATTAATTGAACGCACCTGTGATAATAATGAAATATTTTTCAATTCTTAAACATTAGATTATTTACAATGAATTCTCCTATTTCTTTCCATATTTATTTGAAACCGTCAATCAAAACTGTTACCCAAAGTATTAACATAGGTTTCTTCAGTTTTCAAATGAGTCTGACTGGCTGGCTGAATGACTATCTATCCGAGTATATGTCGCGCATACAGGCTGCACGAAATGGGGAGGTGTGCTCGTGGACTCAAAATTCAGACATTTACTTCTCATAATGTCGAGAAAAAATGCGTTTATTTCTTAAAAGTCCATCTCATTATAAGTCTTTAGTTGGGTGTTCATTTTGTAAAGTAAGTTTATGCTAAATTGGTCCCTTTGTTTTAGGCCTGATATCACTCGCACTTGTGTTTTGGAAATTCAAACTGCCCAACAAAAATCAAGAGGAGTAACTCATTCATTGATCACCTGTTTTGCTAATTTTTCAATTGATCCCCCCGCCCACACTGCTGCCAAAAGATGTTTCCACGTCTCAGTTTGTATTGAATGACCAACCAGACTAGTTTTGATTAGAGTTTTATGTCAAATTACACCTACACAATTGTAAAGAAGTAAAAGGAAGAGGCATTACAATGACAAAATAAGCACATGCTTTAATCTACTGAATAAGCCTGTTTTACAAATGAACCACATGTGGAATAGTTTAATTAAAAGAGAAGATACGTTGATTATGGGGACCCAAACTACTACCAGTAGATAATGGCCTTTTGGAAAGGAGCGTTAGTTAAGTGTATCTAGTTACCTGGGGTCGGGCATTCGATCTGAGGGTCACGCAATGAAACTCAGTTACCTCATAAGGACAACGAATCGATTGATATGAAGTATCCCCTAGCAGAGAATGATGATAATCTACCCACTGCCTCTTGGATTGAAGAAAAGGCAGAGTTTGAAGGTTGCTGGGTACAACAGATATATACCAAGATTGGGAATATCATAAGAATATTTTACATATCGGTTTATATACCCAATTTTGGTGAAGATTGTTCCTGTTATTTTTGTTATGGTAGAAAAATAAAGTCAACTCCAGTTTTAGAGTTTGACAATAAATCTTCATCCCACAAATTCTGATCATTTTCTTTAATAAATGATTAACACTAAATTCATGATCAATTTTGAAACGAAATTCATTAGTATGAATGGATGGATTTCTTTTTGAAATACGGGTATTCCCCGCTTTTTGCAAGTTCACTTTACACTATTTCACTTTCCAAAAGACCTAGATTGGTATGGTTTCTTCTGTTACTCAAAATGGCATAAAACGGATAAGCAATAACCATTGATTTAAATAAGAAAAGAATTTGAGCATCCTTATAGTTAAAATAACTTTCCACTATGTCTGCCTCAATATCGGAGGTAGGGGTTCGTTGCCTGTTGTGGCTGATGTTGAAGGTTTGAAATACGATAGTATGCTTGACTGCTTCGCCTCACGCATTTCCACGCATCGTACAGTTCTTTGTAAGCACTTGGATACCAAAGATCCAGTTCACTGCACAAACTAATGCTCTCCAAACGTGTGCACAAAAAGTCGAAATTCTCTTTGAAATGATTCGCCAGTGATTATAAGTGACAAAAACTACCAATGATATTTGATTTCTACTCACTTATCTCCCATTCTTTGTCCGCTTTCAGCCAACCAGTCCGACTCATTTTCAGGTAAATGAATAATAGTTTCTTCGACGGCAGTATTTGATCAATTCACTCGTGTATCAACAGATTGTAGATGAAGCAGTTGATCATAATTGATTATAATTTCCGTCAATATTATATATATGCAAATGAGCTACCCTGGAAAAAATGTGGGGTATACAATGTCATAGAACGTGCTCTTCAAATTTACTTGATTCAACAGTACGTATACTAAAAATGATTCAGATAATATATCTTTCTTTAATGTATTGATAATGATACTAACATAAATATACGTAACCAACACTAAGCAGATTGATCCTTTGTTTCAACTGGCTGGTAGGAGTTTTTTCATCAATAACTTATCTTCAAATGAAACAGTCCATTGATACTGACAGAGGAAAAATATCAGAAACAAGAACCGAGTTCTAACGATGTGTCCACGCACCAATAAAAGGGATACCACTGAAAGAGGAGCCGCGGATTAGGGGATACTTTTTTTTAAAGGGGTAAGGTGTATTGTTGAATGAAAAACTGTGGATTAAGGGGGCTGCTAGAGTGGAAACTATGAATTATATAGATTATATCTAAGAAAATAGAAAATAAAAATTTAATCTATAATCCCATGCTTGTGAACGGAGATGACATAATTTTATATCTATCGTGGGAATTAATTTGGAAAAAAATGATCGTTGTTCGATAATAAAATAGACAAAAATCTATCACGAGAATCGATTAAAAAAGAATAAATAACGTCAGTTAAAAGGGTAAACACAAAGTGGCTTATAAAGATCACAATGTTCATTACATGTACAAGACGAAAAACCAGTCCATAGGACGGATATTCGGTTAGCTGTTCATTAATTAATCAATTCAGCATTGAAGAAACGACACATGTTACAATCCTTTCTTTTTAAATATGGTAACTCAATCAAGTGAATCTCTAGAGCATTTTGAATATAAATCACCTCCAATTATTAATCACTTGTTTATTTTTGAAGAAAATTGAAAATGAAAATAGGAAATTCATCGCAGGAAAATAAATGATAGAAATGAATAAAAAATAAAAGACTAAAATTAATTCTATCTGAAATATGACAGGTTTAATTTTACAGTTCTCCTTTGTGATTTACTGCTGATGCAAGGAAAAATCAATTTAATTAACTAATTTTGTTTTTTGTTCGTTCATTCAAATAACAACCAATTTATTTATGGTTGTAGAACACGTGATGTAATAAAAATAAATTGTTTTTTCCCGAACCCTCGTTACTTGTCTTCCGTCTGTGATTAATAGCTTTTTCAGTTTTAGTGAACGGCTGGGAATTCCCCGATTGATACCAAGTGAAAATCTCGATTTCATTATTGCATTTAAAAAAAAACACAAACAGTTAAGGTTTTTTGAGTCTGGTCACTTATTGGCTGAGTATTCCCACTTGGAACATAATGTACTGTACTCGGAGAAAATTACTTTGATAATTTTTCCAAATTCCGTCTGATTCTCGTCACAGGATGCCTAAAGTCCTGTGCTAGACTAAACAAAACCGAATGAATGACCAATAGAACGTCTAGATATGGAGCAGTGGTAAGCAAAGAAGTCTTAGAGATCGTTACTAATGCAGTTTGATCGTCATTGGCTCCCCATAGTTGTGGCCTAATGTCAGACTAAGCTAAACTTACTGAATACCAAAGTAATTCCCACTGGTCGATGTTCCAACCCAGTTAATAGCCACGATTTTGAAAGCTGATTTCCAAATCAGGTTCTCAGCACACGTGCAATTGGCATACTTTAATAAGCGATTAAGAAACACTGTTAATTACTACTACTTCCACTCCCACTTCTATTCTGACTGAAGATGATTACTGCAAATTTTGTATTTTAAATATGATGAATGAAAAATCATGAAGACGTATATATATATATATATATATATATATATATATATATATATATATATATATATATATATATATATATATATATATATATATATATATATATATATATATATATAGCAAAATTGTATTTATTCATTAGAATGAAATAAGACCGAGTGTATCTGTCTGTATGGTGAATGTTTGGTAATATCTGAGACTTGTCAATTTTGTTCAGTTTATAAGACAGCCTGTTGGCAATCAGGTGGTTGTGAGTTCAGATCACAGAAAGGAAATGGGTGTTTTTCATATCAGTCTACACACCCTGTTTTGGTGAATGCTGTTACGGTAGGGAAACAAAGTCAACTCAAGACTTTGTATAGGAGTTTTATAGAAATCAATGTTTCTCCTTAGCTTATGTAAAACATTTTTGACATGTTTCGAATGATTATTTAACAGAAGAATTAGAACAATGTTTTTCAAGGTATTGAAATAAAAATTGCCTTTTCCCATTTTTTCGGATTTAATCTTCTTGTCTTTCTCACCTTATCAATTTAATTGTAGAGGTTAGATGCCTACCTGGTGGATTTGAGAGTTGCACATTTTCGTCCACCCTTCGTCGGAGTTGAGATTTCAAATGCTCATATCCAAAGCAGACAAAACGTCCTTGGAAGTGAACATTCATATCAGAAAATGTCCATGCACCCAAGCTGTCAGTACACTTATGTACTTGCAAAATCTGTTCGGTATAATTTCCCTACCTACTGAAGTCAATCGTTTCGATAATAACCACATTTGGCTGGTGGAACCAAAATAACAAATGATCTCATCATCATCATCATTAGTCTTTTTATGTCCGTCGTTGGACATAGACCTTCCCTGGATTCGCCACATTTCTCTATCATGGGTGTATTTTCTAAATTTGTCTAGTTCATCTCTCCATCTTGTATTTTGTCGGCCTCGGTTTCTCATTTGATCTCTGGGGATCTATCTTGTGAGTCGTGATGTCTATCAGTTGTCTGTCATTTTTGTAACACGACCTGCCCATTGCCATTTGAGTTTTCTAATAGTTTCTATGATATCTCAGACTCCAATTTTCTTTCTTATATACTGTGCTGTCTTCTGATCTCTCCATGCGGGGTTGAGTATGAGTCTCTCATGTGCATGTTGCATGCTTCTCAGTTGACGAATTTGTCTCTTGGTTAGGTCCCATGTTTCAGCTCCATAAGTAACTATCGGGAGAATGCATTGGTTGTATACTCTTTTTTTTTTTTTTTTAGGATTATTGGGATCGACTGTTTTTTGAAAGTTGAGCTTGCTCTGTTGAAGGGTGATTCTTTACTTAATTTCCTCTTCTTTCGAGAATCTCATGGAGATTCCTTGTCCGAGGTAGATGTAGTGGTCCACCTTCCCCAGTTTTGCATCTTCAATCTTGACAATTATGTTCTTATTCTCAATGTGATTGTTGCACATGATTTTAGTTTTATTGAAGCCCATGTACAGGCCGACTTTTTTGCTTCTTTCGTTCATGATATATGTACTTTTAAAGTCTGCAAAGCCAGGACAGTATAATTTTCTACTTATTTTCTGTTAAGGTGGTATTATGGTCACCATGTCTGACGCTGAAGGATCAAGGTTCAATTACCGGTATTAACAAGAGAAGTCTTCATTTGGAGAAATTCTCTTGCATAGCAAGCAGCAAATGAAATGTGTGATTGTCGTGGAATAAATTGGGATAGGGGTTGCACCCTCCCTATTCAAGAGGTTAGTAACGAACAAAAGGGGAGCCTCCGGGTCACCTCCATTGGTCTATATTGAAGTAGATAACTTTGTTTTAATTTTTCTTATACCACGTTGATAGAAACAACCGCTCTTGGCTGACGGATAAATGATTACGCTGGAGCAGAGGACATTAACCTATGGTTGCTCTCCTTCTCCTCCCTAGGCCAAGTCTTGAAGTGACTTGGTAGGCTATTACGGACTTGCAAAACTTACCTTTAGGTAAGATCGAGATTATTATTGAGAGTCGGAGATGTAGGAAAGAGTTGAAAAGTCAAAAGTAAATTAGAAGATATCGAAAAAGTTTACAATGAAGGGGTCTGCAGAGTTCATTGCAGAGTGTAGAGAAACTTCATTATTTGGAAGGGAGAACAAAATCATAATTGATCATAGCAGCCAGACAAATTGGTTACAAAGAGTAAATATCTACGTGCATATATGAGTATCTGAATATATATATATATATATATATATATATATATATATATATATATATATATGCAATGGCAGATATTAGGGAAAAGGGGGATGAAGTGACACGAAAAAAATCTGTTAGAAAGGTTATATAATGTTTAATGTTTAAAGCAATAGAGCATTCAAGACTCTTTCTCTCTCTATATGTATAAAGATGTGTGTATATATGTGTGTGTGCGTGTGTATATATATATATATATGTGTGTGTGTGCGTGTGTATTCATTTAGACACACATATATGCACGAAGATATTTCCAGATTATATATATATATATATATATATATATATATATATATATGTAGTCTGGAAAGCTTTACAGATTCACGCTCAAATGATATTGCTGAAGAATTTTTTTAATGATGATATTAAGAGTTTTTCAGTCTTGAAGCATTTAAGATGCTACTACGCAAATCTTAACTGAAGATCCTTCATAAAAAAATCTTTCGTTTCTGTTGATAAGTTCATATAATGCAAATCACTTATTCCCCAATAACTGTTACGAAAAAGATGTCCAAAAGGATTTTTCAATAATTTCTTACACGGAATATATATATATATATATATATATATATATATATATATATATATATATATTGCGTTATATTATACACAAACTTTCATTTGAAATGATCTCACGTCCTTGCACGGTTAAAGTATAACTCTGACTAGACAGCCTAAATGAATTAGAATGTGTCTAGTCTGAGTGATATATTAATCGTATAACGACGGGTGATCGTTTCAATTCAGAATAATTCCGTCGGATCACATATATATATATAAATATATATGTATATATATATAGTGAAACAATCAGTCCTACACACAGGTACGCTTATGTTTCTACCCTCCAGGCTTCTGCTGGTGAATGATTTGATTCATTCGGATTCCTATGTCAAAACCTTTTTGTGAGATGCATATTCTATCGTTATTCTCTTTGGGTGGAAAACACAACCCTATTAATCATATATATACTTCCCTTTTCCGTTTTTTATTTGCTTATGATTCTTCTGTTTGAGATATTCTAAGTTCTCGATCTTGTTAATCATGTTTGATCTTTTCAAAATTATTTTTTCAAAGAGTTAGTTTTTCGCAGTATTTCTTGTTATGCTGTTAGTTTGTTGGTTTAGTAGGTTAAACTTTATACCTGAATATATCCAAGATAATTATGAGAAGATATTGTGATTTTCCTGAGAGTATTACATTGTGCTGGAGGTATAATTATAAGATAACTACAGTAATTGATTTTAGTATACCTGAATGTGGTATTTTTATTTCGTATGAAAAATATTTTAGTTTTTTTAGAAGAAATCTTTAGTGGTGCCGACAAATGACAGCTACTTCATTTTTTTTCTATTTAGTAAGTCTGTTGTCTCAGTTACAGTGATATTTCCGAACTTTTCATTTAGACATAGGTAGCACAGAGATTCAATATCCTGTCATGTGTGTGTTTGTTTTCATATTTTCCATTTTACTGTGGGTGTTAGATTGCTATTTTTGAGCTCCCAGTTATGTGCAGATAGAGATGTATTGTGTTTGTATTTTTCATTTGAAATGGATGATGTATGGTTGGCTAATCTTGATTTAGATGGTGTTTTCGGTATCCCTATGTTATATTTCATTTCTAAGGATTTTCCTATGGTTGATATTTCAGACTGATATGAAATATTAGATCTCAGATATTTGCTTTGCGAGGGGCACCTATTGATATTTACACAATTGGTGTGTTTTTATTTACTTTCCTGGTATTATTCCTTATTATCAAAGTTCTACAATAACTAAATGTTTTTGTATTGAGCACTTCAATGAGAAAGACCAATACTCCATATATATATATATATATATATATATATATATATATATATATATATATATATATATATATATATATGCATGCGGACACTCTGGGTTAGTCGTAATAATATTTCCACTCCGAAATAATGTCTGACCGTAGGGGCATCATCTAATGAATGCTTTGTTGGAGGTACGCCTGCTGTTTTGCAGAGAGACAAAGGCAATGAATACACACATACACAAACATATATATATATATATATATATATATATATATATATATATATATATATATATATATAAATATATGTCTGCGTGCATGCATGTGTGTGTGTGCGTGTGCGTGCATTTGATGATAACTTGAATAGATAGAAAGAGAGGAATATTGTTGGATGTATATATACATATATAAATACGTATGCATGCAATACATATACACAAGTGTATATAGAGGAAGAGAGAAAAATAGAGAGAAAGAAAGAGTGACTGATATATATATATATATATATATATATATATATATATATATATATATATTCATCTCCCAGTTGCTTTATACACACACACACATACACACACACACACACACATATATATATATATATATATATATATATATATACATATATATGTATATATTGAAATTAACACTCATAGTCACACATATTTTCAACATAACTGAAAAGATAGGAGAGAAAACAAGAAAGAGAAAAGAATGTGTGAATATCTATATATGAATACATCTATCTATAGATAAACATGCGTGTACATGTCAATACAACATAGCATAAATACATAGCTGGCATATGCTAACTTTTTGAAGTATGACATTTTTCAGTATATTTGCTCAGTACATTTGCTTCCCAGTAAAACTTGTGATGACCAATTGGTAACACTATTGAGCTATCTGGACAGACCGATAGGTGTTATTTTGTAAAATTGATCATATTTTTTTTCATTTTTTCATGTTTTGCCGGGGTTATCTTTCATACACAAACCACCCATAAAACTCCAAACGAAAGTTCCTCTGTGATTGGCTTCTGGGAAGCTTTGTTTCTATTATTATTTTTTTTTTTTTGAAATTATCTCATGACTGAACTATAAAACCGTCATCTTTGACATAAATAATCGCATATAGGTAATGAAAAAAGCCCAAAAGGCTACGGTTCCTTCAATGTCGATACACTCGGAAGCGAACAAGTATTTTTGAAAAAAATGGGTGAGAAAGAAAAACGGAAGAGGAAATAGAAAGGAACTTGTTCAGTTTGGAGGAATACGTCATAGTTTTGTGAGTTTTCTTTTTCAATAAGAAAAACAGAAATGCTAAGGATGACAAATAGAAAGTTATTTTGACTGAGACCTTACGCAAATGGCTTGGAAATCGTATAAAGCCAGCATCGTCACGTTTTTTGAAGGCAACAGAACTAACTTTCGAGCTTCATGTGATATAAAACTATAACGTAAGAGTTAAACACACAGCATACATATAGACGCGCACACATATACACAAACACGTATATACATCACAGATTTGACCATAGAAACACAATTTCTGAGAAGTAGAACAAGGCTAGAACTCCAATGAAATCCAAGCAGTAAAACCATTTCAGACAGATTTTTTTTTATCGATCGACCATACAAACTCAGGTTCCTTTCCTAATTTGTAATTGAATAAAACCAACTTTTTCCAAACAATCATTTGACCTTTGTCGAGAATAAGGACAAAAAAGCAGACCACTATATCTACCTAGGATAACGAATCTTTATGAAATCCTCAAAAGAAGAAGAAATCATGCAGAGAATCACCCTAGGATAGCAAGCCTTCGCCAGAGCAAGCTCAACTTTCAAAAACCAGATGATCCCAATAATCCTAAAAAGAAGAGTATACAACTAATGCATTCTCCCGATAATCACTTAACCAAGAGACAAACGCGTAAACTGAGAAGCATGCAATGTGCACATGAGAGAATCATGCTCAACCTCACATGAAGTGTTCTGCTTTCATTTGAAGATAGCATTTTCGAAAAATTGATTCACAAATAAGGTTTTTTAAAGAGTGAAAAAATCAGTGACCAGAGAGAATCTTTGAATTTGTGAAAAAAAATGCCGTTCTGAAGTTAAGACAAATATAGTGTAGCAAGATCTATCGTGAAAATGTTTTGAATTAAAAGCGGGAAAGGGATCAATCACCATCCTTCAACCTTTTCGGACTAGCTTTTTTATTTTCATTGTTATATTTACAACGTTTCGGCCGTTGTACTCCCCTGACTTAGAAGTGAAGTGTCCTAAAACGAAGTTTAGTAAAGCGGGACATAACTGCATTTTCACTTTCCTTCATTTTCCTTCCTTTCCTTCTCAGCGTTCCTCCTTTCTATATAATTTCTATTATAATTACTATATTTCTGTTTTCCTCCGATTCGTCATACTACAATAAGCGCCCAAATAGAACGGATATCTTCTTGTCTGAGCCAAATTATAGTTGTTGAAATATTTTCGTATATGGAAAGGAGTTTTTAGGTACTTACTTCTCTTAGCAGCACAAACATGTAAAAACTGACAATTGTTACCTTTCCCGCTTCAAAAATTCACTGTTTATATTGGGGTTAGCTTTTAGAGATAGGGAGTGGGATTTGAGTTTAGGGTTAGGATTAGTATTTTGAGGGTTTGGATTATGGTTCTGTTCTTTGATTTGAAATTTATCGTAGGCGTCTGTTATTCTGCAGTAGAAACGGCACCCATTTTAAAACGGGAGAGATGAGAATTGCAAAAAAAACCCAAAACAAACCATGATGCAACTATAAAACTGAACTGTTCGGCAAATCTGTACGTTCTATGTTTTCATTTTCTTTTGTTTTGATTAATTAATTCGTTCATACCCCACAGCTGGTTACTTTATCATTATTTGTTTACAAGCTCCTATTATCCAAGGATGCACCTTCAATAAGAACATCGTTTAAATAATTCTAATTTACGTAACGCTTTTAAAATTGGTTTGGCCTCAAACAGCAGATGCTATTCACGTCTCAGAATCTGCTCAATTTAAATTCTCTCCTGGGGTTTCCTCTCACAGCCAATCAGGGATTTTATGTTCTATAAAAAACTATGAAGCAAAACTTCCAACATGAAGATAATTTTCAAATTGGTCTGGCTGGCTGGCTGGCTGGCTTGCTTTCTTTGTATGTATCCCGTATACAGGCCACCCCGACGGAGCTAGGGTGCTGAATATTTACTTACTACTCATATCTCGAGAAATTTTTTTGTCTTTGGAAACCCTTCCCAGTTATCACTGCCCAACAAAAGGTAATAGAAGTAGCTTATTCATTGATCTCCTCTGTTTATATTTTTTCACTTGATCACCCCCAACCCAGCATGCTGCAGGAAGAGGTTGGTTGCGTGACAGTTTCTATTGAGCTACTGACCAGACCTGTTTTTGCTTTTATCTACAGCCAGAAAAAAACCCATTTAAAGAAATGATAATAAAATAAAATGAAAAGATCTGTTTAATCTTAGTTATCGAACTCGGATCTTTAAAGAAGGCTTTAGGGGATGTTTTTTCTTAACGGTAAAAATCAGACTTTCCACGCTGGGATTTGTTAAGAATCGAATCTGTTCGATGAATTTTGTCGTGAAATCTAAGAGCAAAATCTAAGGTCGACGAATAAATGTGACAATCAGAGGAGACCAAAAAGAAAAAATCATCCATCTCAAGTGATTGTGATAACTGCCGGAAAGAATACAAAACAATTTGATTTGGAAGAAGTTTAAAAACCAGGAAAGTTCCAGATCCTCAGATTTTTCAAAATCATTCTCTCCAGAGGGAACATGTTTGTGTCATCAAGGAATGAATGATCCAACTTTTAACCGTTTTTTCTTTCACAGTTGTCGATGAGTAAAAAGTCAAATTCGTTCCTAAGGGTCACAGGTCTGGTTACTAACTCAAAAGTATTTTGGTAGCTTGCCGTGTTGGTTATGATCAATCACTAAATTGGAAAAAAGAATGATTGATTAATTAGTTACTTCTTTCGCCTTTTGCTGGGTGGTGATCACTTAAAAAGCCAGAATTTTCAAAAAGTAATCAGCATGAACACTGGTAGACCCGAACAGGGAGACCAATTTTGCATAAAATTAGATTGTAAACAGACCCCCTCAATAAAAACCTATTTTGGGGATTTGAAAAATACAAAGAAAACATTTATTCCAAACGTAATAAGGAGTAAATGTTCAAATCTTCAGTCTCCTAGCTCCTTCTACTGGACCAGCCTATACGCGTGATACATACATAGCCAGCGGGCCAGTCCAACTTGAAAACTGAAGTAATCCATGTTGACAATTTCTGAAAGAGTTTTGGATGGGTGGTTTCTGACACATTGACTTGGTGACAGTTTGAAAATCAAGAAAATTCCACAAAAGAATAATTGGTATTATTCTTATCAGAGAAAATAAATTTGAGTTATGAAAGAATGAGCGATCGAAAATAATGTTTTTTTTCACAGAAGTTGTGGATGATAAAAGGTCAGAATCGTCCCTAAGAGTAATTAATGGAGCAGTTTCTTTTTGTAACGATTTAGACATTCATTGTAAACTCAGATGATGATTCTGTCGACGGAGACGTTATCAAAAACCGACAACCAAAACAAATACTGATTTGTGCCTTCACTCTCAGACTTGATTCGCAATACAAATCTCTCTCTCTCTCTCTCTTTCTCTCTCTCTTTCTCTCTCTATCTCTTCTACCCCTTGCTCTCGCTCTCTCTTTATACACACACACACACACACACACACACACACACACACACACATATATATATATATATATATATATATATATATATATATATATATATATATATATATATCATTAGTTTGAAGATATATGCAACAAATCATACATATTTTGCGTTGATGTCTTTATTTCAAGAGTGCTTGGTACGTTGAGTAGAGGCAATATTTCAAAGAAGTGTGGAGATTTCCACACTTCTTTGATATATATACATATATATAGCTTTAGTTCTGCACATCACAATGTGCCCTTGCTAGAGATTTCGATCGGACAGTTTTAAAGTTGAAAGACTGAAACGAGGCGTACAAGCCATCAGGCGAATGAATGAACTCGAAGAGACGGCTGAGCAGTTTTTATAGCAGGACAGTTGAAACGCAGGCAGTTTAAGAAGGCCATTTTCTGATTAGACAGAGCCGCATCTGTATGGATTCTGGATTTGATCTCAGCCCGAACGCCCCGGTTAAATGATGCGATAGACTTTAGCCAAAGGATCTTCACTAGTCCAGTTCTTTCGATACACAATGAATGAAATCGCTGGTCCGTTTTATAATCCTTCTGAATCAGTATTTGGAACCAACATTCGGGTCCCCAGGAAAATCACCGGAAATGAAATATCACTGATACGAATCACTAAACTTGGTGAAATATGCCAGTGGAATAAGAAGAAATATGCATATCTTGATTTGATCTCTCTGCAACCAAGTATATATTTTGATGTTGTATCTCCTGCGCCAAGGTTTTTCCTCCATACACCTTGTATAATAATATATTTTATCATGACATATGGTGATTTGTATCACGGGTGTGCTCCGAGCTACAGATGCACAAAAATGCGAACTAGCTCAGTGTCTGTACAAGCAATGGAAAGTAACAATATTTTGGTACAATATAGAGAAGGTGGCCCCGATTGTAAATTAAAATACATCAACTAATAACGGGAATTTAAAAATTTTGCTCTACTAAAAGACTTTTCATTATTTCTCTTGTTTCTCATTATTTGTTTATCTATATCATTGTTTTCTCTTTATTTGTTTGTTTGTAACATTGAGTGAGCAAGGATATTAAACTTCACAATTCATAATCGGGACCACCCTCCCTACATTGTATCAAAAAGGCTTTTACTACTGTCCACCGCTTTTTAAAGATACTAAAATATTTTTGCGTATTTTTCCATCAATAGCTTGTTAAACATTGGTTCAATGGATGCAAGTCTGAAAATATGAATACATATAGTATTCTTAACCTATTCTTAATGATGAATTATTGACAGCAGTGGCCAACAATCCACAAACAAAGGTTAGAACTCTAACTGGAGATCTCATAACTTCGAGTGACCACATCTCGTCATTTCAATGCAAAAAAAAACAGGAAAAATGTTTTCCAAATAAACTGAATGAAATGCTACATGATTTTTTGAGATTCCACACCTCTCAAATATGTGGGAGATTAGAGAGTTGGAATATAAAGTCTTATAGCATCTTCAATATCCACCTGGCATTCACCTTACAGATTTTCACCTTTTTCACGCATTTTCAACTTCATACGTATAATAAGAGGCTTAATGATCGGAAAGGTATAATTTGTGATTTTCCTGAATTTCTGTCTATTGAACCTGAAGTATTTTATAGAGATGGTATATTAGCATAGGGGGATCTCTGGTAAAAGGTTATTGATTCAAATGGACGATATTTTGATCAAATACGTGCCGTTTTTGCTATTTATATATTCCTTTATCTTACAATTAAAACGGCATTTCATGCGTAATCTCATAACAGTAACATTTTATCAATAGAAATCAGACTCTATCATAAGGTAAAGTAAAATAGAATATGAAACACTATGGTCTAAAGAATAGTCCTTGTTTTATGATATCATTTGAATGACTGAGAGTCAAATCGATTGATGTTAATCTAGCCAGTAGTCAGGGATTGATTGTAAGCAAATACTCACCTTTGTCTTTTGGGATCCCAAGATGTCACAAGAGGTCAGGTGCAATATACCTTTTCGAAGTACATGGCTTTTTGCAAAAAAAATGGCCGAGTAAACGCCTTTATTAAATAAGAGTATACATAACAAGCATTGTATTGATGGCTCCGAAGTCAAGTAAAGGAAATAGGTGCACGACTACCACCTCTTTCTTCTTACTTTCCCACACATTCTCAATAATTTTTCCCGCTTTCTCTCCTTACGCTGCCTCAGTTGCTGCCCCTTTTGTTTAGTAGGCTTTTCCTCGTGTTTTGTTAAAGAATGAGGTTTGTCATACTGATAGGAAACAAACATGCAAGGAGAACCGGTGGGCGATCTGATCTAGACTGTTCAGTGGTCCTGAATATATTGTCACCAGTGGTCATTAATCACTATGTGCAATCCATTTTTCTGAGAGACCCTGGGTCAGATAGCGATTTCTACCAACGAGTCCTCTCTTCTAATTAATCAGCTTTTTATAATCTTTCCCCCGAGAAATCTCCCCATGTGCCTATTTTCAGCTATGAGAGGACAAACAACACTTAACCAAAATTACATTTGGAATTCTCTATTGCCATAACAGTAATCTCCGCCCCTGGGTGGTCTCTCCACGACTTCAGCAGTTTTGCATAAATAATGAAACACATGTGCCATCTCATAGGTGCAAACCAATTTATCAATCCAGTGCAGCTTGGAGGAACAGGAAAGTCGTGGGTAGTACTGGATCTTGTTGATTATACTGGTAAACCATCGGTTAAGTCTAGGTTCGATTTTTCATCTCTCCTTGTTCTGGTTATTTCATTTCTCAAACTTCAGTTTTTACCTTGCTTCATTTTACCTTTATGTTCAAGGGGGCTTATTATGTCCCATATGTGTAGTAAATGTTTATCCATTATATATATATATATATATATATATATATATATATATATATATGTGTGTGTGTGTGTGTGTGTGTATATATATATATATATATATATATATATATATATATATATATATATATATATATATAATTGCCCTATTTTGTCATTATCAACGGTGTCAAATCCTGGCAACTGACAACTCACTTCTTCCACATTTGCAATGCATTTCTAGAGTAAAGTTAATCGCAATTCATTTTTGCAAAAGAATGCATTTACAATAATCCTAATTCTATTAATGAAACATACGTAACTTCTGACCACTTAGAATCCCTTTTCCCATGATTTTAGGCAAAAGAAGATCTCCAAAATTTATTGTCTAATCACTTAAGTTTTCTCCTCTGCAGGTAGAAATATTTACTTTTTTCATACGGAACGTGACTTGATCTATGCGTTGGAGTAGCAGTAAAGTTGGTGGACCCCGATGAGTCAAGATGATTCTTATCCCACATTTAATGGCATCAAACGTTACTGGCACTGAAATGCCACTTATTAACAACTAGAAGGAGAAAAAGCATGGGTTCAAACGTCCAAACGGCTCTTGGAATAATATGCTCTCCCCAAAATTAAAGAAAGTATCTTACTTACGGATTATGCCCCCGAAGCAGTCTGTAAAAAGAATTGTCCAAAACGTTTATAATGACTCATCTCAAAATTATCGACAGTATCTTTTTCAAGATTATCAATAACTTAGGAGCCTATTGATAAAATTAATTGGATTCCCTCATATAAGTCTCTTGAAAACATCTATTACAGACAGATATCAGACAATGTTCAGTAAACAGAGTGCACAAAAATCTTATTTTGCTCAAATTTTCTTGCGATGCCAAAGGTATGTACACTATGGATATTCGTGGAAGTGTAAACTTGAAACTGTTTCAAGATAATTTTGGCACAACTCACCTCTATCTCTATGGCTAATAGAACAGTATTGACATGCTTAAATACATTATGATTGTATTAGTTGAGACTTTATTCTATGCTTTGAGCTAATTTGTTCAATTCTCTTATTAATGTGAATGAGGGTTTTTTTCCATTTTTGTGCGATGTAATTTCGTAATAGAATAATAAAAATAAATTCCATCAATTCACAGATTATTATTGATAAGGTTGCTGGAAATGATTAATTCAGAACTCATTCAACTCATTTATTTCTACATTAGGTAACCTACCTTTTGTACTTACATTAATTTCCTTTCTGCACTGATTGCAAAATGTGTGTTTACGAGAACACGTTAACAGCTCCGAGGGACATATTTCAGCATAATTTTCATTTTCTATCAAATATCCGGAGTTGTTTGGCTCATCCATTCTCACATCTAGCGACATTTCATTCTAGGGCCCTCATTTCAGTAATACAATTACTGCGCATCCAGCGATGGGCCTGTTATTCGTGTTTAGGCAAATAGTAGAAATTAAAGGAAGCGTACATGAAAGATTGATATTAGATAATTAACACCATTGAATTATTGACAGCATCTTGGTGTTTTTTTTAAGAAATTCTAATTAGACGCACAGAAATAAGTTGTTGTTAGCGCAGTAAAACTCCTAAGAATATCTTATGGGAGAACAACTGACTCAGTTCATTTTCACGACTTGCATACGGTATTAAAAACCGTCAACCCAAAACTGTCAACATAGATTCTGTAATTTTCCAACTTGGTCTGGCTGGCTGTGGATGTGTCTATACATGTACGAATCACAGCAATGGAGTTAGAGGACTGAAAAATTTATGCCTTATGGTGTCTAGAAGAATGGTCTCTCTTTTTTTTTTTAAATCATCATCATCATCATCATCATCATCAGTCTTTTGTCGTCCGTCGTTGGACACAGACTTTCCCCTCGGAATCACCAGATTCTTCTATACTTTCTGAGCTTATCTAGTTCATCTCTCCATTTTTGTATTCTGATGGTCTCAGTTACGCATATCAAACCTGGGGATCCATGTTGTGAGCTGTGAGGTCCATCAGTTGTTTGTCATTCTTGCAACATGGCCTGCCCATTACCATTTGAGTTTTCTGATTGAATCTACGATGTCTCGGACTCCTGTTTTTTCCTCGATGTATTGTGCTGTCTTGTGAGCTCTCCATGCGTTGTTGAGCATGATTCTCTCATGTGTACGTTCCATGCTTCTCAAAGTGAGGGTTAGTCTTTTGATCAGGTGCAATATTTCAGCTCCATGTGTGACTACCGGGAAGAAGCATCGATTGTATACTCCTCTTTTCAAGACTAATGATATCTTGTTTTTGAAGGTTGGGCTAGCTCTGCCGAGGGCTTGCCATCCTAGAGTAATTCTTCGCTTGATTCCTTCTTCTTTCGAGGCTTTCATGGAAATTCGTTGTCTTAGGTAGATGTACAGGTCAACTTTCTCCAGTTCTGCATATCCAATGTTGATCGTTGTCTGCTTATTTCCGATGTGCTTGTTGCACATGACACCTCTATAAATAAGTTTTTAGTAGGGCTTCAGTTTGCAAAGTAGGATTTCGCTGAATCTTTCCTCTAATTGTATCGATCAGTATTCACGTTTGTTTTATGAAAATAAGGACTTTTAGTGATCACTGCCCCCCCCCCAAAAGCGTGAGAAGTAACAACTTTATTTATCACCCCCTACCCCAATCTATTTTTTGATCAATCTCCATATGGCATGCTGTTTAAAAGACTGTGGTCACATGACGGTTTTTGGTCAGTGACTCACTGTACCTGTTCGATTCTTAATGTTCATTCAGAGGCTCCGTCCATAAGTTCTTTCGAAATCTCACTTCCCTCTGTCATCTTTTTGAGATTTAAAAGCTTTATAAATAAAGTCAGCTTGTGGGAGTTTTCAGAATTCTTCAATTCGTCCTTATGAAGTCGATCTATCTCCCGACTGAGCTGATCCACTACTACTACTACTACACTTGACTCAGGGAATAAACTCGCAACTCCCTGGAAGATAGATGAGTATTACCAACACATGCATTTAGCCCCAGAGGAAGGTCATCGTAGTTGACAGGCAGGGTGTTAATCTAATTAATTTAGATTCTCACCTGTGCACGCTGCAATGTTCACAGCTTGAGGACTGATTTTGTGGTTAGGTTCTATAGTTCAGCACCATAGGGTAATGTGCACCATTGGGAGACTCTTTATGGAGGTGGCAAAGGTGTGGCTATAAGAGTCAACCAAGACATGTTGCAAAGGGATTCTTTTTTAATATTACGTTCGTAAGTAAATGGGGAAAAATTCCTACTGAAGACAATCTATAGATTTTTTTTGCTTCGTCTAGGCTGTTAGCTTGAATAGAAATATAATCAATTCATCTAATGTCGATATTGGGTTTATTCTTGAGGTGAAACACATAATGATTATCAATTGTTGGTCAGACAATAATTGTTCCCATTGTAGTCGATTTGAAGGGGAATATTTATTCGCAGACTGACAGCATACGGAATCCATACATATTTATCACTTAAACATCGACCGATATCGATGCTTCCCACCCAATCAACGTATATATATATATACATATACATATATATATATATATATATATATATATATATATATATATATATATATATATATATATATATATATATATATATATATATATATATATATATATATATATATATATATATATATATATATATATATATATATGAGGCTGGAGGTTTATTCTGCAAACAAGCCAAGCCGTCTGGTTTGAAAAACTCCCCAAACAATCTTCGTTATATATATATATATATATATATATATATATATATATATATATATATATATATATATATAAAACGAAGATTGTTTGTATACTTTGTTTACGGGAGAGAAGACACCCAATACGTGTGTCTCGGTTCGCAAATTTATCAAGAGTGATCGATTATTTTTATTTTTTTCTTATTCATATATATATATATATATATATATATATATATATATATATATATATATATATATATATAGTGTGTGTGTGTGTGTGTGTGTGTGTGTGTGTGTCTGTGTCTGTGTAGGGGAAACAAAGAAAAAACACTTTTGAAGATTACATAAATTGCATTGACAGATATGGGAAATGGGTGACTGAAGTGACAAAAAATCCATCAAAAAGGTATTTCAATGTTTGGTATTTAAAGCTGTAAAGCTTTGTAGAATACACACACACACACACACACATATATATATATATATATATATATATATATATATATATATATATATATACACACACACACTGCCCTAACTCCACCAATTCTGCAGGTGTGCAAGCGGGACCTATAATCATAGAATGTTCTTGAGACTAGAAAAAATATGCTGTAACGCTTTAGACGGCACAGGGTTTTTGAATCGGTTTCTTCTCAGTCACATGTAATCTCATGTAAGTGATGTCATGGATAACATCAGTAATTTTTTAGGATGTGCATGACAGCTGTCATTTTTACAAGGTTTGAAGTTTTAAATGTTTTACTTATTCACAATATTCGTATTGTGTAGATAACAATGTTTATTGAACAACCGTTGCCATCAAAGATGGCAGAGAGTTCTCTCCTTTTTTATATTTTCATGTCTTTTCGTGTTCGTTGTTTGCTTGGCTGATTGTTCCAGCTCTCCCGGTCATACCGTTTCATCTACAGACTTGAAATTGGCATCAGTACACCATTAGACCCCATCTGAACATGTTTTTTTGTTTGTGTTTTCTTTTGGAAAAAAAACCTTTTTGACCTTTTCAGGGCTTTATTCGGATTTGTTTGTTCCGGAAATTTTGGCCATACCGTTTTGTCTAGGAACATTGGTATCAGTACTCCTCCAGACTTCTTCTTGGAAAAGAAAATTTTGGCTTCATTTTGACGGGTTTGAGATCAAGATTCTCCAGAATTCAGATGCTTTTACTCTATTTTAGATGTTTTCTGGTGGAAATCTTTTTTTAAAATTTGGTTATACTTGGGATTTCATGTTAGTGTGTTATATTTTACTAAGTGTAACTGCAATAAAATGTTATTACGTATTTCTAATATTTCCTGTAATAGCGTTTAGTTTTTTCTTCGTCTGGGCTTCAAAAATATCTCTATTAAGCCCATATCCAATAATATCAATATCATTAAATCCTTGAAATACTATGCAAGCTGTAGCCACTTCCATTTGCATGCACTGAGATGCCGTTATCCGTGAACTCCTCTGACAAAACACGGCTGGGCATCTCATACCGCATATGTCAACTTCAGAAAAGCTTATTAAATATTAAAATCAATGAACTTGCAAAATACAAAACAGAATATTCTAAAATCAATTAACTTGGAAGAAAAAACCCTTAAATAATCAATATGCAGTACCAGCCGTAGACACACTGCTTCACAGTATATAAACAGTATCGAAGGCACACGAGAACCAGGTTAATAACTATTAGTAACGGTGTCACCAGTAAGTCAGGTCTGTCTGTCTATATATGCATGTATCACACGTACAGACTGCATCAGTGTAACTGGAGGACTGAAGCTTTAAACATTTGCTCCTTATTATGTCTAAAAAAAAAACTTTCTTTCTTTTAACCTCCACCGATAGGTTCAGTGTAAAATGTAAATGTATCTCTTAGTTTGTGTCTGACAGCGTTCAGACTTGGGTTTGTTTTTTCGGTTTTTTTTTAATTCAGACTTTTTTCTGGTCACTGACCAACAAAATTTGACAGAAGTAATTCATTGATCACCTCTTTTTTCAAAGATTCTATTGATCACTCCCAACATGACATTCTGCCGAAAGACATCGGTAGTATGACTGTGTGTATTGCGTTACTCACCAGGCCTGTCCTTTATATATCCCCCCAAAGATATTATTACTGGTTGTCATACTTTCCAGTGAAAGTGAAAGCTGTGGCTTGGCCGAAGACTGAATAGTAGAACTGGGGTATTTTATTGTAGGTATAGGTCTTCCAGAAGGTTAGGTCAAACTTTCGGTGCAAACATACAGTGTATCCGTATTGTAAAATTTAAAAAAAAACGCTGACTGAAAATGTCCAAGTGGATCTACATGTCGCTAAGCCCCCCAGAAAACATCTTGTTTAGATAGGAGAATTGCTGACACTGAACTGTCTACGAAAATAGTCAAGATAAGTTTCTTCTGTTTTTACGTGATTCTTGCTGGCCCGATGTATGTGTCCCGTGTATAGTATGCATCAATAAAGCTAAAGAACCGAAACATTTACTGCTAATTATCTCGAGAAAAAAAAGCTGTTTTTATTTTTAAATTTCCCTTAAAATAAGTTGTGAGAGGGAGGAATCAATTTACAATGTTAGTGTATAATGAATTGGTCTTTTTGTTCGTGTCCAGAGGCGTTCATTTTTTTTCTATTTAAACTTTTTAGGGATGCAGTAAAAGGCGAGAAAAGTAACATTCTTATTGTTCATCACCCCCTTTTCCATTTTTTAAATTGATCACTCCCAACAGAGCGTGCTGTCAAAGACGTTGGTCAGGAGACAGTTTCAGTTAAGTGACTAACCAGGCCCGTTGTCAAACTCAAGTCCAAATTGAAATCTAATTTTGTTTTCCTCTAAGAGAAGAAGAAGAAGAAGAAGAAGAAGAAGAAGAAGAAGAAGAAGAAGAAGAAGAAGAAGAAGAAGGAGAAGAAGAGTCCCCACTAAATTTTGGAGAGCCCTTGCATGTATGCGCATGTGTGAGTGCGTATATGTATATATGTGTGTGTGTATGTGTGTGTGTGTGTGTGTGTGTGTGTTATCATGTTCCCCAATATTTCTCCATCTCCATTATCCTCTTTTCATCCGCTCTCTATTTCATGTAAAATTTCCTCATCTATACGATACAAAGACTGGACAATTATGGCAGATTGCTCCACACACCATAAGGTCAGGCTCTCCTTTAACCGTCACGCACAGCACTGCTCCGACCGTAGCAAACTATGAACGGGCATGTTCTTGTAAATGTATAAATAAATACACATACTAAGATAAATATTGGTATAATTCATCCATACATAACAGAAATAATGCGGATACTATGCTGGTATATATATATATATATATATATATATATATATATATATATATATATATATATATATATATATGTGTGTGTGTGTGTGTGTGTGTGTGTGTGTGTGTGTGTGTTATATTACTTTGAAACTCTATTTGAAAGATCTTCCGTTATCACACAGTTAATGTATTTATAGGCCGAGCCAACGTAAATAGAATGAACAATTGAAGAAAATGGGACTGCTAAAGGAATCGAACTACGTTGCTTACCATTGAGCCAAACAGCTGCCGGTAATGCAAATGTCCAAATTACTGTTTATTTTGTTCATTCACTGTCTATATCTGCTCTATTTGTTTCTCAACGTCGACAATCATGCTATTTAGATACGGATATATGATCAGTTAGAAATGATCATGAATGTGTTACTATGAAACTCTATTTAAAATGATCTTCGTCACACGGTGGTTCAACGGTGAATGTATCATTTGGCCGAGGCAGCGTAAATAAAGTAAACACAAAAAGAAAAACAACTTAATAGTACATTAAAGGGGATATTTATCGGTCGTAGGTTCGGTTCCTGCAGTAGCTTCATTTTCCTAACGCTTTTATAATTATAATCTCAAGTCATATATCCATTTCTTAACAATACTTATTAATAAGTGGAAAGATTTTTCCAACAATGTGTAATTTGATAATTTGATGATTTGTAAAATTTGTTACTTATATGATATTGATACAAACTAAAAAACAATGAAAGACGATAAGAAAATGGAACTCGAGTCAGGATTTTAGATAAGAGAGGGGACAAAATTTGAAGAGAGAACCGAATAATGTCACCGACACACTAAATCATCACGTGGTCCACATAACAAAGTTGAAACACATGTATTTTTTAAAAATTAATTAAAATCCGATCTGACAACACTACTGAAGCAAAACGCATAATTGGAAGAAAGTGTTTGTAAAGATAATAATCGTTTTTGAAAATTGTCAATGCATTACGTTCATGTACACACGTACACGTATACACGTACACACACACACACGTTGTATATATCGTAGATTCTTCATTTGGAGCGCCCACTGCTCAGAAGTAGTGCAATTATATAAATATCACATGGAAGCTTTTTTCTCATTACAATGTAATGAACAAATAATTTCTATGTAATATATATATATATATATATATATATATATATATATATATATATATATATATATATATATATAATCGGACTTTTATCGTCTGTGGTTGGACTTGGACCTCCTCCAGGGTTTGCTAGATCTTTTTATCATGGGCTTCACAGAGGCAATACTTACTGAACTGGTCCAGTTCATCTCTCCATCTCGTATTGTGTCGGCGTCGCTTTCGCATGTGATCTCTGACAATCCATGTAGGAAGTCGTGATATCTATTGGATGTTGGTTGCATACTTTTCTTTTAGGATTGATGAGATTTTCTTGTCTTTGAAGGTTGAGCTTGCTCTGTCGAAGGCTTGCCATCCTTGAGAGATCCTTCGTTTGATTTCTTCTTCTCTTGAGGACTTCATGGAAATTCGATGTCGTAGAGAGATGTGGTGGTGTACTTTGCATCCAGTTCTGCGTTTTTAATTTTTATTGTTGTGTGTTTATCTCCAACGTGACTTTTGTTTTGTTGATGTTTATGTGAAGGCTGACTTTCTTGCTTTCTTCATTCTGTTCATTAATCATTTGTTGGAGGTCATGAAAGTTCTCTGCAAAAAACACAACGTCTTTCATAAATCTGAGACAGCTCAGATATTCGCTGTCTATTGATTCCTTTATTTTCCCCGTTCATGTTTCGAAAGATCATCTCGAGGCAGGCTGTTGAGTGCTTGGGAGAGTTGATATTGTCTTACCCCTTTTGGGGGCTAAAAGGGCTCCGAGTCTGAGTCTGATAAAGGAGCTGCTGTGACTGTATATATGTTGCAGCACTCTGATGTATACAGGGTATATCTTGTAAAGTGATAGCCTCAATGACCATGGAAATTTCCATCGAGTCGAAGGACATCTTGAAGTCAATAAATGCTACAGCGAGTTGCATTTTGTATTCTGTTGCTTTCTATTTTAAATTTTATCGAATGAAGATGGTCCATGGTCGAGTAGGTTCTTCAAAAGCCAGCTTGTTCCCGTGGTCGCTTTCATCTAGAATTTTTGTGATTCATTTGGTGATGATTTCTGTGGAAATTTTGTTGATGTGTGTGTGTGTGCGAGTTTGTGCAGAATTAAATATTCGAAATGCAATCCATTTAAAAATCATTTTCGACTTCCATTTCCCAAAACAATATTTTGCTGACTTTACATTTATGTCTTTATACTTCGACCTGTATAACCTCTGAGTGTATTTACTACCTATTACAGTTTTTTTCCCTTTTTTCCTCATCCATCTATCTATGTCTTTTCATATCTATCTATCTATCTATCTATCTATATTCATCATTTCAAATACGCAGAGTTATTAGAAACTGTCAACCAAAACTGCCAAGATAAGTTTCTCCAGTTTTCAAGTTAATATGGCTGGCTGGCTGGTTGGTTGGTTGGCTGGCTTGCTAGCTGGCTGACCCGAGACGGGCACCTGCCGCAGCCATCCGACGCGCTGGCTGGCTGGCTGGCTGGCTGGCTGGCTGACCCGAGACGGGCACCTGCCGTAGCCATCTGACGCGCTGGCTGGCTGGCTGGCTGGCTGGCTGGCTGGCTGACCCGAGACGGGCACCTGCCACAGCCATCCGACGCGCTGGCTGGCTGGCTGGCTATGTATTTATGCATTTCAACATTTATTATGTCTAGAAAAACAGCTTTTTGTTTTTTACCCCCCTACCCCACTGATATTGATTACTGGTGTGGGATCCAATTTATAATATAAGTTTTGGCTAAATTGATCCCTCAGTTTGTTTCTGGCAATATTCATGCTTTTTTTTCCAAAGATTCAGACTGCCCGAGATGCATGAGACGTAACTTATTCATTGATCATCCCCTTTTCCAATTATTTTATTGATCATTCCCAACATGGAATTCTGCCAAAAGATGTTGGTCACGTGCTGGTTTCTTGATAGTGACAAACCAAACCTGTATCAATGTATTCTTCGGTCTATCGTGTAACTTAGCCGATGGCAGACACATTACGATTCCATTCTCCAGCCCATGTAATCGATGCTTGGGGCTCAGCATCTTCTATCACTGTAACCGTTAAACCTATTTCCCCCAGCAAACACCAAATTTTCATCCAAGCCAAAACATTTTATTTAATGTCACGGAGATACCACTTAAACGTAAATGCGACAGATCATTGAACTGTTATGCCCAAAGGATAGTTCTGCAAGAGTCAGTATCCATTTTTACTCATTCCAGACTCTCTGGGTGAATTTAACAACGCATTAACTCTATCAATATGGAAAAGGTCCCTCTATTCAAATACCGTAATCGCTATATGTGTGTATATATACATGTGCTACCTGTCATAATTTGAACAAACAAACAATTTGCTTCTAATTGCTTGGTTTCCAGAGTTAGAAACAGGAACATTACCCCAAAAGAACCAAATCTAATTACATTCAACATAACAAGGCATGCATTTAGTCAGGTTTTGCAATTTCGAATGGTAGATTTTTAGAAAAAAAATGATATAATCAAATTTTTAAATAGAAAAGGAAATTTATTTCTATCTATTTAAAATCTTGTACAGAATCAGACTAGGAGATTAAGGCTACCTCATATTGCTATTTGGAAGAGTTGCAATATATGTACGCATTTGTGCGTGTATGAGTGCGTATGTATCTGTGAGGCCAAAGACATAATGTAGGTAACGAAGAGCATATTACTCTCCGTCCTTTAACTATCCAATTCTATTTCCTAGTTTATTTCAATTTCACAAAGTTTAATTGAACGGTCGACGCTCGTATCGACCCCACTTTTGTTATAAGAAGGACCAGAAATATGAGGAAATGTTCTGTTGATTTCACGTGGAAATAACTCAAGATTGTTTATTCTACAATCAATGGTCTTTAAGCAAACAACGTTGATCAGACATTAAGAATGAATTAATTTCAGTTGAGATTTGGACAATGAGACTAAGCGATTGAGAAGTAAATTCACGTCTTTTTCAAGGAGTAGTATCAATGTTGAGTGAACGTAGGTAAAATCAACTGGAATTTGTAGTTGAATTGTTGATTTTGTTTCCCATACTGATAAGTATTACGCCACCTCACATTCCCTTTTAGTACATATATAGAATGCAGGGCTGATTGTATCCAATTAGCACTAAGACCCTCAAGAAATAGTATTAGTGAATGCACTAATACCTTTTCTCGGTGGTATTCGTGCTAATAGAATGGACTAATACCCTTTCTCAACTGTATTAGTGCTAAGTGAATGCACTAATACCTTTTCTCAACCGTATTAGTGCCAAGTGAGTGCACTAATACAATTGAGAAATGGTATCAGTGCACTCACTTGGCACTAATACCACCGAGAAATGGTATTAGTGCTAGGTGAGTGTGGTAATACCGTTCTCAATGTCATTAGTGCAAGGGAATACACTAATACCTATTCTTGGCGGTATTCGTGCTAACTGAATGCACTAATAACCCCAAGAAATGGTATTAGTGCTAAGTGAATGCATTGATACATTTTTTCAATGGTATTAGTGTTAATTTAATACACTAATACTATTTCTCAACGGCAGCCTTGGTCGAATTCCAACTAGGTCTGTTGATTTCATTTCCATTATGATAACCGTTACAATACGAAACAAAACCTTGCAAAGCATGTCTCTCTCCTCCTCCTTCCTCTTCTTTTTCTCCTTCTTCTTTACATCTCATTCCTCTCCCACTTCTTTAATCTTCATTTCTCCCCTCTCCTCCCTTTTCTTCCTCATTTCTCTTTCTCCTTCCTCTTCCTCTCCTCTTTCCCCTCTTTACAAAGGCATATTGATAAAGAGACAAGAATCAAAGGAGAATCTGATGGGATTCTAATACTCATTCTCTGCCTTTTTTTCTTTTGCATACATTTCCGATTTCCTAACTTTCATACCGTCACCGGTGTGTCGCTACCGAAAATGCATATAACAGTGATTTTAGTGTCCAGCTATCATTATCTCAAGCTGATTAGTATTTACAGCAGATTCAGGCTTTGCTATTCCCCGCCACTGGCTGCTACTTATCTCGTTGTTATTGACTCTGTTGTCCGCGTGAAGTTGCAATTGTCCTTCTCCTAACGATGTTGGGTTAGCTCCAATTCAATTGACAATCGTTGCGTACCAGCTTTGTGTAAACGTATGTCACACAGCAGCAAACTTCTCTTGTCAGCTTACGAGCAAGATTGACTTCTTTTCTAGTTGATGAAGAGTAAGAGCAAAAGTATCTGATACCTATCAAAAAATTCAACTTCAACATCCTTATTCGGCTTCTAAATTGAGAGAATTTGAATAAAAATCTTTAAAAAAGCAAAAATCAAAGTAGTATTGAAACAAGATTAAACACAGAAAAGTAATATATCTTTGGTATCAATTCTATTAATTTTGAAGCCGTGTAAGGATGTTCAAATGAATCTTTCAAAAAGTATCGGATACTTTTTATAATCACTGTAAATGACTCTTGCTTCGGCTTCACATTTATATCTTTTACGCTGCCTTATTTTCTCTGTCTGAAGGTCAAAAATTAAAATTTCACCACACTTGGCTTAATATGGTATAAGGCCAGGAATGCAGAGCTATCAGTAATGATCGAATTAACAACAATAATCATATTCGGTGACACCTGTTGACATGCAAATCTGAATTATTCTCAATTTGATGTATAGGTCGGGGGAATCCCGCTGTCTCAAGAGATGGTTGAAATCCTTTTGTTCCTAAGTGGTGGTTGAAATACTTAGTTGAAGATGTCAATGATAATAATAGTTTAAAAAAACAAAAACAGACTCTGTTGAAAAGAGTTGTATATACAATTATTGATAGCATTTAGCAACATTTGGCAACATTTGTGTCTGTAATAAACCCATGTGTTTCTAATTTGTTTTCTAAGTTATTCTCCGTTAAAACGTCCCGAAAAAATCATTGTCTCAAAAATAAAACGGAAAACATCGTCCTAAATGCATCAGGAAATTAAAGAATTATAAATATACGTATGGAGTGTATACATTGGTTATAAACACTGTATGCTGCACTTTCTTTCTTTCTTTCTATCTTTCTTGTACTTTCTATTTCCTTTCATAAGGAATAATACGACGCAGTGTGACGTAAAAAAGCATTCTGTTTTTTGTTTTGCCCATTCTCACCACTCCATCTTTCTTTAGAGCATTATGAACCGATTCAACGAATCTTTTGGCATTCAGAGAACTGTCGACTTTCGACATTTTTAATGAGCTCAAGTAATGGGAGTGACTGAGAAAGAGACTGATTGTGATTTGAGGAAAATTACTATTACATGGTACTCTTCAATGCTTTCAAAGAATGTCCGGTATGGAGATCTCAAAAAAAAAAAAAAAATGAATTACGTTACCAAGATGTTTTGCATGTGGCTTTTATCACCTTTGGAATATCTGTATAACTACCATCGTCCCTGTTTAGCTTTGCACGCGTGCTTGTTTTCAAATCAGCGCTCAAACGAAATTAATGTGTGCACAAAAGATTTCAAATTCTGTAGATAGCTCACTGAGTTTTTAGTGAAAAAATATTGATTCCTTATATAGAATTAAAAAATGCGCATATACTTTTGTCTCAGGATGAATATTTGCACAAGATAAGATTTCTGTGCAGAATGACCACTAAAATTGGAGGAATCATTGATGACGATCAATGATATCTGTGTTTGAAATAAAAAAACACGATATCTATGCAGATCGTCCATACTGGTGATACCATTACTTGAGTTATCTAATGACTTTGTTTCAGTGCAACTTTTACATCGTCTAAATGCATTTATGTGGCGTGTGTTTGATGGTTACAGCATATTGATTATTGTGGTCGCTTTTAGTTCATTGATTTTCAAAATACACTTTTAACGTTTTTTCAAGCCTATTAATTCAATATTTAATGAGTTTTTCCGATGTCGATATATCAGCGAATCTTTACCTTATAACGTATGCTGTATGAAATTCCCAGCCGTGTTTCGTCAAGGAAGTTCTCAGCTTACAGTGTCTCAGTTTATGCAAATGCATAGGGCTGCAGCGACACAGTATTTAAGATTTTGATAATATTAAACAGAGGCTTCATACAGCAATTTTAAAATCCCATTTAAAAGAAGAACTTAACCCCATAACAGGAATTATTAGAAATACGGTGTAACATTTTATTGTGATTTTACGTCGTACAAATACCATACCAACATGGTATTCAGAAAGTTCCCAATAGAATAAAATAAAGATTAAAATGTACACAATACATATATAATAAAAAAGAATTTAAATCTTCAAATCTTGAAAACTGACTGCTGTCAGCCACATCCTTAAAATTCACCAATCCATAACATCACTTACGTTATCAGCGTCGTCACAGCTGTCCAAAGTGCCACTGTCATCAAACAGAATCACATATTCTGTGCCAACTAATGTATTACTAGTGCCACGTTTTTAAAGAGAATCTATTACTATTTAAGTCTTCAAAGCCTACTAACACACCTGAGCAATCGTCAGCCTTTTTAAACGAACTGTTCATGTTAGAACTGTAGTCCTCATCCGGTGACCCCAGTCTCCTTTCATTCATCATCATCGGTCCTTTAACGTCCGTCGTTGGACATAGACCTTCCCCAGGATTCGCCACAATTCTCTATCATGGGCGTCGCAGAGCCAGTATTTCCTGAATTTGTCCAGTTCATCTCTCCATCTTGTGTTCTGTCGGCCTCGGTTTCTTATGTGATCTCTGGGGATCCATGTTGTGAGACGTGATGTTCATCGGTCGTATTTCATCCTTGCAACATGGCCTGCCTATTGCCATTTTTAAAAATTAGTTTCTATGATGTCACGAACACCTGTTTTCTTCCTTATATACTGTGCTGTCTTGTGATCTCTCCATGTAAGGTTGAGCATGAATCTCTCATGCGCACGTTGCATACTTCTCAGCTTGCAGTTTGATGGATACGGTCATTGGTTGTAATGGGCCTGTTCAATCACATGGGGTCACTACAGTCTCTGCACACTGTCTTTCAGCTGTAAATTATCACAGCTTCCGGTTCTAGGGTCGGTTAACTAATATTTACTGCCATGAACCGTCAAGTGACCAACGTCACTCAATAGGAATCGCCAAGTGACCAACGTCTTTTAGCAGCATGTCGTGTTGGGGGTAATCAATTAAAAATTGGGTAAAGGGGAGATCAATGAATAAGTTATTTCTCAACTAAGGGAGCGATTTAGCATAAATTCGAATTATAAATTGACCCCCCCCAATACTTACACCTAAAAACATTTTTCCCAGGAGACTTTCCAACGAACAAAATAACATTTTCCTTTTTCTCAATATAATGAATCAATATTTAAATAATCAGACCTCTATCTCTCGCATGCGTGATACATGCATATCCAATCAACCAAACCAACTTAGAAACTGAAAAAAAAACAAACAAAAAAACAATGTTTATCTAGAAAATGTTGATGTTGGTAGTTTTGGTTGACGGTCTCTAATTTTACGATTCAACCAATTGCAGCACGCTACTTTAATTACCCATCTCAGAGTTCAGATACAGCCTACGTCTCAATGTCACAAGCGCAACCGAGAACAAGTTGAAGGACTTATAGAAATATACAACATTCTTTGCCTGGAATCATTTAGGTCCAAGTAAGACCAAGATCATCAAATATCTTGCCCTTGTGTAAATATCCTTATCCTCTTTGACTTTTATACTCTATGTTAACGGCAACGAAAGTTGACAGTCCTATGGATGGAAGTTTGAATATTTCAATACTTTTATCACAGAAACCAACGTTGCCAAACACAATCAAAATTGTGTAAACATCGTCGCAGAGTAAAGTTATGACATAATTTATGAAGAATACAAAGAGTTCTTTTTCTTGTTGGTATGTATCTTTCTGATTATCTTCTATTTCTCTGTATGTGACTTGGGACTAATTTGCAGAGCTCCAATGATCATTGGTACAAGTGGTATTTTAATTGGTACAAAAACTGTCAAGTCAAATATGGGGAGAAGACGTTGAACAGTGAAATACCATGATTTTGATTAAGATACAGAAAACTTGATTACTAAAAGATCTCTTTAGAAGTGGAAGTGTCACAGTGAGATTCCATTCAAGTTTATCGGTCCTGATGCCATATTATTGTATGCAGTCTGTGATAGAATAAATAATCTGCATTGGAAACCGTTAGCCAAAACTGTCAACATAGGCTTATCATTTATTTTCTAAACTGGTTTTGCTGGCTGGCTATATGTGTACATATCACGCGTACAGTGTCTGAAAATTCCAACATTTTTTCTTATCGTGTCTAGAAAAGACATTTTCTTCAACCACTCTAAACATAGTTTTTATGGTGGTACAATTTGTAAAGTGAATTTCTGCTAAATTTATCCCTTAGTTTATGTCCAGCAGCATCTGCGCTTGTAATTTGAGAACCGAAACTTTTCGGTGGTGATCACTGTACAACTAATGAGGAAAGTAACTTATCCATTGATCACCCATTTTTCCATTTTCTTCAATTGATCATCCCTAACACAGTATGCTGCCAAAAGACGGTGGTCACCTGACAGTTTCTACTGTTTAATTAACCTGGTCTGTTTAGATGGTACAGTCCAAATTACCACATCAATATTGATTGACCTTTTCATTTTCTGGTCTATCACAATCACGTCACAAACTGAGTTTCCATCAGCTGCTCTTTGTTTCACTGTTATTTGCATAATTTCCTATTAATGCAGAATGTGCTTCCAGTCTCTCTTTTGAGAGGAACGGGCGCCATTCCGGATGTGGCAATGCTCATGTCTACGAACAATCAATCATTTAGAACGGCTGTTGGTGTGACTATTATTATTATTATTATTATTATTATTAGGAATCTCACACCAGTTGCCTGGTGGTAACCGCTGGAGTTTGAGTGACAGCAAGTCTCCTCAAGTCTCCAGCCCTCCTCTCCTCGTACTCATAGATCGCAGTAATTTTGCGATTTACAGTTTCACACCGGTTGCCCAGTGGTTATCGCTGAAGGCTGAGTGACAATAAGTCTCCTCAGGTCTTCAGCTAACGTCTCCTCTCTCTTTCGCATATCATGACAGAGCTACGATTCGTTGCAGTCCTTATATCTCTAGCACCTTCCTCAGTATCCGTCCAGTGCCCAGCAGTGCTGTGGTCTGTACGGTCTCTATCCTCCCCCTAATCCCGATCTCCTCCAGTCTCTCCCTCAGCGTTTTGGGGACAGTTCCTAGTGCTCCCACTATGACCGGTACTACCCTGGTTTTCATGTTCCACATTTTCTTTAACTCCCTTGCTAGGTCCTGGTATTTTTCCCTTTTCTCACCCTCCTTCTTCTTTACTCTATGGTCTGCAGGTACAGCAACGTCTACTATTTGGCAGGCCCTCCTTTTTTTGTCTACTATTACTAAGTCCGGCCTTCTTGCCTGGATGAGGTGGTCAGTTTGGATGTCGAAGTCCCACAGTAGTTTGTGGTTGTCATTCTCCAAAACTGCCTCTGGCTTGTGCTGATACCACTTTTCCCCATATTATTATTATTATTATTATTATTATTATTATTATTATTATTATTATTACTATTACTATTATTATTATTATTATTATTATTATTATTATTATTATTATTATTATCTTAATGTTGGTATCCTGAACTGTAACAGTTCGGCACTACAGAGATCATATTTTCTGGTACGCTAAATTATATATATAGATATATATATATAATTGAACATATAATGATGATAAAACGAAATTATAAGAAGCAATCAATTTCTTCCATGACTATAAGTTTCTTGCAAACGGCTAAAAGTTGTCCGAATTCATCAGGTGAAATTCAGTTCTGTTTGTAACTTCTTTGAATGTTTCCAGTTTAAGAGCATAGTCATTTTTCTCTCCTTACTCTCTTCTTCTTTGCCTCAGATTTTTTTATTGTAACCTATAATCTTGTATCATTATCATTATGATAGCCCTACCTGCACATGATGAGCACTCCACTTATATAAATTACATTAATATACACATACCTATATATATTTATATATATATATGTATCATTTAGTGTTCTAGAGTACACATACTCACACACACATCTATCTATCTATCTATCTATCTATCTATCTATATATATATATATATATATATATATATATATATATATATATGTATACACACACACACATACACACACACACACACACACATATATATATATATATATATGTAGATTCCGCAACATCGTTTGGCCAAAGAACGCATAGAGTAGAGTAAAGGACACCTATTTCATTTTTGATTGCATTACATTTTTGATAAAAGACACATGATCTAATAGGAACACGTCATGAATCCCGTGACCAACTAATTACACGTCATGTTCCGATGCTGCTTAAGCTTTTTCTCTCTCTATGCTGCATCCGAATAAAATTATACTCTCAAATATAAACAAAGGCTAAAGTGTTATCTTCTTCGATTACTATCACTACCGTAGATCACCGGTAGCTAATAAATACCGTTTCATTACACGTGTCGTCTGGACAGTCTCAACTTTTTCTTGAATTAGCAACTGATCAAATCTCAATCTCAGTATTTTTGGTTTCAAGATATCATCATCATTATCATAGACTTATATTTGGACGTTCAGGAAGTAATTACGTATTTTCGTATTCGGGAAGTAATTATGTTTTTCCAAAAAGAAGATAAAAACAAAAGCCAGTGAAGTTTAACTACATAATTTACGAGCCTTCACTGCATCAGGATACACTTAATAAATGTTTCTCATTGCCCGCGTAGCAGTACTACCCTTTCAAAATTCACACAGCTTATATGCAATGGCAAATATATCGATCTTCAAAGTCTATATCCTCCATACACTTATACACTATAAATGACACCTAGACTGATAGAAGAGATGATGAACTAAATAAAGGTGTCATCTTGTACCATTTAATCCTGGTCCTGTCATAGCCTTATAATTGATAATAGTGAAACACGTAATTACTTTCTTAACACCTTGATATAACGCTACATATTCGCTAGGACTATGCATACGATTTACTGTCACTATCAAGTTGAAAAAAAAAATTTCTCGTTCATTATTTGCCAATTTTCAAGTCTTGAAGAAGGTTCTAAAAATAGAAAAACGGTCACCCTTGCAAGAAATGTCAGCAAAATCCCCATTGAATGATTAAAGTGACATTTAGAAATTCTCCAGAACATCGCTTTCAGAGTCATCCATTTTGATCTCGAAACGAAGCGGCAAAAGAAAGGATAACAAAATCTTAAGTTCACGGATCACTGACTCCATAACTTGCTTGTGGTCAAGTTGGTCGGTTGGTATTCCTTAATAAATCAGTTGACGGCATCTAGAATGTTGTATTCCTAAAAGTATTATCAAATGAAAGTACTGAAAGGTGAAGTGCAGCCATTTCACTCAGGGTGAAAATAGGAAAACATTTTAACCTTTAAATTTTCTAGATGAAGCATTTTCAACTGTTACAAATATCATACTAGTATTTCCCTTATCTCGATTTTACGAGGATGATTCAATAATCATCAACACTTTTGGTTGTAATATTTTAGTTCAGAACTTACAAATATATTATTTTTCAATAAAGCCCCCTTGCTTTTAATGAAGATAGTTTAGCGTTCTACTGGTTTGTTTGGCCTTTCAGTCATATATGCACTGTGACTTCCACGTGAATTCCTACGGAGGGTTGAGTTCCGAATTCTCTTTGGGTGGGTGATTGTAGGGGGTCTTATCCCATGCATTGGTCGATCGACGTAGCAGACCCAGATTTCATCTCCAGTGATTCTTCTTTTCAAGGAAGGACTGTCTTAGCTGTGATAGCAGTCCAGTGAGGGTTGACAGATTTTGAAACAATTGTGTTTGAGATCCTCGGTGAATTGTTCAAGACCCACCTCGCACAGATTTCATTAAAGCTAAGCCTAATGTGGATGATTTCGTACGTAGAACCAGGGTTCATTTCACATATGATTTACCACATCATCGATAGTAATGCATCAGTTTGTTACAAACCTTGTGTGGACTTGGTTTGTCAAAATCATGATGTGAAATAGATCAATGTTGTATTCTGTAGTGAATATGGGTGGGTTTCCCATGTCATGCCTTATGGATGTCCGCTCATTTTTGAACTTCATAATCAATTCATACACTTCCGCTGTGGTAAAAAATGTTTCCATATTTTGCTGAAGGCCTTAAATTGATTTCAGTCCTTGGTACTTCTTCACCTCATAAAAAGTAACGACTGTTCGTTGTTCTGTCTCTGTGCCAAATGAAAGCAGAGAGGCCATGTTTGGTTTATGATAGCACGAAGGCAACTGACTCCTCAACGATGAATGTTCACAGTCCCATCACAACCCCTCACGCGTGCATAGAACTCAGTTCTATCAACCCAGAGAAAAACGTAACAAAATTACGGATAATTATCGACCCATCCTTGTACTTGCTTTTCATTACGACGTCAGTCTACAACCACTATTAAACAGAGATTATTCTATATAATACAGCACAATTTGGATACATCGGTTTTCAACGATCATCGGAGTTAAGCGACGTTGAGCTTAATCATTACCAAAAGGATGATCTGTCTGGAATACCAGTCTGGATATACAAAGTACTGTACGCAGCTGCAAGATTATAATAAGTCAGTTATTTGATGAATTATTTTTTTTTTTAAATTGATTGAAACTTTTGACTATATAATGTTCGATCCATGTGATTAATATTCACCACCGAATCCAGTGCATTGACAGGGCAGAACATCATAAAGGGAGATTTGGAGTAAGTTAATTTTTCTCATCAGGCTGTTGTACTTACGTATGTATGTGTATATGTACACATATACATAGATATGTATACATAGATAAGTGTAAATGTAATATATATACGTGTATATATACGTATGTGTGTACATTCATTTTTGTAGTGATGTTCAAGTATGCATTTTTTGTACCCAGTTACCCTATACAAATACATAGATAAGTGTAAACGTACGTATTTATGTATATGTATATATATACGTATGTGTGTACATTCATTTACGTAGAGATGTGAAAGTATGCATTTTTTGTACCCAGTTACCCTATACAATGCCCAGAGACCATTTTAGGTATAAGATTAAAGTAATTTCAAGGTGTTTGCTGACTCTTGGGTTGAAAAGATGGATATTATATCCAACTGGAAACCAATGAAGGATGTTTGTTCTATAGAATAGCTGTTCGCGTGGTAGGGGGACTGTTTCGATGGAAATTGCAACGAATACATGGAATGGTCAGAAACTGTAGATGGAATTCACTAAAGATAGCATTCTGTCTGGTAAAACTCGTATTGGTAGAACCAAGTGATCAACCTCCTCTGAACACTTTCGATGGAGAAGCGTTTGGCTCGCTACATTACGTCGATGGGAGATCGGTGATAGGTATGAAAATTCGCTCATCACCAACTGATCAACGTACTCAGTTCTGCATCCTATCGCGGCTTGATAACTCCTGCTCGTGGAGCCTGCTTAGATTTGCACGGGTTTTGAGCGATATAATGAGCCTACTTGCACACATATATATAGAGAGAGAGATTCAGAGAGAGAGAGAGAGAGAGAGACATGTATTTGCATGCATGCACATGTATATATATCAGATTAAAGAGGCAATCCCGAAAGCTGCATGAAAATGGACAACATTTTCTACACTGTCACAACAATTAGCCAGGTATCTATAAAGAAACACCAATCTGTATACTCATGTATTTTTGAAGAAGTTAGTTTTGACAAACGAAACATGTTAAATTGAATGAAGAAATCTTATTTTGTAACATCAACTTTCTGAATCGTCTCTATATTCTAATACTGTCGAATGAATATTAATACATTGAATAGGCTGATTTTATATATATATATATATATATATATATATATATATATATATATATATATATTTCCATTGAGTTAGCAGTTATTCCATTTGTATGCTGCCATTTCTGGTCGTTCATTGTGTCTGTAAAAGGCTGTTTTCGTTCATATTTCTCGTTTTGCCAAGGAAAACAAAAACTGGATAGAATGGAAAGATTCCAGCTTTGGGAAAACACTCAATCAATGGAATTACACTTTTCAAAGTTGCCCATCCGATAATTGGAGGTCAGCAAGATGTCGTATTCATCGTGGAAATGCTAAATAAATCATAGAATTTGCTTGTCAGCGCCATCTGTCGGTACTGCATCCAGAAAGATTATGAAATGAGACGGACGCTTTGAGTGTCCGTGGGAACTGGACCTTGCAGTTAACATCCTCGAGTATTCACACGTTATTAGCATGTATTCATGTATTTATATCTATCAACGGAGCAGCAAATATACATATATATATACATACATATATATATATATATATATATATATATATATACATATATATATATATATATATGTATTTATGTACATATATATATATATATATATTTATATAGTTAGAGAGAGAGAGTTATGTGTAGAGAGAGCTAAATATATACGTAGAAATATATATATATATATATATATATATATATATATATATATATATATATATATATATTCAACAGATCTACAAATATATATATATATATATATTTAGAGATCCGTTGATATATATATATATATATATATATAGAGAGAGAGAGAGAGAGAGAGAAAGAGAGAGAGAAAAAGTTATATATATATATATGTATATATATATATATATATATATATATATATATGTATATATATATATATATATATATATATATATATATATATATAGTTATCCATATATATATCACGAGATGATAAGAATGGTTGACAATATGGAGATAGATATATCACCATGTAAATATATTCGTATTTATATAAATATGTATAGCAAGTCAGAAGGCTATGATTAGATCGCCAGAAGGCTACTAGTGAAGGACACTCAGTGGGGATCTAATTCCTTATTCACCGTGGTAGTAATAGTCCCGACTTCAACCATCTCAGTCTCTTTCTCTCTGCTTTGATAGTTCAAGATAGGAACATAATGGAAGAACTCAATGTTATTGCAATCAACATAACGAGGCTTACATTTAGCCATGCTTTTTGGTTCCGAATGCTAAATACAAGTTCGAATATTCATCACGAATATTATGTGCGTATCTATATATATATAAACTTTTTCGATGTACGAGTGAACGTAATCCAGCTACGGGGGATTTTAAGTCGCACAATAACTTTAAATGATCCTGTATATATGAGGTTTGTTTATCTGCAGTTTTATTTTTAAAAGCATGTCAGAGATTGTCAATTATCCCGAACATATGCTATTACAATAAGATCATGCTTGTCAAAACACTAAATATGAAACATGATACAAAATGGCCACGAGGGAAAGAAAGTCAGGTCAGAATACAGAGCAAGAAACAACCAAATACAGATTACTGTCAGATTTGATTTCTTCTTCCGTTTAGAAAATCCTTAGACCAGCGATTTTAAACCTATATTCCACAGCACAATAGTGTGCTTGGAAGCATTTGTAGGCATGCCGTTTTGAGAAGGGTTGATCATTCCTTGATATTACTGGTATTTTTATAGAGTGCATCGGACGCTTTTTTTTTAAAGATTGCAATGAATAAATATTTGTTGTCTATCAAAGGCCCAAATTGTAGTTTTGACCCCCTTTAATTCCCAAGTGTTGAACCTTTGATCTCCACAGCCAGACATATGATGCATGAGATTATGTGAATTATCACACAACTGCACAGCATTTTTTTTATAAATATTATTATCCAAAATCTTTTTGGCACCGCAGCCAACTATATACTTGAAATAAGAACATTATCAAATTAATAGTTTGTCTAACTTTTGGAAACATAGTTATCATTCATTTTCTTTTAAATGGTCAAATCTATCCCGAAATGCTGATGGTGTGCCTCAATAATTTTAGTGTCTCGCTAACTGTGCCGTGAGATGAAAGAGTTTGAAAATCACTGACTTAAACAATTAAAGAATTAAGTGGTCACTCGAAAATTGGTTGCTAAGAAGCTGGCTCGAAATTTAGAGTTAACATAATGCAGAACAATCTACTCTGATAATGAACTGTGTGATTTTCTTGGTTTGCAGGTCGTAACAATGGACTCTTCATCAGGGAGGGTGATCAAAATTTCGCTGAAAAAGTCCTCCTGCTCACCGTTCCAAACCACACACTATCCAAGTAATTTTTTCTGAAAGGAATTTCTTTTCTTTCACTCGGTTTAACGGATAGTTCATATGAAAAAAAGAAACAGATGGGAAGAGACGTAGTGTAGTAAGCTTATCTCGCTTGCGGTTGTTACTTGGTTCGATCCTCATCAAATATCTCTGTACCTTTTCATCGTATTTTTCACGGGTATCAACTAGTTTATGATATCGATGAGAAGTCAAGACAAGCCCAGAACTTACTTACTAAACAGTATTTAGTTGACGAGAACATGCATTTGGTTTTGTTAATGTTCCGGTGTTTATTCTCATCATCTTCAGTTCTGTATAACTGGAAATGGTCAAAATTTAAGAATAAAAGCGATGCAATGAAATAAAAATATAATTAGAAAAACAAATGAAAGACAAAAAAGGACAAAATGTATCAGAACAAAAAGAGAGCTCTACCTTTGACAAACTTGGCTTTCATACTCATTGGCTTTCAAAGACAATGAGTAAAGAGTATATCATAACTTGGGACGATAATCGAATCCATTCGTAATTGCCTGTATTTAGCCCATTATCGAATATCTTGAAATCGAAGTTTTTCAATCAAGCATAGATAAAATTTTGTAAGAACAAAAAGATCCCGTTAGTTTTGAAATAATTAGATTTACAACTAATGTATCCCTCCTATGGTCACTTATGGAGCTAGAACGTGGAATGTAAGACTGAACCTCAAACTAAGAGACAAGCAATGTGTGCAAGGAAGGACCATGCATAACATCACATGGAGAGAACATAAGACAAAGTATATTGATGAAAACACAGAAGTCAGAGTCATGAAATCTATCAGAAAACTCAAATGGCAGTGGACAGGCCATGTTGCAAGATTATCAGACAACTGCTGGACATAATGACTCACCACATAAATTCCCAGAGATCATAAGTGATATTGTGGTCGGCAAAACATAAGATGATGTGACGATTTAGATAAGTTTAGGAGATATTGGCCAAGATCGAGAGGCCGAACTTGGTGAAGATCTATGTTCCTCGTTAAAAGGCTGCTTCGGATGATGATAGATATTTTGAACGAATTCAATTTTTTTCCTCGAGTCTTATGAAAATGAAGAGGTTGACTTCTCTATTTGTACCTTATGTGATGGGCCGAACAAATGTTCCCCGGTATGACAATGTAAACAACTTAGTAACAATCAGAGATGGCCTTTCTCGACTTACAGATATGTGATGCATTTGTCTTTTCACTGTCAGGGAGTTTTTTGTGTTAAGACCGTGTAACTTGAGAGAACTGCTGATCCGGCATTATGTAACATTCATGCTAAGGAACAATATGTTTCTATTGCACTCCGAGGTCCTCACCGGAAACCCTGCTCACTTCCTAGCTTCGCGTGATCAACCTCGCTCTTGAAGTAGGCTTTTTCAACACTGATGGTAATTAGAGCCTTGAAGACATCGCAAGCAATACAAATTATGTCATGCCACTACCATTCAAACAGTTAATTAATTGTCAGTTAGAGGTTTAGCCGAAAATTGCGAGAGAAAATTTAATGAATTGTTTTTGATATTTTTGTTAGCTTTTCGAAGCCACATAAAACCAAGAATTGCAGGATCAACAGAAAAATACTCCTTAAGAAATGTATTGTGATCCTTGGAAATTCACAAGTCTTCCATTATCTACGTAGTTTTTGCAGGTTTTTCGCTTATTTTTTAAGGGTGGAACGAAAGTAGCTGATTGTCGATTACTTCGGCTGTCTTCTTCGAAATATGAAGTTGTTGTTCAAGTTACGTGAAGTAACGCGTGATTTAGTAAAAACGTTGCCAGGTGATTTTGAGAAGATTCCCTGTTCATACACATACGTACCTACGCATTGATGAGTGAAGAAGAATCAAGACAAATGATAACTTTTAATGAGTTAATGATATATAACTAAATAAGAATGTAGATGTTTAGTAATATACTCAGATACAAACATGTTTACATATACAATATATATATATATATATATATATATATATATATATATATATATATATATATATATATATATATATATATATATATATACATGCATTTGAATAGACTGGGATAGATAGATAGATAGATAGATTAATTGATTGATTGATTGATTATAACTGGCGAATAATTAAAAATGAAATACGACCAAATTACAATCATACGGCATAAATTCTCTCTCAAATACATAGAACAACTGTAGCCACCAGAGGTGGCGAAAGGTTCTATCCTCTTCCATATGGATGTGTGTTTGTGCGTTCCGCCTCTCCTGGTCATATCATGTTGTTTACAGACTTGAAAATCGGCATCAGTACTCCTTTGGACCCCCCTCAAAAAAGTTTTGGGATCCTTTTGGAGGGGCATTTTGACGGGTTTATCAATGAAATTTAGATTCTCCAGAATTTTAGATGAATATTTTATTCCCTAAAAACCTAAAATTTGATTTGATAAATAAAACTGAAAATTTACCGTACAAAATTCACTTTATCTCTACTATTGTTCGGACTATCCTCATCTTGATTGTTTTCCATACAATGTTTCAGCTGTTGTACTCGACGGCCTTCATCAGGTATCATCTGGTAGGTGTTGGGGAAGTAACGAACCGAACCCTTTATTTAACCGACGGGGGTATATAGACTGCACTCCCCTCTTAGCATTAGTAGTATTTTTGAATTATTGTTATTTCACACTGGGATTGAACCTAGAACCATTAGATTACTTGCAGTAATTCTATCGGATTATCTAACCATTACGCCAAACGTTGTATGAAAAACAACCAAGATGAGGATAGTCCGAACAATAATAGAGATAATAATAATACCTCATCTCAAAAATTTCAGATAAACACTAAAATTTACTTTAATGTGGAGTTTGAAATTTTCCTATTTAGAGTATAATTTATAATTTGTGGGGTTTCATGCAAAACATTTAAACTGATTTTGATTTTTCAACATATTTCAACACTGAGTTTAATTTCTGCAGATTTTTTTTCGAATGCTGGTGTTTCACACTTCCAAATACGATTGTTTTTTCAAGGTTAAAATTATTTACAACAGACGAACATTTTCCAAGCACAAATATCTTCGTTTTCAGAAAAATTGAAAAAAAATGAATAAAAATGATTTTTATTTCAATATATCATCATACCTCTTAAGTTTCAATATTAAGAATGAATGAGAATCCCGAGCACAGAGTGAAATGGGTCGGGGGCTCCAGGGTAGTCTGAGGGCATGCCCCCGCCGAAAATTTTGAAAATGATGTATCCGAGATTGGCAAAAATTGACTCCCAGGACAAGACAGCAACTGAAATTGACTTTTTATGAAATGCATGAGAATTTTCCATTTATTCATGTGAGCGTGAGAAAGTTCCAAAATGCGTGTCTTGCACATTCTACGGGAAACTTGGAAGGTACGTATTCTCCAAATCTTTTATCTAATGCCATAGAGTTTACGAAATTGAACCTATGAAAATTGAATCAACTTTCATATAAGAATTATTTTGATTTAGAGGACATAGATATCAATCTTGAAGGGATCCATGAGGATATTCAATATTAATGAAGTGGTTTTTTCTGCATCTTATTGTTAAAATGTGAATACAAAGCCAACGTATGAATTAGAAACCATCAGACAAAACTGTCAACAAAGTCAAGATAGGTTTCTTCAGTCTGGATGGCAAGGAGGCTACGTATGTGTCATGCATACAAGCTGCACCTATGGAGCTAGAGGACTGAAAATTTAGACATTAAGCCTTTTTTTAAGCCTTATTTTTGTTTTTCGACCCCCCCCAATGTTTTTTTTTGGGGGGGGGGCAATTTACGATGTAAGTTAATACAAAACTGATCTCTTATTCTACATTTAGTAGCGTGTGTTCACACTTGTTTTTTGTTTTTTATTTCGGAATTTTAGTGATCTAACAAGAGATGAGGGAAGTGACTTTTTTTTATTGCTCACCCCTTTTCCAATGTTCTAATCGGTCAGCCCAAACACAGTATGCTGCCAAAAGATTTTAGTCACATGATGGTTTCTATAGAGTAACTAACCATATCCGTTGATTTATTACTTATGTTTAAGTATTGGTAAGAGCCTGCTGACTTTTGAATTATTTTCATTTTTCCTGAAATCTTACATGTGAACATGGAAATATTTAATTATATATCTTTTCTTTTGACCGTAGCCTTTTGACTTTTTAAAGTTCATCTTGGATTGAATAAGAAAAAAAACAGATGCTACGTTTTCATTGTAAGCAAAATACTGATAAAAAGGACTTTGCTCTGAAATTTTAAAAGCAGAGATCTTTGGTGTTTGGAAAGAGTAGAATTGTACAGATACTTGTCTGTATCTTCATACTCCTTTGTTTTTCTTTGGCGTTGATATAGATAGATAGATAGATAGATAGATATGAAGGGAGATAGATAAATATACTGATCAAGAGGAAAAAAATTTCGAACTCTTTGTCTTTCAATTACAATAATCAAAGCGTAAGCGGAAATTTCTGACAACGCTGGAATCAATTATGATTTCCTGTATCAATCTGCTGACAAGAGAATGGCAGAGCAAAAGAAGGGAAATATTCTATTATCTTCATCAAAATCTCTAAAAATGAAGTTTTCGTAATGAAGCATAATCGTAAGTAATTGATAAATGATTAATTATAATATTCGTAAAATTCCGCTATTATACAAACTGAGCTAGATAGATATTTATGAAAGTTTGTCCATGTATGTTTATATTCAATAGTTCTAAAGTAACGCCGCGTCAGGTGCTCCAAGTCTATTCCAAATATAGCATAACGGTCCGAGAATGTAATAATGCAATATATGGAGTCTGCACGGAGACGGCTAAAGCCGTAGTCATCGTAATGGCGCCATTTGCATATACTAACAAATTGACCGTTTAGGTAAATTCGTTACTAGCCTCTCGCGCCGAAAGCGAATTCTCAGCAAATGTCTCTAAATGATGCTTAAGCGGCAAGGAAAGAGAATGACCAGAAGGCCATTGATATCTATTCATCTATCTTTCTATCTATCTCTCTGTCGCTTTTCTCTCCCTCCCCATTTATCGTTACATGCATGCAGAATATGCCTGAGATAGATGAGTATTTTTCCGATGTTTTTGATGTTGTTTTTCATGGCTAGGAGGCCCTTCTCACCAGGGATATGGTGCTTTCACTATTCCTGGGAGCTGATAAATCCATGGACGGATAAAATCTCCAATACTCCCATCAGCTGTACTCAATGCCTCTCCCTTAGTTGCATGAAAAAGGATTGAGGAACCTCTCCTCGAGGCTGTGGAGTGACGGCGAAATCATATTAGATACATCTGTTCCCGTATACACACGAAAGTTAAGCAACGTTGTGCCTAGCCAGTGTCTGAATGAGTGATCATCAGAGAATACCTTGCACCGTAGTCTAAACGACGCTTAAGCAAGCTTAGTAAACCGAAAGTTGATTTTACTGGAAATTATCCGCGGGTACCGAGCCCCTGCAACACCATCGATGAAGACGTGAACGGAGAACGATCATACGTGTACCCGTGTTACATGGATTATTGAAAATGGTAACATTTGCTGTGACTTAGGAATGAGCTGAGCCGATTTCTGTATTATTTACCATTTTATTTTCTCGACATTTTAAAATCCAGATTAAACAAGTGCCTTGCCTGATCTTTTTTTATTCTCTTCTTCTTCTTCTTTAGCGTTTCTATCTCTTATAACTCATTGTAACACCGATTGCTTTCAAGTCATAACTCTCTTCTTTCTAACCCTTTGATGTGTAAGGTTGCCTGAAAAACTATTGGAATGACAATGACTAAACTAGTTTACACATGAAAGTATCTGACTAGAATTAAAGAAATCTATGCGTTAATGCAGGGTGATTACTCAACTTCTGGTCATTATACGTTGTTAACATTCTCCCATTATATTGGTTGGCTCACAAGATTTCATTTCTGAGTCAGATTTTTTTTTTTTATCAGTGGTTCTCGAGAAATTTAATGAAAAATAAAATCTAAATTTAAAGAATAGTATATCTCAGTAATGCTAGTTTCATGTCGGCCATTAATCAAAAACACAAAGATGCTCTTTTTTTAATTATATATATATAAGTACATACGTGTGCATTCATAAAAAGAAACTGGAAGTGAATGAATAATAATATCTAAAAAAATACACACACACACATACACACACATACATACACAATGAGCCTCAAATACATAAGGTGCTCATCACAATGCTCTTCAAAAGTTAGTAAAACTTGCTAACGCAGTCAATAATTGAACAACCATAGCGGCAGGATTTGAAGCCATGTAAAAAAATTCCATTGATATGTATCTATATACATATATTCCATTCATATATATATATATATATATATATATATATATATATATATATATATATATATATATAGAGAGAGAGAGAGAGAGAGAGAGAGGAAGAGAAATAATGACTTTGGATATTTTGTGTTAATTGTTGCATTTCTTGTATAAACTCACGGAAAAATTCTTTGATTGGTTTCAAGAAATCATCAAGAGAGACAATATCGATAATTTGTTGAAACCAGTCGCGAGATATTTTTTTTCGTGAGTTCCTATCAGAAATGCAAATATTAACGCAGACCCTATTTACAAAATATCCAAAGTTATTAAATTTCAAATAAGTATGGCCAACAAGTGTGTCTTTCCTTTGCTTTTTACTTTATATATATATATATATATATATATATATATATATATATATATATATATATATATATATATATGTAGAAAATTATCGACCAGAAAATTTCTTTCAG
>OY735218.1:39922529-39937529 GCA_963457665.1 Thysanoteuthis rhombus
GTTATCTTATGATAAAAGAAAGAATGAAAGATTGAAAAAAAGAAGAAATATTGATCTGAATGAACATGATATGAATAGAATGAGGTGAATTTATCTTGACAATAATGCAATACTGATAATTGAAAAAAGAAGTCTTTCTTCCTGCCACATCAAAGTAGCGCTCCAAGTTCCATCGTTTCTGACCTCTTTTTCTTTCCATATATATATATATATATATATATATATATACATATATATATATATATATATGTATATATATATATATATATATATATATATATATATATATATATATATATATATATATAAGGGAACATTAATGGAAATCCGACAAGCGTGTGTATGTAAGTCTTTATTCAAAATAGTGCTGAATGTCATCGGTGGAGCGGTTTTAATACAAGTGGAGATTTTCTCTATGGTTCATTTCAGATTGTACATTTTGTTCTACTTGAAGAAGACGTGTGCTAGTATTCCAGAAGGATGATTCGATAAATGTAAGAGATGAGGGAAAAGTTAGGAAAAGCCAGGCTGGAGGTTAATTGATATTTAATCACTCTGGATAGTTAGGAAAAAAAAGTTGGTTTTAATTGTGACATTTCTCGTTTGAACGCAAAGTGAAATTTCTCTGGCTGGTTCCAGCAATTATTGAAAGAGAAAAAACACGTTTCATTCCAAAACTGAACTGATGACGTTGCAAGTCAGCGAAATCTGTTATGTGAAACGAACTTATGAAAATTATTTTATTTTCCAAAATATTATCAAATCATATAACTTACATATATATATGTATTGTCCTATACATAACTTGATGATAAGGGAAATTGTTTGAATGGTAAATATTCATTATCGATAATGCGTTTCGCTAGTTCTCTGCTTTTTCAAATCAATTTCTAAATTGAAATGGAAATACAGTTTGTTAATAAATGTGTGTTTGTGCGTGTCCTTGTGTGCGCGTGTATGAGTGTATGTTTGAAGATATACATGTTAATGTGTAAGTGTATGTGTGCGTGTAAATGTATATGTGTGTGAGTGTGTGTGTTTGTACGTGAGTGTGAAGGTATGTAAACAAGATAATCAAGTTGTTTGGGAAGTGCCTAATTGGGATATCAATATCATCATTCCATTATCAATATAATGTATCAATAAATGTGTGTTTGTGTGTGTACACAAAATAATCAAGTCGTTGGGAGAAGAGTCTGATTGGAATACCAATATATTCATATCATTATGAATATCATATACAGATATATGTGAGTGTGCGCGTGTGTTTGTGTGTGTGTGTGTGCATGTGTATGTGCATGTGTGTGTGCATGTGTGTGCACATGTGTGTGTGTATAAATGTATGTGTGTGTATTTGTATATGTTCAGTTTTGTAGCAATTCTTCATTTATACCTGTTTGATTGAATACCAGAAACGTATTTTTCAAAAAGGTTTTCACTTAACTTTCTTTTTTTCGTTGCTTTCTAGTCTGTGGCATTCAATCAGACTCCTTTTCTCTCTCTCTCTCTCCCCCCTCTCTCTGTCTCTGTCTCTGTCTCTGACATTCACACTCTTGCTAAAAGACCATTTTTTTCCCGAGTCAATCCTCTACATCTGCCAATTGTCTGTGTCTCATACACTAAATTATAATACTCTCTCAATTAACTCTTCTAATTAATAACCGTCTGTCGCTAGGTCGTTGTAAGCAAATCAAATTTGAAACCCATTGCTACAGTAGTGCGACATGTTCAAACTACCTGCCCCCCTCTCTCTTACCCACCTGAAGAGATCGTCAAGGCTAGAACTTGAATATTTTTATTGTTTATAGCAGTAACTTTTTTAAAATCCATCCATGACATACATATCTATCCCCGCTTCCCAGCAGAAAGAACCTTATGGATCAATATCTAGGGACTGCAAATGAAAATAACCAAATTCTCAGACCTTCCAAGTAAGACTGAAAAACATGGCGAGACTGCTTGACAAAGTAACACAACGGGTGTTTTAAGAGTTTAACATTGGGAGAAGATGTGAAAAACGAGCAGTACACGACTGTCGGTGCGACATTTTTTTTTAATATTTCTTTCCCAATTATTAAAATTTTGAAGTCATTACGTAAATTAGAAGAGCACAAAAATATTAAAATTGGCTGCTCTGAAGATTCGAAAAATTAAAAAAGAAAAAAACAAAAAACGAAGAAAAAGGCACCAAAGTTGTCAACACTGAACTCGTAGAGAATTTACTTTAGCAAAACAGCCCGCGGAGACGACGAAGTAAAGTGGATTTCACAACAGGGAAATCAGACTGGCAATGAATTTCGCAGTCGTTTACAATTTTTTCATTAAGTTCGGTGATATCAACAAAAAATGATTTCATCACTTCTTGTGAATCCTTACATGAAAAACACATGTCCTCTTCTCGTTGGGGAGACACGTTTGCCAGACATCTAAACTGGTTAAATGAAACCTTCAATATGCTCTCAACCGAAGTAAATACCCAGACAGGATCTGGTGACAGACATTTTTGTGTCAATGTATCAGGTGAAATAAGTGTTCACAATTAACTTTTAAAAAAAATATTTTCACAATTTCCTGCCTTGGTCCCGAATACTAGACGACATGGCGAGGAATTTCGACCCGATGTACCTTACCATGATATCATACAATGTTAGTACCATTGCTTTAGTTCATCTGGAATAAAAAGAGTAGCCAAGAATATCTATATTTTCATCATTTTCTTTATCCTTATTTCATTACAAGCTTACTCAGTCTTGAGCAATAGTAGTAAGATGGAGTAAAACTAATAACAAAATGATTGTGATGATGAAAAGTGTAACGACTCCGAGTGTTGTAAAAGAAGGCAATGATAATGAAATGGAGTTGAATATGGACAAGAAAATAATTACTCCAGCATCATCATAATCATCATCACCATCATCATCACCACCATCATCATCATCATCATCATCATCTCAACATCATCATCAGTCTTTTAATGTCCGTTGTTGGACATAGACCTTCCCCAGGATTCGCCACAATTCTCTATCATGGGCGTTGCAGAGCCTGTTTTTGCTGAATTTGTCTAGTTCATATCTCCATCTTTTGTTCTGAAGGCCTCGGTTTCTCATGTGATGTCTGGGGGTCCATGTTGTGAGTCGTGATGTCCATCGGTTGTCTTTCATTCTTGCAACATGGCCTGCTCATCGCCGTTTTAGTTTTTTAATAGTTTCTATGATGTCTCGGATTCCTGTTTTCTTCCTTATGTACTGTGCTGTCTTGTGATCTCTCCATGTAAAGTTGAGCATGATTCTCTCATGCGCACGTTGCATGCTTCTCAGTTTGTAGGTCTGTCTCTGGGTTAGTTTCCATGTTTCAGCTCCATAAGTGACTAACGGGAGAATGGATTGGTTGTGTACTATTCTTTTCAGGATTGTTAGGATCGTCTGGTTTTTGAAAGTAGAGCTTGCTCTGCCGAAGGCTTGCCATCCCAGAGTGATTCTTCGCTTGATTTCCTCCTCTTTTCAGGATCTCATGGAGATTTGTTGCTCTAGGTAGATGTAGTGGTCTACCCCGCTGAGTTTTGCATCTTCTATCATGACAGTTATGTTTTTCTGCTCAACAACAAATCTGCAAAGAGGAGAAAATGCAGACGTGGGAACCATGATTTGACTGATGCTAGGTAGCTTATACGGTCTGAAGCTTGAGATAATTGACTTGTTAATTTCAAAATGACCCTATCCTTCAAATCATGCTTCATCATCATCATCAGTCTTTTAGCGTCTATCGTTGGACACAGACCTTCCCCAGGATTTGCCACACTTCTCTATCATGGGCGTCACGGAGCCAGTACTTCATGAAATTGTCTAGCTCGTCTCTCCATCTAACATTTTGCCGGCCTCGGTTGCGCATGTGGTCTCGGGGAATCCATGTTGTGAGTCGTGATGTCCATCGATTGTCTGCCATTCTTGCAACATGGCCAGCCCACAGCCATTTGAGATTTTTCATGGATTCTATGATGTCTCTAACTCCTGTCTTTCCCCGGATGTACTGTGCTGTTTTGTGGTCTCTCCATGTGAGGCCCAGCATTATTCTTTCATGTGCACGTTGCATGGTTCTCAGCTTACGGGTCTGTCTCTTGGTTAAGTTCCATGTTTTAGCTACTGTTCATTAATGTTGTGAGTCGCGATTTCCGTCGGTTGTCTTTCATTCTGGTGACATGGCCTGTCAATTGCCATTTGAGTTTTTTTAATTGTTTCTATGATGTCTCGGACTCCCGTTTTCTTCCTTATATACTGTGCTGTCTTGTGATCTCTCCATGTAAGGTTGAACATGATTCTCTCATGCACACGCTGCATTCTTCTCAGTTTGTAGGTCTGTCTCTTGGTTAGGTTCCATGTCTCTGCTCATTTAGTGACTATCGCAAGAATGTATCGGTTGTATACTCTATTAAGGATTATTGGGATCGTCTGGTTTTTGAAAGCTGAGCTTACTCTGCTGAAGGTTTGCCATCCCAGAGTAATTCTTTGCTTGATATCCTCCTCTTTTGAGGATGTCATGGAGAATCTTTGTCCTAGGTAGATGTAGTGAAGAAGCAACAACTTACCTTTAAAGTCTTCCTTTGCAACTGGAGGTGCGTTTTCTATACATATACATATATTTAAATATTTCATACCTAAAAGTATCAGTTGTATAATGAAACGTTTCCGTTATTACTTCCTAATGGTTTATTGTTTGTTCATAAGTACGAAGTATGCAGATACAAATTTGATCAGAAGCTTATTTCTTATTTCCGATTCATGCCATTTACTTAAGGATGAAAGAAACGACCAGGGATTTGCGATTAAGAGTAACAAAGATAAGATGAAAGAAAAACTATTCAGAAAATAGTGATGATGCTCAGTTTAAGAGATTTAGACAACTTATAACTACTACATCTATTACTACCAATGTAAATAATCAATATGGCGAAAAAGTGGAGATCTGGGAAAAGGACATTTGATCGATGTTTTCTAGTTTTAGCCTAATCGGTAAAGTGCTGTTACGGTAAGACGGTCACACGAGTTCAGATCTCGCTGGAAATCCATCCTTTATTTCCAACCTGACATAACGATTATAGAATACATGTATAAATGGCGTGAGGTCACGTTTAAAAATGCAACAACAATAGGAGGAGAGGTAAACTCGTCGAAAAATGGTAATGAAAAAGCATTATCTAAGGAATTCAGACAACTTAATACTATTCCGTCTACTATAGCTAAAATGTGTAAACAAACAATATGAACCAGACGGAAGAAAAATAAATCAACAATTAGTAATATAATGACAAAGGATCCCCCATTCGAAGTAGATGGATATTTAGGGGTCCGGAGGTGGCTTTGCTCCTTTAGGGATACCTTTCAACATTTTGTGATATTTTACGAGAAAGGAACATTTATAATAAATAAACATGAACTATCACTGAATTGGGGAAAAACCCACAAAGAATGTATCAATAATCACGAAAAATACAAATATATCCGTGTGATTGTATGATAGTAGAAATACAGTAGGTGAATTATGATTTAAAAAGGTTCAGTGGGGGGGTCTCCCCCCATCGTGGGACCGGAGGCGTTCTCAAATAGCCCCTCCTTTCTGCTACACGAGTGGATTCATCTAAGAAATTATAATAAAGATTAGTATCATTATAACATGATGCCATTGAACAAACACAAAACTTTGGTGAAACCTTCAAATTTCTCGAAAGAATGGCTTCAATAAACACCCTGGGAATTACAGACATCGCTGTTATTTCTAGTATAATATTTCATTGAGCTTTATGAGGTTAGCTAAAAACTAATCTGACTGTGGATGGTGTCTCTGTGTTTAATTTCAACCCAATCGACGGCTGTCGTTTTCTTTTTAGTGAAAAATCTTGTTTGTTTTTAATTATCACTCTTTTAAACTTCAGCTTTGCAAATTGAGCTACCAGTTTCGGAATTGAATGAGATTACTGCTAGAGAATAATGATTTCCGAGAAGTGACAGTGTGAAGTGAGTGACGCCATCTCGGGTGCTTGTCGCTTCTAAGTCTTGTGAGTCGATTGAGTAGTAATGTGATTTGTGTAGCCCAAGCCGGGACAGCTAAAGCCAACATAAAGACTATACTCACTTGCTGTAAATGGGGGATGATTTAAAAAAGTATATATGATTTAAAAAGAGGTGATTAAAACGAGAAGTAATGAAAGTAAAGGGTGTAAAACATAAATATATTTCCTGGTGAAAGGGAAGCTGCTTATTGAATCCCTTTGAGGGTATTTCAGATATCAATAACTGACTGATAACATTGAGCTCTGAATAGGTTGTTTGGGACCAAATGATTTTGATAGCAATAAACGCTTGATAAAACCGCCTGGGATCATGATGAGTGGCGTCCTATGTAATTTTAATTTCAATCTATTGATCTCTTTCTTCCGTTCCATGGGCATGCGCAGCTATAATGTACATGAATAACAAAAATGGTATCTCTCAGTTATCGAACTTATTTAATTAATCAACGTTCATATAATAAGGTTATTATTGGATGTGTGTGTGTATGTGTGTGTGTGTGTGTATGTGTTGGACAAATCTTAAACCGGTTGTGGTACATCGTTAGAAATTCAAAGACCAACATAAAGATAATTAGACAACACTGACCAGATGGTTCACCCTTTCGGTCACCCTTTCGGTCACCCTTTGAGTGAAATTTAATACAATTTAATGTGATTAGAATCAACCAGGGTTTTAACGCATTTGCAAATATTTATTAAAAAAAGTAGGAGAGACTATAATAATTGATCACTCCTAACAGGACATGCCACCAAAAGACGTTGGTCCCATGACGATTTCTATTGAATGACTGATCTGACTTGTGATACTTTTCACTGATAGGTTGATTAAGCTGGTTTAACATACGATAGTTTGTTCACAATTTTCCAACATTTAATACCTGACATTTATTAACAATAGGCCACTTGTGAGGATCGAACTCATGATGCCAGCAAATTGGTTCGTGGTACTAAGCTCCATAATCATGGCACCATGATAGGACCCGAGATCAAATCCTTTTTCATGATGATAGGTCTGGTTTAGCAGCATGTCAAGTTTGGGGTGATCAATTGAAAAAATAAAAAAAAGTTGATCAACGCCTAAATCACTTCTCTCATCTTTTGTTGGGCAGCGATCACGAAACAAGTCTGAATTTTCATACGATACAGACGTGAGCACTGCCAGACGCAGACTAAGAAACCAATTTAGCATATACTTACATTGTGAATTTAACCTCTCACTAGAAATCTATTTCCGAATGAAATTTTCAAAAAAAAAATGTTTAATCAAAACTAAATGAGAACTGAGAGTTTACATCTTCAGCCTTCTGGCTCCATTGATGCAGTCTGTGCATGAAATATATACTTAACCAGCCAGCCTGATAGACGAGCTTCAAAACTGAAGAAACCTATGTTAAGGGTTTGGGTGACAGTTTTGCTTGACGATTTCTATATGTATTTAGGGAAATGAACAGGAAATAGAAATAGAGTGCATTGTTGAATTTGTCGTCATTATCTGACGAGACGTCTAAATTCTTCTCATTTCGTACGAAAAAAAAATGTCTTTTCAGAGCAATGAAAATAGATCCTCATCTATTTTTCAAAGATATGATAAAGGGACCTGATATAGAAATGGAGTTGGAACGATTCGGCTTTAGAAATGAGGGTTTTTTTTTTCTTCCATCGGGCAACTGAAGTTTATTTTTTTTATTTTTAATTAGTATGGCTTCACAGTTCGGATGCCTGTAGCGAAAATGCGACAATTTGTTAAGTAAAAGTGAAACATGATTACAAGTAGAATAAGTGCATTTGAAAGTATCACTGATTGGGTTAGATTTTTCTTTTTAAAAAAAAAAGTATTCTTTTGAAGTTGACTAAAAATGCAGGAATTTTTTGGGGGAAGATGAACAGAGATGAACGCTAACATGGAAAGAAGAAGATTGCATAAACTTTTTTTTGCGATAATGAAGAATTCATAAAAAGGACGGAAGATGAAGATGGCATATTCTTTCATTAAAAGTACGATGTAGGCATGGAACATATATATATATATATATATATATATATATATATAAATATATATATACATATATATATATGAATATATATATATATATATACACATATATATACACACACACATATATACATATATATATATATATATATATATATATAAAGTAGGATTACTTGACGTTGTCTAGGAAAAAATCTTCAAACATGATTACATACGAAAGCAAATTAAATTTCATAAAATCAATAAGGGAGATGTCCTCACCTGCGACCCCCATGGGGCTTTCAACAAATAAAAAACAGCCTAAAATATAACAACATGGGAAGCAAATTAGATTTCATAAAGATTTCATAAAATTGATTATGTTGACTGCACCTCCCCTTGCGAAACTCAGGTGAATTGGGTGAAAAGTGACTTGTTTCCCTAAGATTTGAAAAGACAAAAATCAAAAATGACCATTTATCCATTGTCAGAGGAAAATCGGCCTCAGTAATAAGATGCAGTAAAAAGCAAGCAATAGATTAAGATGGAAGACATAAAACAAAGTATTTTCGCGATCAATGAACCGAAAGAAAAAACTAATAATCAATATGTTGTTCTGACCGAGGACACGCCACTTGGGTGCATTGAAACAAGGTAGAATGCGCCCAAAAACAAAGCCGATAATTCACGGTAATGATGTTGACAGTATGAACGATCAGCAAGAATATCGTTCTTTTGAAAAAATACCGCCATCTTGATATATTGAGCTACAATACTTCATCCAATGATAAGAAGCACGATGAAAATAAAGCATTTTATTTCAAAAGCAGTAATCGTTATTGATTTTGTTGCAAACATTTCAGTGAAATTGAAAACTATTGCTTGACCAAAGACTAAATTGTAGAAGTGGAGTATCGTAATGTAAGTTCAGCTTTACCTTGGTTAATTACTGTGGACAAAGTGTAGACTTTGGATTTATATTTACCATGCCTCCATATTTTAACAGAGAAAGAGAAGAAAATGTATCTGTTAGTAAAGTGCATGTGGAGAATATTCAGAAACGCCTTTACCGAGACCCGTAAACTGAGAACCATGCAACTTGCACATGAAAGAATAATGCTGGGCCTCACATGGAGAGACCACAAAACAGCACAGCACATCCGGGAAAAGACAGGAGTTAGAGACATCATAGAATCCATAAAAAATCTCAAATGGCGGTGGGCTGGCCATGTTGCAAGAATGGCTGACAATCGATGGACATCACGACTCACAACATGGATTCCCCGAGACCATATGCGCAACCGAGGCCGGCAAAATGTTAGACGGAGAGACGAGCTAGACAAGTTCAGGAAGTACTGGCTCCGTGACGCCCATGATAGATAAGTGTGGCAAATCCTGGGGAAGGTCTATGTCCAACGACGGACGCTAAAAGACTGATGATGATGATGATGACCATCTTCTTCCTCTTTTTTTACTTCGCCTTTTCCTCCTTTCTTTTCTTCGTCTACTTCCTTTATATATATTAACGCTCCCATATTCAGGATTGAGCACTCTTTAAGTGAGGTAACTCCTCCATTATAAATTTATGCAATGCTCTTCCAACGTAGAAATAGAGCACTCTGGTGGATGGGAAATTATGCGTGAGTAAATATATCGCTTCAATTCAACCTTGCTGACCGTCCAGTTCCGTGAGGAAGCCTCTGGGTCAGAAACGGAGGTTTCGATCCTACCTCATGGTACTGGGTGGGATAATGGATAGTCTATAGCCACACCGACGGGTTGTAATGCAACGAAATAGCTGTCTGTGGATGACACAATAATATTTATACATAATGAAATATAAAATAATACCTGGATTCAAACGTCGTTTTCCTCAAAAAACAAACCGATTGTTTTATATCTGTTTTTTTCCCGTCATGCTCAACGACTTAAAAAAGCTACTATTTACAAATTCATCTGGTTGGAAAATGGAAATATTGTCTCTTTGGGGAGATGAATAATGAGCTGTCGTTGTATGGACTGTCAAGAATAGAGGACATCTAAACTAGAAGCCGACACGTCACAAGCATTGCAAAGAAAATAACCCAACGTAGACTGAAGATTTTTTTAAAAGTAGTCCATAATCGATGGCGGGGCCTGTTTAACGTATCATAGACATGAATACATAGTCAATATGTATTATGACCCTGAAAGGTGATTAGACATAAATTGAGACTTATAAATTGAGATGAATAGAGATTAGGTATAATTGAAAATGTATGTCTATATATATGGTGAGTAGGAGTAAATATAGACGTATGACAGTGCAGAGTAATTAGAATTATGCATAGATTTTTTTCGGAATTTTGTCCTTTTCTTGATTCTTATTTTGAACGCAACGTTCCAATCGTTGTACCCAAATCCTTAAAAACACCGGAAAGGATCAACTGCTCTTACCATTCCAACGTAGAGTCAGCAAACCCTCTGTGGGCCTGAGTAACCACTTGGAAAAAGGCTTATATAACACCAGTAGTGAACATCGACATGATCATACCATCAAAAATGCTCAACCACATAATTATAAACTAAGGGGCACGAAAAAAAAAAAAAGACTGCAGAATGAAGACATTCTTCCTCTACACTTTCAAGGGGTCTCCTCGTCTCATCATTCAAACCTGTCCCGATTTACGAAACCTACACGGAGAAGGCCGGAGCCGAAGCATTTCGTTCAAAAGACGAGCCAAAATGAGGACAACTGTCCGAAAAAAAATCATACTTATTGATGATCGATCATCTAAAAAAAACTCGGATATTAGTCAGAAATAAAAGAAGGGGTGTGACCGTTCAGAGTCATCATCAGTCTTTAAACATCCCTCGTTGGACTTACAACACCTTCCCCAGGATACGCCAGATCTCTCTATCATAGGTGTCACGGACCCAATACTTTCTGAACTTGTCTAATTGTCTCTCCATCTTGTATTTTGCCGGCCCTGGTTTCACAGGTGATCTCATATTGTGAGACGTGATCTCCGTTGGTTGTCTGTCATTCTTGCATCATCTTGCCCATCGCTATTTGATTGTTCTTATGGATTCGATGATGTCTACGATGGAATCCTGTTTTTCTCTAATATATTGTGCTATCTTTTTATTTCTGAATGTGATGTTGAGCATGTGCATATTGCAAGATTCTCAGTTTGAGGGTCAGCGTCATGGTTAGGTTTATTGTTTCAGCTACATAGGTGACTATTGGAAGGATGCATCGGTTGTACACTCTCCTTTTTAAGACTGATGAGATTTTTTTTGTTCTTGAAGGTTAAGCTTACTCTGCTAAAGATTGGCCATCTTGGAGTGATTATTCGTTTGATTTCTTTTTCTTTTGATGATTGCATGGAACTTGTTATCCTAGGTAGATTCAGTGGTCGACTTCCTCCATTTTGCGTTTTTGGTTTTGATTGTTTTGTTTTCGTTCTCTACAGGTTCGTTGTATATGATATTTGTCTTGCTAAAGTTTCTTGTTATCTTCATTTAGTTCGTCTAGCATTAGAGGTCGTGAAGGTTCTCTTTAAAAAGGACGGTGTCTTCTGCAAGTATCAGGTTGCTCTGATACGTTTAGTATGGAACATTTTTCGGCTTTTCTTGTTGGTTTCGTGGTCGCTTTCTACGTTGATTTGATGTAGGACCCAGTTGTCTTTGACGGTGTTGTTTTTGTCTGCGAGGATGTATCTATTTCGTTTTTAGTTTCATTGTTGTGGCTCTTCCAAGTCCATTTTTGATGGGGTTTTCCTTAAAGAAGGTGTTCATGATTTTGAACCCGTTCGTGGTTGCGAAGTTTACAAGATCTTCACCTCTCTCGTTCTGTACTTCATATCCAAACTCAATGATGTGTTGTTCATTTTTTTTGTCCTACCTGTGCATTGAAGTCTCTCATGATGGCATTGAAGTATTTTCGGGTATCTTGGAATAGGGAATTCAAGTCATCGTAGAAACTGTCTATTTCCTCTTCGGTTGACTACGAAGTGGGAGCGTAGTCTTGGATGATATTCAGTTCGTACCCCTTTGAGTATTTCACGGTGACACTTGGCTATGCAGTCGGGGACAGCTTCGTCTGAGTTTCTTATTGATGAAAAAGCCTACTCTGCTCCGTTTTACTTTCTTTTTTCTGTAGTTGTGAATATGATCCTTGATCTTTAATTCTTCTCCGGGTTTTGCCAATGCCGATTATGTCCCAGTTGAGGTTTTTGATTTCATTTTCAAAATCGGTTCGGTGTATGCCTTTTGAGAGTGTCCCAGCGTTGTAAGTACTTATAACACTTTTTTTCTGAGGGGTTACGAGGCTGTGTTTGAGTTGTCTTTGTTGGATTATATCACTCCTACCAAATGCAAGTGACATGGCTGAGCCTTTTGGGATCGATGACCCAGCAGGAACAGCTGGTGTAGTTTTGATTGTTCAAACCATAGGTAATCTTTGGTCATGTCCTGTCACACTTGCCCATGATGTGTTGGTGGGGCTGGTGGACTAGTCAAATCTAATGTCAATCAGAGTAGCGTGAGAGTTCCACCAGCTTTTATCACCCATTGTATCTGCTCTTGATAGAGTATACATGGATATTCGTAGCGTTGTAGGAGATAAAAACCAGATATGGAATATGGGACAAGTAAAAGAAAAACTTGATTCAATGATCAGAAGTAAATAGATGTGTATGACCGTACAGAATAATCAGGAATGAATGAATGAAAGTGTTGACGTGGGTGTAGATTTACTTCTGCACATGTCAATGAAGAATTAATTATACGAATTACAATATTTTGCCACCAACAGAGGAAATGATAGGTAAAAAAAAAGTTGAGAAACGACACAAAAGAAAAAGAGAAGCAGTTAATTCAGGATTTAATAAGGAAAATTGAAAAGAGAATTTCGTTAGAAAGAAGGCAATGGAAATACGGAACAACTTTCCACATAAAGTCACGAACCAAGAGTTGATGGAGAACGTGTCTTTCATCAAAATGATTAACACAGTCAATCTGAAAAAGCAGGAGCTGAATATACTCTACACACACACTCACACACACACACACTCACACACACATACATATATATATACACATATATATATGCACACATATATATATACATACATATATATATATATATATATATATATATATATATATATATATATATATATATATATAAACCAGTTTACCCATGTTGTAAAAAATGTCAGTAATAATCAAATAATTCAGCAATTGTATTGTATTTATGAAAAGTCAAAACATTATGATGCACAAGATTTTCGCTTTCATATTCGATATTTCCGGAGTATGAAACTAATATAAAGGTAAAAGTAAGTGAATTTATACTATTGATTAGATTTAACACAACATAAAGTTCTATTTCGATTAAATAACGACACCAGATGCCAATTCTAACGTAAGTGTGACAAGTGACAGATGCACATCGCTAAATTACCTCTTTATTATACGTGTGGTGGATAACAGAAAACTATACAATTATTACACTAAGTATTTAAAGAAAATACAGATGTAAACACAAACATAAATACTTCCTAGGCTTAGCTAGGCACAAAGCCACAACAGCAGAACACTCGGTGAGAATTTGACCTACTGACCTATGAGATTAGCTAGATGGCCACCGTTGCATACAGACGCTATCTTTCTATCTATCTATCTATCTATCTATCTAACTATCTATCTATCTATCTACCTATCTGTGTTCATACCGATCTATCCATCTATCTATGTCGGAGTGTTCATATTTATCTATCTGTCTTAATATATTCATATCAATTAGTCCATCTCGTTCTATCTATCTATCTATCTCAGTTTGTTGAAAGCTCTCTATCCATCAATCCATCATCATCATCACCATCATCAGTATTTTATCGTCTGCCGTTGGACATAGATCTTCCCCAGAATTCATCACAATTCCCTATCATGGGCGTCGCAGAGCCAGTATCCCTCTCTAATTCTATTTACAATCAACTATTTCAGTCTATTCCTATTGCAGTCTATTCCTAACTATGCATCCATATGTGTGTGTGTGTGAGAGAGAGAGAGATAGAGAGAGGCTGCGTGTGTTTCTGATGCATGCATGTTTGTAATCCTTGGTCATTATTATTCTACGCCGTTTGCTCATGCCTTATTCACGTCACGGAATTATTGTTCGCCCGTTTCTGAAAGTTGCAATATACCTTAAACGAATGACAGCAAACAGTATAATGTGACATTGCGGAGACTACACTAATTAGAAGCCGCTCAATGAGACCTTCAAAATCGATAATCTGAGAAAATCACTAATTGCTGGAACACAGAAAAAGACTCAGTAATCAACTCCCGTCTTATAAAGATAATCTATGCATTTGATCTCAACTAGCACGTCATTGATCAATAAAAGAGTCCGTCTAATTCTGGCTACTGCTTCAATTATGTAGTCTTTAGATGGATTTGAGCTCAAATAGATGGGAGTTTTTCGAAGGTTCTTCTCCGAATGTTTACCGTCTTTGAAATCCTGGTGCTGTGCGTAAGTTCAGTAATAAGTATGTTCTCGTATGAAGAAAAACATTTTACTTCCAACAATACTTATTTTTACACACGCACACACGGCGCAGGGACATGTATATATTACATCAAAGTATATAATAATTGAATTCTATGATGTATATTATCATATCATACAATTATCATGATATATTAAATTCATATATATATATATATATATATATATATAAACGTTGATTATTAAATGATTGATATCATAATTATATATAGATCTATATAAATCTATAATGAGAGCCTTTCATCTGCCTTAGATAAATTTAGTCACTCTAGCGGTCATCTTGACTCCAATTCATGAAAAAAGAGGTGTGACAAATTAGAGAGAAGTTCAGGAAGTATTGGCTTCATGACGCCCACGATCGAGGGGTGTGGCAAATTCTGGGGAAGGCTTATGTCCAACGACGAACGT
>OY735218.1:39942529-39997529 GCA_963457665.1 Thysanoteuthis rhombus
TTTGAGTCATATTTTTACCTTTCTTGATTAAAAAAAGTATACTATACCGAAGATGTTGCTTACTGTCTATTTTTTGGAAGGATCATTGAACTCCTTGCTTGTGTTAACACAACGTTTCGGCCGATCTATTCTACGACCTTTTCCAGGTGTGTTGTCTGAATATGATGGCGGTAAATATATTTTTCCTCCAGTGGTATCATAGCCTATAACGTAGGATTTGGGTGTTTTCTTTTCCTTTCCTCGTTAATCGTTGTATTATATACCAACCTTGTTCTTGTTGAGTAACGGAAGCCATAAACAGTCGACTCATACAATAGGGTGACATCTTGATGTGTGTTGCTTTTTTGATTTTCCTCAGTTTCCAACAACGTTCCAGACTTCTTCATAAGTATAAGAGAGAGAGAGAGAGAGAGAGAGAGAGAGAGAGAGAGAGAGAGAGAGAGAGAGAGAGAGAGAGAGAGAGAGGCGAACATTATCCTTATCAAGGACTTCAATCGTCCCCAAAAGGTCGCTCATTGTTTTTTTTTTTATCTTTAGTGTTAGAATCAATGAATAGAAATACGCAATTGAAGAAGAATGCACGCTGATATGATTGCAATCGCAATACATTCAAAAGCAATCACTGGAATAAAGTTAGTTTGGAATAGACGCTCCTGACGTTCTCTAACAACAGATACAGAACAAACATTTTAGGTTCCAGGTATCCTTGCTTTTCGATAATTTGCTTTAAGCTACTATTTTACAAAATAAAAGACAAAAAGCGTTTTTTTGCAGCGAGCCTTTATGGAGACTACCCGTTTCAATCCGACACCCTAGTCTCTTGTACTCTCCACCAGCCTAACCCCCAACTACTCAGCGCAACATATCATGATCACTATTTTTGTGGTTTTGGAACACTCAATTTTTTTCTTATATAAATAATGGTATTCCCTTTTTTGCTTAACACCATTTAGCCTTCTAATTTATTTTTAAAGAAATGCTTTCTTCTCAGATAGCAGAGAAATCTGTATTGCTGCTGTTGTCGTCGGGAAGCGATACCTACTACCACTACTAGTAGTAGTAATAGTACCCTTACGCTGGCTACAGCCTCAGCCATCCCTACCAGGGCTTCACATATCACAAGTTATTCTGTCTTTACTAGTTCTCCGAGGTTTGTGAAGTACCCGAAGTGGCGTTCCTAACTTCACTATACTCTATTCTACACATATCAGGGTAGGGGGATTCAGAGTCATGCCTTTCCTGAGGGCATTAGTGCCAGTCCCAGTCAGAGTTTTAACTCTGGCCATTGTCCATTCCCCTCGCTGCGAATTGATTGGCCTCCACCACTTTGCAGTTAGTACTAAAGATCCGAATTGTACAACGATAAACTTATCATCAATTCAAGGAGTTGAAATCTTATCCAAAATTTTACAGACCAATTTGTAAGTTTCAGTCGGAGAACAGAGAGAACACTATGAGCAATCACTGGTTGAATTTCTGTCACCAAAAACAGCTGTTTGCAATCGATCAAAGACTGTCAAATGTCATTCGGTAGAAAAAAATCAATTGAAAGAAAAGAATCAAATCAAACAAAAAAATCCATTGTAATTTTTTCTTTTTCAATTATTTTTTTTTCTGTTCTCCGTATGTTTCGCCTTCAAATTGGTTTTATGTAAATTGCCGCCCACCACGGAAATCGTGAATTTTTTCCTTGGTATGAAAAAGAAAGACTTGGAGAATTCACTAAGAAAAGAAAAACAAAGATAACAATCTTTTTTACATTTTAATTGGTTCCCCCCCTTTTTTTCTCGAAATGTGTAAATATCTACAAATAAATGCGTGTATGAATGCGCTATGCGTACACAGAACACAAGACGGTCCGTTGATGATAAGTTTAGCATCTGTTTTAAAAGTATAAAAGAGTTGTTGCTTTGCCTTACTAAAAACCTGGTTTATCATATTATATAGAAAAGCCTATTACAATACACAGGACAGGTTCCTGGCAAATAGGGTGCTGTAGAGGAAAACGCACGTAATAATCTAATGCACTTCCTTACTAACATTTGATAGAATACTGAGATACCAATCTTTTAATGTATAACTGAAATAATTCTATGCTTTACTTAATTTTGCCTTAATGTTAATGCGTGTCGTACAACGCATCAGCTAGTTGAAGAACACTTTTTGCGTGTACTACTAATCACGTGTCGTAGTATGGCGTGCGATATTGGGCTTTTCTGTTCAAGGTCTGTCCGCAAAGTATCAAACCATTCAATATCAACGATGAATAGCCTACCTAGGACACCTTAGTCCCCTCTGGGGCCTCATACACGTATCCCAACGTCCATCACAATACAGCAAAACAGTCTGCAGAGTTTTGCTTCAGGATCACCATCAGCTTGCAAATTTCCATCCTCCCTAATCTGATTAACGTCCTCAAATCTCTTTGGGGAAAACATGTCATAGGGAGCCAAACTTGGATTGTAGGGTAGGTAGACCTTAGTGATATGATGTTTTGCCAAAAACCCTGCACGAGAAGAACGAATAGGCACAGTCATTGTGAATGCCACTGTCACACAGTACACAAGCTCACTCAATGGTCTATCACTGCCAACCAAGTAACAGTATGGGAGAGCTGATTACATAGTTATGTCAAAGCCAGGCAACCTGTTCTTGAGATATTCAAAACAACTGGATGTGCTATCCGACTTTCTCTGATGTCTCAGGTGATTTGGACACGGTTTCGAGTTTGCCTGCTATTATGCGGACATTTTTAATCCTCAAATTCCACAACTTCATCTACCGAGCTAGGTCCAGGTTTTTTTTTTAAATTTCTTCATTCTCTTTTATCTTCACCCATGTTTCGCTGGCATGGTCTCTTTCGTAGTTATTTTCTCTTCTCTGTTGACATCATGATCTATGTGTTCAATAATTCGTTTGCACTAATAACCTTAGAAAAGGCATGAACCCGCGCTGTCCAAATGCAATCCATCTTTTGAAAGTCTGCGTAACTTGTTTCCTACGATGAGAAATGTGTTGGGTGAGCAACTACAGAGGCATTTCATTCTTTCAATTACATTCCTGGATATGGCTACTATATCAATTACCGACTATGGTGGATAAGATCATCCTGATTAGAGAAGATCTGTATCAGATCTTATCAGAGATCATTTAAGAAGTAAAGGGAGAAGTAAACGAGTGCGTTAATCATTGCATTCAACCAAACAATTCCTGACTTCAATTACTCAACACAGAGTGGAGATACCATCTGACAGCACCCGAAAACGGGTTTACGGACTCATACAATTATAAAACAGGATTTTGCATGTTGATGTTTCTGTAGTATTCTCTGAAGGTGAGCGTATACGTCTTCTTAATATCTACTATTTTTCTCTCTTTTGCAGCAAATCCAGGTAAGAATGAAGAGTCTGTGGTAAAAGGAATCAATCCCCGGTGAGAAACTCTTTCCTCTTTTTGACCGAATCTAATAAACGTCAGGAAATGATTACCGCATACTGCATCCCCCAGGGCTGGATTATGATTAGGGGTTGTCTATCGAAGCTCACAATTTGGCATTTATGAGTTGCGATGAGAGGTAGTCCCCAAAATATCCCTTGTGCTCAATGTATTTTACAGGCTAAAAAAAGATATATATATATATATATATATATATATATATATAGTGCTAATCTTGAAGACACTTTTGTTGGCACTATATTTTGCTTTGCACTGCAGTTACTCAATAGCAGAACGAGCGGCCCCAGATCCTGTGAATAAATAACGAAATGAACTGTCGTGCGGGGATCGAATTAGCGTTCATCAGGATGCAGCCTATACGCGGCTCTGCTCTTACCAAGTGAGCTATTAACACTTTTTTGCAAAGCAGGAGTTTGAAGCGCGCACATATATCACTTATTTCTCTAATTCACAATCGTGCGCACACAATATATATATATATATATATATATATATATATATATATATATATATATTTATATATATAGTATGTTCCCTAGCATGCAGATGCTCACATGTACTCACACACTATTTCTCTCTGCTTGATCTTTTGTTAATCTAAGCACGGCTTGGTATAAATCAAATGCATCATAGGTGTAAAAGCAGAGAAATCCTGCGGAATACATAACGCCATTTTAACGGAAGCGTCACGTACCGGCCTGACTTGTGGCATTCATCATAAATCCTCGTACCAGAAGAATAGGTGGGTCCCACGGGGATAATTTTCACACTTCAGCAATCAATGTAGATCGCGCTCACACCCAGAGATTTGTGAGTCCAGCACGTTAACTGTTGTACTACGGAGAGTGCTCAGACTGAGTTTGAATAAAGTAACACAATTACGCACAGTAGCTTATCTATAACTACTAGGGCAGTCACCATTCAAAAGATGTACATGTGCAAGGTACTGGACTTTGTAGTGTGTAGAGCAGCCTGCCATCATCACCATCACCATCATTTTACCAGCCGAACTATATATATATATATATATATATATATATATATATATATATATATATATATATATATATATATATATATATATTTATATGTTACTCAGAATCGGTGTATTTGCTTTATTGGCAAAATTTATTTATTTTTAGTAAAGAAAGTTTTATTTCGCTATGATTACATGAACTTTGATTGTAAAAAAATAGTTGTTTCATATCCTTGTTTTGATTAGGTAAACTTTTATTTAAAACCACGTATTTATTTATAATAAAAAAATGTTGAAACTACGTATTTATTTATTTTTTGTGAAAAGTTTGATTTCACTTTGGTCACATAAATTTTAGTATTTTTATCTTAGTTCGAATCAAATGAATTTGCGAAAAAATTAAATCCATGAATTCATTTATTGTTTGTGGAAAAAGATAAAAAATTCCCCGATTTGGCGATTTCGCCGATTTGGCAATTTCGCCGATTTGGCGATTTCGCCGTTTCGGCATAACGTATGTACGTGTTAATGATGAATGCAAAGTTGATTTAGGTACAACTGCAGATGAGAAAATATCAAAAGCAATATTTCCTCAACGAAAATCCCATTAATATTTAAAGCCAGGGGCAAGAACAGCGGGTGCTTTGAAAAGGTCTCATCCAAATTGCCTTTACAGTAAATAAGAGATGAAAACATCGTACTCTTTGACACGGCACAGTACATTTGTTTCATGACAGTAATAACATTTCTGAGGTTCACGACTTGAAATTTCAACTCCAGTTTTTTTTAAATGTTTTTTGATGTTGGGTAAGAGTAGCCATTTGCTTTTTCTGCCTTTTGTTGTTCTCACTGCACATTCAGACTGGTATCCGATCCATTTATTGATGTTGTTATACCACATATACTTTTGACCCCTCTTATGACTCTTTTAACCAATATATCCTTCTAGTAATGTTTTGTACATTGCATTTAGTCTTATCAAACGTCTACATTAAGTTGTTTTTTCTTTCCCTTAAGAATTTGTTTAGTTTTCTTTTTTCATTCCTTCTTTGAAACACTTAAAATATAATGGACGGAAAGGAGAGCACAATCTGATGAGCAATTAATATAAAAAAAGAAGAGATATTACATGCCTATCAATTGAAAGAATATAAAATTTTGCGATTTTATGTACCCTTGACGACTAAGTAGGAATGTGCTTTAGGTGTTCGGCCGCATCAGTTCGTCTTTTCGTTCGTTTGTCCACATGATATCTCCGAAAGGACTGAATGAATTTCAATTATGAGGAAAGGAGTGCAGTGCTAGTAATGGACTGACTAATATAAGTTCTACTGCTAGTAATTCAAACTAAATCAAGCTGTACTGTTGATAAAGTCACCCAACAAGCTGGTAATAAGCTATTACAATCCATTCAAACTAACAAATACTAGCTCGACTGCTAACGATAAATTAATTAATTCAAGCTCTCTTCCACTTCTGTACAAGTACAAACGCATAGATCCATCAATTGTGTTAGAACTTGACGCAAGCATCTGAAACATTTAACGTTGCTTAAATTCAACACAATTCCCAGCATACCATCATCAATGCTTTCTGGCCATTATCCAAAAAGTGCTTCCTCAAGTTACTCATTTCCAGTTAAAAAACGCTTTAATCCCTTTTGCGCAGGGCACTTTGTTTCATCATCATCATCATCATCATCATCATCATCATCATCATCATCATCAGTCTTTTAACGTCCATTGTTAGACATAGACCTTCCCCAGGATTTGTCACACTTCTCTATCATGGGCGTCGCGGAGCCAGTACTTCCTGAACTTGTCTAGCTCGTCTCGCCATCTAATATTCTGCTGGCCTCGGTTGCGCATGTGATCTCGAGGGATCCATGTCGTGAGCCATGATGTCCATCGGTTGACCATCATCAAATGTTGTACATATTCCATAGGCTGCTTCTGCTGCTTTTGTTCCAGGTTTAAATTCATACAGTAGACAAACTCTTACCATCATCTTTTCGAACACAATGTTTAGCTCCTTGCTATTGTCGGTATACTTTTCAGGAATTTACTTGATCGTAAATGATGTGCGGAGGTTTCATTTGCTGAAAGTGTTTACTTGACTGCTGCTATCAAAACTGGCAAAAAAAGAACATCGGTAACGATACAAATTTTTTGTCACGGGATAAATATTGAGAAGCATGAAATATATGAAGAAAAAAAAAAGAAAGGTGCATGGAATGCTAAAGGAAAGAAGGAAGAAAAGTACTTGAGGATACGAGAAAGAAAAAAAGAAAGAAAAAAGGAAAGAAAGAAAGAAGGAAAGAAAGAAAGAAGGAAAGAAAGGAGGAAAGAAAGAAAAAAAGAAAGGAAGAAAAAAAGGAAAAAAAGAAGGAAAGAAAGAAAGAAGGAGAGAAAGGAAGAAAAAAGGAAAAAAAAGAAGGAAAGAAAATAAGGAAAGAAAGAAAGAAAGAAGAAAGAAAGAAAGAAAGAAAGAAAGAAAGAAAGAAAGAAAGAAAGAAAGAAAGAAAGAAAGAAGAAATAGGTTTCTAATAAGGGAACGGAACCATAAAGTGATTTGAAAGAGGTAATAAAGCATATGGACAAAGGAATAGGAATAAGTTGAGAAGAATGAAAAAAGATTCAAAAGGAGAAATGAAAAATGAAGAAAAAAACGATTGTCGAGTTGGAAAGAGACAACAAAGCAATGAGAAACAAATATATTTAGTCGCTCAATAGAAACTGTCATGTGACCAATGTATTTTGGCAGCATGCCATGTTGAGAGTGATCAATCAAAGAATTTTGAAAAGACGTTAATCAATGAATAGAGTTTCTCTCCCGATTTTGCTGGGCGATGATCACTGAAAAAGTTCGAATTTTCCCCAAAATAAGTTTGAAAACTACCGACACAAAGTAGGGGCCAATTTAGCAAAAACTTCAATTGAAAATCAGACCCCCTCCTACCAAAAGAAAAACTTGGGGGGGGTGTAAAAAATTTTATTTCCATACATTATGAGGAGTAAATGTGTAAATGTTAGTCCTCTCTCTATCGGTGTAGCCTGCACGCATGATACACACAAAGCCAGCCAGCCAGACAACCAGACAGACTAATTTGAAAAATAAAGAAACTTATGTTGACTGCTTTGAGGTCTAAGAGGAAATCAGACAAATAAGACGAAAAATCGAATTAATTTGGAACCAAAAGGCAATGCCTCAATTCACTGTCTGTTTATTACCCAACGTCATTTTGATGGAAACAAGGAATTAATCTACCTTAATACGCCTGTGCAACAACCTTAAAGTGGTCAGAAATACTAGATTGCTATTGTATCGATTTTTTCATAGATATTGAAATCCATCACCAAATCTCTTCCGTTGTAAAAGGCTTATTTCCCAATCAAAACTATTCCATTCAGAATTTCCAACCATGGGGAAAGTTAGGAAAATTATCCGAGTAAATCCGCTTCTACCTTTTCTTAATTGTAGGGATTTCTCGAAAAGTTCAAGATGAATCTTCGTTACACCGCTGGTGGTCTATTCAAGAGAGAATTTTTCAACACTTATTATTGCTAAGGGGTGTGGTGTGACCGAATGGGTAATGTTTCGTCTCTGGCTTACCACAATGGGTGAAAGAGACGAGTATAGGTGCATGAGCATGTGGACCAAATACTAATCAATAATTTAACTGTAAAAAGTTGTTACACCTATTATCAATATCTCGGAATTTTTGAGATGAGGTATTATTATTATTTCTATTGATATTCGGACCATCCTCATCTTGGTTGTTTTTCATAGAATGTTTTGGCCGTTGCACTCTACGACCTTCGTCAGGTATCATCTGGTAGATTTGGGGAAATAACGAACCGAACCCTTTATTTATCCGACGGGGGTATATTGACCGTACTCCCCTCTTAGCGTTAGTAGTATTTTTATATTGTCTCACCCTAGGATCAAACCTAGAACCATCAGATTACTTTACAGTAATTTGTCTGATGCTGTAACCACTGCGCTATGTGCCGAAACGTTGTATGAAAAACAACCAAGATGAGGATGGTCCGAATATCAATAGAAATAACCTATTATCAAATTTGACAGGAACCTTTTTAATTCCATACGGGACTCCATAAAGAGATCTTTTTATCAAAGACCAACAAACAGACTTTGTGTTTCGTGCAAATGTGGAATGTCGTAACCGTAGTTAAACTATTCTTTCTTATGATACCGATCTGCCTTTGTACTAAGTTGGTTTATATCATTGCACCACCTGACCAAGGAATTGAACTCACGACTTCTACTACTTTCATCTTTTTACCTGACACGTTTGGGATAACTCCAGAAACCTTGGCCGTAAATTCTTCCTTGTGATGCAGATCTGCCTCTCCGCTGGGCCAGTGTATAATTCTGCACCATCAATTGATTCAATTCTTGTTGCTTGCAGTCTTGCCGGTCATCAGGTTCGGATGAGGGCTGAGAGGAGGCTTTGGCCTGCATTATTTGGTGTACTGTAGAGATCGGTCTCCTACGGGGATTAAATAGATAGCCATGGGAGTCTTTCTATATGATCCCCAACTCTTTACGACACCTTGTACACACAGTTGGTCACTCATCTAAGTACTGACTCTGCTCGACATTGCTCAAATTTGATAATCGAAAGAGAACCAGTGTACACAACGTGATCACTATTCTGCACTAAAAATAGGAGGGTTGAATTCGCGATCCATGATGTCATAATCCTTTACCTTCAACGTCAGGGACTCTCTCTGAATTTTCGTGATGAGGTATTATTATTATTTCTATTATTATTTTGACCATCCTCATCTTGGTAGTTTTTCATACAACGTTTCGGCCGTTGTACTCTACGGCCTTCATCAGTTCATCGGTTCGTTAGTTCCCCACACCTACCAGATGATACCTGATGAAGGCCGTAGAGTACAACGGCCGAAACGTTGAATGAAAAACAACAAGATGAGGATAGTCTAGGACTCTATCTCGCAAATTTCAGAGCCCATACTTGTCAATTCTCCTTTTTAATGGGATTTCGGTCTCTCAACTGACTATTTCGGCTTTACTTGGAATTGAACTTGAAATTCTTAGGGAGCTGCATGAACCTTACCGGATCTCTTATCCACTTGGCAATGTCCAGAAACTGATTTTCTAAATTTAACGAGATCATTCGTGTCTTTTTTTTTATTATTGTAAACGACGACGACGACAGGAGAGTGTTATACTTGCATCTTTTCCAAATCCTCTTCTCGATAAGTTGTGATATATCTGTTTTCTGAAATAAAACTGCATTCTCTCAGACTTTTCAGAAAAAATTGATCGTCGATTCCTCCTAAAAATGTCTGTATAGAGTATCATATTTTTACGATGCCCCAAATTATGGATAGGATGACCGTAATTGTGGTCTCTTTTATAGCTGATATCTATTTATTACTCTCACGGGAAAGTATTTTAGCTCCCTAGATAAGATGACAATGTATTAGGGGACCAGTGTGTTTCCAATTACCTTTAAGCAAAACGAGGACAGTAATGGGGGTCTTAATCTTCTTAGAGAGAACCAAGCGTGAAAATAAGTGATAGTAAAACCAGATTTTATGCATCTCCTACTTTGCTTCGTTCCTTCTATTTGTTCAATCAGTCTTTTACCATCTTAACCAAGAACTATGGAATTAGTTTCACGTTGTGTAGGAGGTGCCATAATTCATCATAAAATGATAGATTTTTTTAGAATTTGTATAAAACTTAAGAATAGGAAAATAGTGAAAGGGTGGTCATCATGTATGGTAAAACTTCGAAAGACAAAATATGCGTAAACGCTAACTGAGATCGAAAACCATGTTTAACTCTCTTCCAAGGAAAGTGATGCCTTAGTTTGTTTTATTGCTAAAATTGTTCAGTGGCAAGTGAAAGGCGTTTTAAAGGGAAAAAAGTGGATCTCGAACGGTGATTTTCTAGGTAAGCAGCCCCTCTTCACTCAGAGGATTGATGTAACATCATCTTCCACATTTGGCCCTGAACCACACAAAGCTAAGCTTTGTAAATATGTTTTAAAAAAATGGGATTTTGAACGCTAACTTTCTTGGCAGGTAAGTCGTCCATATTTGGAATATTGACCTAACTTCCTCGCCAGGTTTGGCTTTTGATCGTCCGAGACTAAGCTTTGTAAATATTATCTGGGGTACCTGGCATGTCCCCCAAAACTACCAGTATAAAAATACAGGAAAGCAAGGATCCAGCTCAGCATCATTGTTATATTTTAAATAGAACCACCTTTGAAGGTATAATGGATTGAAAACATATAAGATAAAGATGAACTCAGTCCAACCATTTCATTTTCAGAACTTCTGACTATTGAGCTTCTGACCCTACCACTGCTCCCCCTGGAAGTAAATGACTGTTTAAATAAAAGCTCACAAATCATGGTAACACTTGCTTATGCGGAGTTGTGTAAAAAGATTTTTCTTTCTGCAGTTTGGCGGGGCATCGTAATTTCGACCTTTAAGGCAACTCGTAAGTCAGCGCCACCTATCCTCTTGAAATCTTCTTCAAGAAAAATCTTAGAATCCAAGGCATACTCGAAAGGTGAATTTAAATGTTACCATGAAATGACCTTTTATTTCCCTGCCTTTTTAATATCAGGTGTTTTTAATGCTTTGTCGTTTTAAAAATACCATCGGCTCTGATACCATGGAATGCTTTATGATTTACTTGGAAGGTATACACCAGAGGGTGAATCTATAGTTCTGTAGTTGAGCGCTTTCGGCTAATTCCTATTCACCACGAAGACTTTGAAAAACTTTTGAAGCGATTTTAAAAAATCATTGAATAAGATATAGTACCTTTGATTGATTCATTCTATTCAATTATTTGATTACTTTCAATAAGGTATAACGTTCTGTTCGAAATGTATATTTTTACAAATGCTAGATAAACCATAGCTCTCTATAATTTCGAGAGGGGTCATTAACATTCAAAGAGTTTTTCGGATAATTGAACTCTTTCTTGCTGTTCATATTGGTAACATGGCGCTTCGGTCGATTTATTCTACGGCGTTCTTCTGATGTACAATCCAAATGTGATAGGGGTAAGCAGAATATTCCAATAGTAATCACGCTACATCATCATCATCCTTTTAGCATCTGTCATTGGATATAGACCTTTCTGGGGGGTGGGGTTTCTCTATCGTGGATGTTGCGGAGCTATTTTTTACTGATTTTGTCCACTTGTCACGCCATCTTATTTTCTTTCGGCCTCGGCTTCGTATATGATCCATGGGGATCCACGTTCTGTGCTGTGATGTCCACCGGTTGGCTGAGATTCTTGCAGCATGTCCAGCCCTTTGCCATTCGAGCCTTCTGATAGTTTCTATGATATCTCTAACCTGACTGTTTTCTGATATACTGTGCTGTTTTGTAATCTCACCTGTGTTATTCAGTAGGATTCTCTCCTGTTCACGTTGCGTGGTTCTCGGGTTGAGGCTCAATCTTTGGGCTGGGTTCCATTTTTCAGCTCCATAGTTGACTATCGGGAGAATGCATTGGTTGTAGACCCTTATTTTTTAAGACTTTTTCTTGTCCTTGAAGTTTGAGCTTGCTCTCTCGAAATCTTACCGACCTTGATATCTTCTTCTTTTGAGGATTTCATGTATACTTGTCATATCTGTTCTTTTAGTTGCTGAGAGTACTTATTTCGAGTATATGTGGGTCATGCTCCACACATTCTTCCCAGGAAGAATAGTATCTCATGGCCCTTTGCGCCGAATCACAACCGATTAGTAGAGTTCAATTTCGTAATAAGAACCTTCACTCAATTGTACAGAATTATCTCTATTGGTTTATTTGGCTTCCACCCCCTAAGGTTGGCTAAAAGCTTCTGCTGTTGACTAAAAATAGGAAAATGTGTTGAAAGGTGGTTATTCTGTTGATCGTTATATGTTTGTGCGTCGGGGGGGATAGAGGTGTACTTGTAAAATCGGTGACCCACAAACTGTTTGTTACTTGCTTTCTTTCCCAATGCTTTCTCTTTTACTCTCTCTCTCTCTATCTCTCTCCCCCATCTCTAGAAGGGAATAATTTTTCAAAAATGACTTGTTTATGTGTCTTCACACATGCATATATATATATATATATATATATATATATATATATATAATATATATATGTATATATATATATGTGTGTGTGTGTGTGTGTGTGTGTGTGTGTGTGTGCGTGCGAGTATCGGTATATATTACAGTTGGACTAGTAGGTTGTTGCTCTTTTTTGTCAAACTCCAAGAGTTGTCATTATTATTGTGAATTCGTCGGATCTTGGAATTTCAGAATTTTAAATTAAAAACATGATTGAGAGAGGGTTGGGGAATGAAGGATGATGCAATTGCATCATGTCTTGTCAACTTGCATTTGCAAGTTCTCGGTATTTTTTTTAATTATAAACTTTGAATTTGAGATGAGACACGTACTTCTGGAATCACATTGTATGGAGAAATGAATTTAGTTTTGTGACCAATAGGGAATGAGACAAACTCTATTTGTAAAATAATTGATTCATAAATGTATTAATCAGTATATTATGCATGTTTCGAGCGGGGGGTCCCATCTTCAGTAGCATATGTTTACCTCTGAGTGTTAAAAGGTTACTGTATAAAACAAATTTAGAACCAGATGTTTTGGTGGGATAGGGTGTGGATGTAGGGATGTTGTGGCTGATGACAGTATATGAATATTACGGGTATTTGGGCCTGGGTAGAAGCATAGTCTAAATAATAGTGAGTTGATGACCATAGAGTAATTAGGAGTGAGACCATTATGGTGTTAGAGATTGATGTGATTAGGATTGTTAAGTTTAGTGTTGAGACTCTTAGGAGAGCGAATTGTATATATATATATATATATATATATATATATATATATATATATATATATATATATATATGTATGTATGTATGTATATATCAGCCTCCATTATCACTAAACTGATGCCTTTCCCACTTCATTCTATGATAAACTTGGTTGTACTAACCAACCGATTAGCTTTTTGATCCATCAATTGTCTTTTTTTTCTTACTAATTGTTCAGCCCTTCTCCGTTTTTGTCCCTTACTTGTGGTATATCTTTGTCCCTGATCCTCCTTGACCATTGTTAATATTTTTCTTTCACTGATATTATTCCTAACATTGATCTTTCCATTGCTTTAGTTTTGTGAGTAGCCAGGTTCTTAAATCCATTGAAGGCATTGACTGTATACTTGACGTTTCAAACAGATAGGCAGTTTGTTTTGCGGTATGTCTCTATTCATACCAAATGCTTTCCAACCAATCATTATGCGTCATTCTATCCACATACAGGACGGGTGGGAATCAAATTCCTATTAGATATTATACGTAACTATCTATGTAAATATTGCTCTATTTTCATGACTTCACCCGGTGGGGATGGGCAAAGGAGGAAGTTTTCCGCACCAAACCACAACCTCTGGATCAACTTAAAGAGTGCATTCGACATCTTATGGCCAACATATCGCAGGACCTTCTGTAGAGATTTATCGATGCCATACTGAAACGCTTACCAAAATTGATGCTTACGTTGAAATTTAACACGACAAAAGAATCCTATCACTGTATCGTCTAAAGTGAAGCTAGTTTGACCCAAGTTACGATCAATTTCCTATAAGCAGGATCTTTTTCACTACCCTGTACATGAAAAAAAACAGTCAGCTGCAAATATATCTTCAACGATAAGATCAATGAAAACTATCATGCATTAAGTATATTAACGTCGCTGTTCAGTCTTTGCTGATAACTTGTTGGAGACATATTGATTTTCTATCATGTGCCAACAATAAATATTCTAAGTGTTCTTGGCAAATCACAGATAAGAATTCTATGGACGATATTATTAACCACCTCCATTCCAAGTCTGGAGTTGACTTTGTTTTCCCCGCGTAACAATAATACTTTTAATTCATTTAAGGGAGTAAACCCTACACTGTTTTTTGTCCTGTCCTGTATATAAGATAAACCTTTCCCTCCTGTGATTAAGAATCACGACTTAGTTCTCGGTAGGTAGCTCTCTTATATTTTTATGTTTTATTACTGAAAGTGAATATTTGTAGAAATTTTAAACAAGGGATGGTTACAATTCTGAACAGATACTCTCACACACTCGAACCTCTTTGAAGAAGTGGTCCACATTCCTTTTGAGAACATTATTCAAAATCCACCATATTTGATAATGACTGCAGAAAATTCAAACAAAAATAGTTGCCCTGGCCATTTGCTCTTTGAACACTGAAAGAATGTGAACTCATCTAAAGAGCAGTTTGCCATTCTAATTACGTAAGTTATTAAGCGGAGAAATTAATTCCTTAAGGAAGTCAACAGTCAGCAGAAAAGCAATATGATCATTTCACATCAAATAACCAGTACTCCCCAGGCCACCCTCTCAGTTTCCACTGAGAAAAATTGGTCTTGTTGCTGAGCTTCTTTCTTGGGTTATTATTTTTAAGAAATTGAGCTGTCATGTTTTTGTTGCAGAAAAGTTCTTGATCCTACTCTGGAGGAATGACAAAGAAACTTTTTTTTCAAAGCACAGAGTTCCTGCAAATTGGCACTTCACGATGTAAAAGAACACCCCCACCCCCCAGGTACTGTGAAAAATAACGCTCAGATTTTCGGTTAGATCAAGAACTGACATCGTATCTCAAGCTGAGAACTTTTCAACATCTCCCCCGTAAGCCTTACAAAGAAATCACTTCTCAAGATAGCTCAGAGACAGCCCCGTACATTTTCCAGATCACCTTTAGATATATAAGATACATGGTGAAATTTGATAATGAGGGTTAGCTGCCCACGTGATCAAGTGAGAACAATTTTGAGAACACCTGAGATTCTGAAACTCCTATAGCAGCAATAGATATAGTTATTGCATATACATGACTTAATATATTATAACCGACACGAAAAAACTATGAGTGCTTTATCTAGTACACAGTTCGAGTGGAAGGCTCTTTAAGTTGGCTTCGTCTTTTTACATTTTGGATTTCCAGCCATTTCCAGAGCCTGGTAGGAGGGAAGTTTGATTTGATTACATTAAAAGTTAGCCCTAGTCACAGAATTTCTAAGTTGTTCATGCCTCATCAAAGGAGCTATAATCATCGAAGTTCGGACAGAAAGCCTCGTTCGACAAAATGCATAAAACTGAGTGAAATTCCATTTCAAGATTTTTTTTATTTCAAAACTATCAGAGGTACAGGCCTAATATTTGCGATTTCTCCATAACTTTGATGTATAACCTGTACGTGTGATACATTGATACCCAGGAGGCCAGGAAGACAGACACAAACTGAACTCATCTATGTTGAGAGTTATGCTGACAGTTTTTGTTGACAGTTCGTAATAGACAAGGAAGCCTTGAAGTTTTAGCACAGAGTCACAGCGCCAAAACCAGAAGACTCTGTTTGCTATCTCAATTACTTACTTCTTTGCTGCTGAGTGTTAACTGGCCTGAGAAATTGTTTTCCTTCGCGATGATGTCGATTTACCGCCTGATTGCGTGAAAACTCATCTCTGCTGCGTCAAATTGACCTGAACTACATGCAGTGGGTTTTTCTTTCCTCATTAGTAGATTATGTAATCTTGTGGTTCACAAAACTGGAATTTCTAATTCGAATACTGTTTGATGCAAGCTGATTCTACTTTCAGAATGCTCAACAATACGCCTTATTTCGAAATCTAACTATTCACTTAACCCTAGAGCACAAGGCATTTTTAGGTATTTGTCTTTGATCTCATTGTAATCTGAAAGGAAGGCTATTATTTGAAAAGGCCCCCTAGTACATAAAAAAAAACTTTTTAGTCCATCCACAGACTTTTGGGAGACATCATAATACTGGCGGTGCCAGTATTTTCTGAATTTGTCTACTTCATCTCTCCATCTTGAATATTGTCGGCCTCAGTTTCGCATGTGGTCTCTGGGGAACCATATTGTGAGTTGTGATGTCCATTGGTCGTCTGTCATTCTTGCAACATGACTAGTCCATTGCCATTTAAATGTAACTTTTATGAAAGTCTCTGAACTAAAGTTAGTCTGTAAGGTCGATCGGTCATATAAGGAGAATGAACATCAGGAGTTTCATATGTATTGACTTCTTTAAATTTTCTACAATTTCTTCTATATTTACGTTGTTGAAAGTTCTTAGAACAAGAAAAATTTCATGTTAACACCAATTTTCAAATTGGTTAACAGCGTTTGTAAGGAATTACGTAACCCAAAGAGAGAATGGTTAAAGAGAGATTGACAGCGTTACTTTTTATTGGTTCATATAATTGGTAGAGATAGAAACATATGACATAGGGAGAGGACTTAATAAAAGGATAAAAGGAAGAAAGACAAAATGAAAGGATATATATATATATATATATATATATATATATATATATATATATAGAGAGAGAGAGAGAGAGAGAGAGAGAGAGAGGGAGGAAAAAGTGGGAAAAAGAGAGAATAATAGAAAGCAAGACAGAAAGAATAGAGAAAGAAAGAAAGAAAGAAAGAAAGAAAGAAAGGTGGGAGACCAAAAGAAAGAGGAGAGAACAGAAGAAAGGGGAGGGAAAGAAAGGCAGAAAGAATGAAAACTGAATGAATAAGGACGGAAAGAAAGAAAGGAGAGAGACAGAACGAAAAAAAGAAAGAAAGAAAGAGATGTGAGGAAAAAGGGTAAAGAAAGAAAGAAAGAAAGAAAGAAAGAAAGAAAGAAAGAAAGAGATGTGAGGAAAAAGGGTAAAGAAAGAAAGAAAGAAAGAAAGAAAGAAAGGAGACTATACAGTGTTTATATACACTCCACATGTATATCAATAACTATTGCATTTTGGACGATATATTTCGTTTTATTTTTCATGCGATCACCATTCCCGTTTCGGAAGTTTTAATAAACATTAGCTAAAAGATTTAATTGGAAACAAATAGTTTTATCAAAGACACAAATGTAGATAAATGCTGTCAAAAATGTATTTACAATGTTGCAGTTTTTGAACAGTCTGTTCTTTTTTCTTGTATTTTCTTCCATCTTTAAATTCTGATAGAATGTCGTGATTCAATAAGCACACTTTCTCTCTTCATTTCAACTTTCTCTTCACCATTTCCTGGATTTTATTCCCACTGTCAATCATTTGCTAAGTGTTTAGGCATGCGAAAATATCAGTTAAAGCCTCAGATGCTTACCAAGAGCAACGAAAGAGATTTCTTTCTTTTTGTTATTCTCCCACATTTTAAAGCCGATTCAATCAAGAAGACACTGATCCCCGTGCCCAAGTGGTAGAGTACTCTCCTCCAATTCTGTAGGTCTTGGTCCAATCCAATACAGAGCCATACTAAAATGTTACCCAATGCCTCTCCACAGCCATTCCGCACAATGACTAAGATTCAAGAACCTCACCAAAAAGGTGATGTGTTGCAGCCAAGTCACGTTGGCTACACTAGTAAGGTCACCGACGTTAAGCGTCGGCGAGCCTGGTCACTATCTCGATGGGTGACTATTGGGGTATACCAGATGCCATAAGCAGAACGAAGTTTCGACGAAGCCTTTACCTAACCCCAAGGGGATAAGTAGAGACCGATGATACGAACATGCAATCAAGGAGAACTTTTCAAATTGTTTTTCGTTACTATCGAGAAAAGAATAATTTGAACGTGTAACGGTTAACAAGCTGATCTGATACCTCATTGTAAATCAGGAATTATTTCATTTTCATGTTTAGGAAAAAGAGCATTTCTCGTGCGAGATAGTCATAATTAGAAACCATCAACCAAAACTTTCAACGTAGGTTTCTTCAGTTTTAAGTTCGTCTTGCTGGCTGGCTGGCTGGCTGGCTATGTATATATCATGCATATATATATATATATATATATATATATGAAGCTACAGGACTGAAAATTTAAATATTTACTCCTTATTATGTTTAGAATTATCTTTTAGACCCTCTTCTAAAATAGGGTACAATTCACAATGTAAGTTCACGCTAAATCAATCCTTCAGTTTCTGTTTAATAGCATTCGGGCTTTTCCATCGATCACTGCCCTACAAAAGGCGAAAGAAGTAACATTCTTTAACACCCTTTTGTTTTTTTTCAATTTTCTCAACTGATCACCCCCAACACAATATGGTACAAATAGACATTGGCCACTTGACAGTTTCTATCGAGTGACTAACCAGAAACCTATTCTGTTCTCTTCCATCTATTTTTTTCTTCCATTTATCTTCCATCTTTACATCCTAATAGAATGTCGTGATTCAATAATCTCGTTTTTTTATTATTATTCATTTCCTTTCCTCTCCACAATTTCCTGAATTCTCGGCTGTCAATCATTTCCAAAACGTTCAGGCACATTGATATCAGTTAATGCCTCAAATGCCAGCCAAGAGCAACGAAGGACGTTCTTTCTTTCTCTTAATTATTCAATCGAAAAGAACTTCTGTCTTTACAAATTGATGTTTCGTTACGTCTGTGAAAATAATGATTTTAAAGAGCGAACTCATCCTTCAAGGACTAAGAGGACCCCATCAAAAAGATGGGTCGACAACCTATGCACCTTCCTGATGATTAGTACTCAGTTATGAGTTCAATACTCAATTTTCCATACTTGTGGCTTCGCACCAGCGATAAACAATGCTTAGTAATTATTTACTTATTTCTGTTTCTATATTTCTAGTTACAAACCCAAAACGATTTTATTACTTTTATCATTTTAAGACCAGTTTAGACCTAAAGTAAGACACGACAGAATATTGGTATGGCGAATTGTATATTGTTTTATAGAACGTCCTTTGAAGTATGTTTATGTGCACGTTCGCATCTTCCATACGAATAGAGCACTCTGGTTGATGAATTTCTGTGTAAATAAATATTCCGCTTAAATTCAGCCTAACTGACTGTCCAGTTCCGTAGTCTAGAGGTAGGATATCGGCATCCAGATCTGAAGTGAAGGTTTCAATTCTACCTTGCAGCACTGGATGGGATAACGGAAAGTCTATAGCTACACTGAAGAGATGTGATACATCGAAATAGCTGTCTGTGGATGACACACACACACACACTATATATATATATATATATACATAAGGTTTATACCTGAAAGTATATTTTTTATATACATACAGTGGAAATATGCCAATCGGCCTAAGCAGCTAAACAGTAAAGAAATGGGCTACAGGATCGAACTTGTGTTCAACTAAGGAATCCATCTAAACGCGCCGTAGCTTTTGCAACTGAGCAAAGCTGCCAACCAGTAAAGACCAACTAAAATAACTGCTACATAATATATGTGTGCGTGCGCTTTCCCGGTGTAAAGGAGAGTGTTTTCCGAAGAGGAAGTTATCAAACCCGGCAAAAAGGACCTAATTCAGGTTATTTGTTTTGTACATTTTCACCTCAAATGACTAATATGATTTGGTTGCTTGAATTTAGCAGATTGAAAATTGAACAATTGAGCTTAGAATTGCAACTGATATGCAAGGAAACACATCATTTGTTGAGTTCTCTGCAACAATCAATCTTCTTGAATATTCATGGTTTGCAAGAGAGATGGAAACTCCACCATCCCGTTTTGGGGCTCTGGGAGACTCAAGGGGAGGGACTTGGAGGCAAGAGGGCGTTGGAAAGCAAGAAGCTGGTAGGGGTGCTAGAAGTCAAGAGGAGGGTTAGAAGGTGCTGGAACTTTAGGAGTGGTATGGTGGGGGCGTCAGCAGTCAAGAGAAAGGTAGGGGGCTCTAAAAGTCAAGGAGCGGGAGGGTGGGGATGAAAGCCAAGATAGAGGACATTGATGGCAAAGGGATGGTGAGTGGCCAAGGGGCAGAGAATACAAATGTTATTTTCAATGTATCATTTATGATCGATTTTATGATGATAGGTGCTGATGCGATACTTGCCGTGGCCTGAAAATATTTGAGGAATCCAGTTCTTATCCTTCTCAATTAATAACTACAAAGGTTATGAAAATATCGAAGACCAGCCACCTTTCAATGGCCTTTCATTAGTTCGAAACATGGGTTCACACATCAGTACACTACTACCAAATCTTCAATAAAGAAACAAGTCGGATGCTGCAGGGTCAAACACAACTCCTACTTGTGCCTGCCAAATTCTTATGCAAAAGCGTTGTTATCGTAAATTTAATTTCATGAAAAATAGAGAAAAAATAATTTCACTCGAATATTGGCAACACCGATCTGTGACAACGCAGCTAACATAGAGACACGCTGTGCATTAGTGAAAAAAACAAAAACAATTTTTTTGATAGCTTTCCATTTTAAAAATGCCAAATTATTACGTTACCACAGTGGGATTATTAAATCATCGGTAGTAAAACTAATTTCCCGGAGATGTGAAAGATAAGGGAAAATTAAGGTGAATAACAAGGATGAAGTGTCTCAAATTAATTGTATTGTCAGGAATAACAGCCATGAGCAGCAAAACTTTATTCGAGGAAGGTGGTCGAAGTAACGTGTCTGAATCGTCTCGAAATTGAATTCTCCGCCAAGTACGTCCAGTCTGATATCCAACTGCTTTTGAAGGCTACACACGAGGTGGGACGTCTAGGATACGCTAGGAAGTATGAGAAATCTGACTTCAAGATTGTTTTTTTAACTGACGAGCGCTGAGCTACTCTAGACTGGATGGAGTGCAGACTTGGTTGCAAAGGAGGAGCAGCATTTTGTACGATTAAAGTGTCAGCACGGCGATGGAAGGGTAACTTTGGGATTGGAATTGTTGGAGACGAGTTGTTTGCAAGAACAATTTTCAACTTTGGTATCTGAACAAGTCTCTTCGCCTACGTATAGAACTCATCTTCTTTCATCACAACGCTCCTCCGCAAACAACGGTCGACTACCTGACTGAAATAGGTTTCAGAAATTGTAAATTTGTTAAATGACCACCATTTTCTCAAGCCAGATCTCAACCGAATTGAAAATCTCTGGAGCATGAGAATGGGCATCAGTTTTCAACCAACGAAAACACCTGGCAAGATATTGTGACAAGTGTGGTAGCTATCACATAATACAAAATTTCACCAGAAAAAAAAAACTCCCCCCAAAGTATCTTAAAGATGATCGACTAATATCTTCGATTCGTGGGCAAGGATCTTAAATCTCAAAGTAAATGATGTGGATCAGAATATTTGTCTTCAAGTCTGCATATAGTTAATTTCTAAGCTTCAGTATTTCATGTATATGAGTTGTTATAGTATTTTGAATTTCTTTCATCCTAACTGTATAATGATTTGATCAAAAAATAATTGGTGTCTTACAGTGTTAATCGACCCAACTTACGGTTGAGTTAATGCTAAATTCTCATTTGTATCAAAAATTAGATTAATTTAGTTTCCAACAAAAGGTGAGAGAAATAACTTATTAATTGATCACCAATTTTTCGATAATGTGAAAAGACGTTGTAAAAGATGTTTTTTATCGAGTGACTAAACTGACCTGTGCTTTGTTATTATTGTACTTTTGGACTAATTTCCTGCGTAGTAGACACAAATATTTGACCTTGGATTTCAGACACTCAATTTATGACCCGTGTAACCGAAAAATTCTTCCCAACAATTGAGATTGGTTGCTATAGGGTTAAGTTTGTGGTTTCATTAAAATCTAAAAGGTAAACAAAGCAGAATTCACTCCTACATACAATGTCATTCATAAAGCTACATATCTTATTTCAACTATTTTATTAGTGTAACTGTAAATGGAACTTGAAGCATTTAGCAAAACAAGTTGATCATACTTTGGCTTTAGAAGTGGGAATGATTTTTTCATCATTTTTTTGCGTATGTCATCGTATCACAGTTATTCGAACATGATATCACTGTCTTTTTGGTTTGGTTATTGTCATTAGTCATAGTTATTATAAGCGAAAATGAAGTCAAAACTCGATGGTTGAAACTTGACAACTAAGTCACAGACACTGATACACTTACATACACAAATTAGGAAAGAATTTTATTCTTCCTTCCCCTCGGTTGGCATCTTTTTATTCTCTCCTTGCTCGTGAGATTAATTGTTTTCCTAAAGTGCTTTTGAATCCATTGAAGGAGCAGGTGTAGAATAGTTCCGTTGATGAATAACCCCGTAAGCTGACCTGCTATGAATCATGAATTGTAGTTAGGGTTCCATCTGAGCTTGTTTAGATTCACTTCACCATAGTTTCCCCTGGGAAAGTTACGATCCCTTGACGCACAGTTCAATTAATAAATATCTTGGCAAAATGTATCGTCATTGTTATATTGCGAGAAGAAAATCATGCTCATCATCACATGGAGAGATTAAGCAGCACAGCAGAGAGAAAGACAGGAGTGAGGGATATCATAGAATCTATTAGAAAACCCAGATAACAATGGGCTGGTCATGTTGCAAGAATGTCAGACAACTGCTGGACATCACGACTCACAACGTTAACCCCATAGATCAAATGCGGAACTGCGATCGGCAAAATATAAGATGGTATGACAAGCTAGACAAGTTCAGAAAGTATTGGCTTCGTGACGTCCATGATCGAGAGTTCTACCGAATCTTCGGGAAAGTCTACGTCCAATGACAGACGCTAAAAAATGATGATGATGGAGTATATGTGAGTAAGCATTGGAGCAAAAATGATTTTCTATGACCACTCACCATGTCGAGGAAATAAGAGCAAATCTGACACCTCAATAATCAACCTTAACAGAATCCAGTCACAACTTTTAATTTTAAAAGTCTCTAAAAATTCTCTAAATTACTTTTGAATATAAACTACAGTTGCATTAAAACTGTGTAATTTTGATGAAGTGGCGACTTCTAGGGTCAAAGATTAGGGCTTTGACAGAGTATCTGATTTGGAATAAGAGGTGTGTTTTAATTGATCACTCAGGTGCGAAGTCACCTGGAATTATATCAATGAGGGATCGACAAGTCAAGAAATCAGCAGATGGAACTTGTGCAAAAAAAACATGTTGTTATGGATAAGACGCAAACCGATGTGCTTTTCTTCTCTTCCACCAGCAGTCAAGTTGTAGCAAAAGTTTTAGCATAAAGACAAAAAATAGTCCGATTATATAGAGAGCAGTTGAATATACGAAGTGGTAGCTGGAAATCAAACGTGCAATAATTGTTCTTCCTTTTACTCCCGAGTAAAAAAAAGATGAAAGAATTGCATTAGCATGACAAAGAGGCAAGTACACGCCTTATAGTTGTCCCCTGTAGAAGAATCGAGAAGAATCAGTTTTGCCACAAAATGCACGGAAATGATTCTTGCCTTTTTCAAAAGTAAATAATTTTACGAAGTTGTTTTGGAAGCAAAACTTAAAGTTTGTGGCTCGTTTCTTCCACGAGCAGATAAGTTAGAGAAGCTATTCTGGAGCCGAAGGTGGAAGTGACCGGTTTCTCTTGCACCCTAACAAACAGAAAAATAGAATCTTTCGTTTTAAGAAAGATGAGAAAAACGGACTTATCGTCCCTTTCTTTACGCTATTCATAAAATGGTTTTGTTTATATGTGTATATAAATTCTGGCCTGTAGGCTTCTCGGTGACTTTCATAGTTCTGGAATATTATTGTATTTTTCCTACTGTCCACACACGCTGTAGTACTTATTGGCAAATGTCTTCTATTATTCTACTGACACAAACGGTAATTTGTTTGGGGAGTCAGTAGGTGGAGAACTTCACGGCAGTAACACAAATTTTAATTATGATCTGAAGATCTTTTTGCACATAGAGTACTTCGACAAATCCTGTAGTTCGCTGATATTTTTTTTAATTAGTCAATTAATTAGTGATGAGAAATATTTTTTTTATAAAAAGAAACAAAAACAAATAGTAATTAGTGACTTTTAACAGCGCATATTGATTATCTGTTAGATAAGGAAGCAGACAGTCAAATAGACAAAAGTTTACTTGCAATCAATTTAACGGGATTTGGCAGCAATAACATCTCAATGCCCCAAAAAGTGATTTTCGATGGCATATGAAATAAAGACCCCTTTATTTCAACTGTCTTGTAAAATCCTGTTAATTCGGATGTTAATTGGTTATTACAGCAGCAACAATTTGAGTTTTGGCTTCGAGAGGGATTTAAGTTTTGAAAGGTTCAACTACGAACCTTAAAACCTTATATTATTCAAACATATTTATCTTGATTATTTTGCTTAGTACTCATTCTGCCTCTCTGATATCCTGACTCTCTGATATGCACACGCGTGCATAAAATAAAACGGGACGACATATTACAAAAAAATATTTCATGAAACTAAAATTTATTTAAAACTATTTTTTGAATATCCATAATTTCAAAATCTAATTTATCGTTTCATCATTGTATTCCGACAAGAAGATGCCTCTTGATAAGATCCGTTCCATGCTGACACTGTTCTGAAAATTCAAAATGTCGGCCATTACCAAGCAGGGAAGATATATCAAGTTATCCTAGAACCTCTTGAAACATGAAAAAAACTGTTTTCATTTTGAAGAGAATCAACCATATGTTTTCTTATTGAATCGACTAGTAGCAAGAAAACAAGGTTTAGGGAGGCTCAAATCTTCCTAAGTAAAAGATAACAGGTGCATCAGATAACAAGTTTTAAAGAATAAGAAGCAAACTCTCGCTTAACAAGCTAAAGAATATAAAATGTCAACAATCCAACGCCCTGAAACACTCAACATCTCCATGGAAATCAAGGCCTGGTTGATCAACAACATCTTTCTCTCTCTGCGCCGATCAACCAGTGTCAGACATGGACACTGGATAAAGCCTTGGAAAGGAAATTATTATCTGTGTAGTGAGATGCTTCATACGAGCTGCAGATAAGACGAGGAGGGACTTGATTAATAACGAGAGGATAAGAGATATTGTTGGAGCAATCCCAGTCCACAAGTGCATTCAGCGTTTGAGAATCAAATACTTCAGACACTTGACAGGAATGGCAACTGTCCAACCAGCAGTGTTTCACACTCAAATACTTTTCTGCGCAAAATCTACCTTGAAAAGGCGTCAAAAACGCTAAAACATGTTGAAAAAAAACCCTTTTAGACATTTTATGGCCATTATTGATGTCTGAAATGGCTAGGAAATAGCTACAATTGGCTAAATTAGCTGCTAAAGATTAGCTGAAAATAGCGCTGAATGTAGAATTTTCGTGCTGCCAACACAAGAAACGCACTGAATTCAGCGCAAAAGTGTTGAATTGGCAACTCTGGATCAGAGCCCATAATTTCATGAGTTCATGCGTCCAGATAAGGGGAAAACCTGGCAGGCGTTGTATCGAGGGCGTGGCAAGAACACTCAGTCACAGGAACGACACAAGAAACCACCTCCCTGCTATGCCCTCACTACACATTGAAGATAAAGAGAAATGGGATAAGCTGCCTACCGCTCCTCCATTATAACTTCTATTCCAATTGAAGGTGATGACTGAAACGTTTGTAAAACTCATTCAATGAATAAGAATAATAAACTTGCCAGTCATTAAGTGAGCCGCTTAGCCGATCAGCTGTGATTTTAATCATGGTCGATAAATGTTGATTTTATACATCGGTTTGGTATACAAACAGGAACGAGTTCTGAATTAAGTGAGGATTGTTCTTGTTCTAGTTACGGTAGGAAAACAAAGTCAACTCCATCATCCGACCTGTACTGGACGAAAAAACAGTTGTCATCTGTCGAAGTGGACGGTTGGTAGAATGTTTGAGTGAGGTTTTCAGTGCTGGTATGCTGGAAACCTGTCTTGAGTTCTTGATATGTCAGAGACTGGTGTCGTTTGGTTAAAAGATTAAAGGATGAAAAGTCTCACCTGTTTTTCCTATTTATCTTAATTATCGAAAGCTGTTTTGAGTTGGTCAGCAATGCAACTGAAAGTTTCCTTAGAAAATCCGGTAAAAAATATCAACTAGATTGACTGACAAACATGTTAGAGTAGGTATATTTCATGGGACACTTCCTTGGTCGAGGAGGTTTCATAATCAATTAGATGGAGGAAAAGGCCTTAAATGCGCCAAAATACTAGAATATTTTGTGTGATTGCTTCATTCAGCCGAGAGACTTTATCCTGATGGAAATGTTGTTTTCCAGAGAAAAAATTCTTTGTAATTTTGCTAGTTGTACCATGACGTAGCTAAGGAGCTGACCGAAAATCTTGTTCTGTCTGGGAAATCATTGGATATAAATCTCATTTGGGTGTTTCATGCTTATCCACAACATCATACCTACATTAATTTCCAAATTTTGGGCAGAACATTATCAAAATTTGTCCATAGTTTTGAGAAGGGTAAAGGACATTCACACAGTGTTTTTCGGACGATACAAATCTTTGTTGTTTGTGTTGCCAACGTTTCAGCAGATCCATTCTACGACCTTTTCTATATGTACGATCCAAATGTGATGGTGGTAAAATGAAATGTTTTCCTTCCAAAGCAGAGTACATATTTAAATTGATTAAATCTATCTGACTAATATGCGAGAGTAGTTCGAGTTCGGAATTGATTCATTATTGTGTTGTCTATAATCAGTCCTTTCCCGTAAAATCTTCATTAAAAGTTGAAATAATTGTCGGTTTTGTAGGGAAAATGGTTAGCAAATCAGAATCTGCATGAATACGTAAATACAGAGTTATTGTACTGTCTCGAAAATAGTATCTTATTTCGATCTTGCAATACGCTGTAAACACTGTGCCTTTAAATAGGTTATTAAATGATGGTTATTAAACAAATAATCCTAATTATGAGCAAATCATCGTCTTTATATGCCTATTATTTTCATATCATTAACATGAAGCCTTGATAAAAAAATACATCATCACTTGCAACAATTCCTTATATATAAATGCTTTATCAGATTCGATTGGCTTGACAGACAGAAAACTGCCTGAGAGACACATATAAAAACTGTCCGTGTGACAAGGTAAATACAACTATGGCACTGCTTTTTCAAAAGGTAAATGTTTAGAAGTGGTTGGACGTTCTGTTGTGTGGAGCCGTCTGCCATAATTGTCATGTAAAATAACTTTCCGTTCGTTGTGCGAAACTACGGCTTTCTAGTATTTTGTTCCGTCTCTCCAGTGTGGCCATTTTATACGCTGTATATCCAATGGATATAATTTACAGAAACTAAAGAAAAATGTATGATATTCAATTTCTTTTTTTTTTTTTTTTGTTAGATTTCTCGAGAACTGCAAACCCAAACTTCAAATCCGACACTGCACTGCCTTGAGTGCAGATTAATACATCTAGCGAATGTTAACTCCGTAAAAATGCCAGTCATCGAGTAATCACGGTGCAAACACACAGTGAAACGGAGACGCATGTATTTCTTCAATTGTGGTCAGAATTATTGAGTTCCCTTGGCTAAGTTAGCGAGCTGAAATGAACAATACATCGGCAAAACTCTAGCCACGACTTGAATATGCAACTCAAGAGTCTAAGAAATTAACCCTGATTTTCGCACGTACTTTAGTGACGGACAGCTTTAGCAAATAACATATCAATGGAAATAAACGATTGTTATTAAATTGAAAAATAGAGAGAGAGAGAGTCAGAGAAAAAAAAGGAATCTATAAGTTTTTGAGTCATATTACTTCCGCCTATTATGAACGGCTGATCAAATCAATACACATTAGATCAGGTTGAATGATTGCTTGTTGATTGAGAATCATTAAGAGAAGTAAATTAGAATGTTTTCGATTGAAGTTATGTTTTTTGTTCTTATCTTTTGCTTAATTTTTCTCTGTTTTTATTTCTTGCTTATATTTTTTGTTTTAATTTTTTGCTTATCCTTTTCTTGGCAAAAAGCCAGACCGGAAAATCTTGGCACTGGAATAGTTTGCTTAGAAGAGATGAAAGGCGGGAAAAATGAAACAAAGAACACGTGATTAAGAAGGCACGTGTTATAGCATTGCTAATTAGAAATAATTACCCTAATCTGTTCACACAGGTTTATTCAGTTTTTAAGTTGGTCGGACAGGCTGGCTGGCTGGCTGACAATATATGCATGTTTCACGCGTGCAAGTCAGAAATTTTCAACATTCACTTTTTATTATGGCTAAAAAAAAACAAAACGTAATAGGTTCTTAGTGAGGGTTTCAATTTGCAATATAAGTTTATGATAAACATTTGTATTCGTTTTTTTGAAAATTCAGACTTTTTTTTAGTGATCACTACCCAACAAAGAAATCACTCCTTTTTTCCAATTTTTTAATTGATCTCCCCTAACACGACATACTGTCAAAAACTGTAGGTTAGGAGACAGTTTCTATTGCGTGACTAACAGGACCTATTTTGCATATAACATTAATAAAGCATTAATCAACAAATTCTTTGGACTGATATCCTTATCCTTTTTAGTTTTGTCCTTATTTCAGCCCAAGTATTTTATGTCTTTCCCTGGTTTATCATTCTTCCAGGAGGAAAGGGGTTTAGTACGTATCAACAAAGACACATAATCTACGTTGATATATATATATATATATATATATATATATATATATATATATATATATATATATATATATATATATATTATGACATCCACAGACAGCTGTTTCGATGTATTACATCTCTTCAGTGTGGCTATAGACTTTTATCCCATCCAGAATTGAAACCCTTACATAGGACCCGGAGGCCGATATCCTACCTCTGGACAACGAAACTGGGTGGTCAGTAAGGCTGAATTTAAGCAATATATTCATATACACAGAAACTCCTCATCCACCAGAGTGCTCTATTCCTATGGAAGAGCATTGCATAAGCTTACAATGGATGATTTACCTCACTTAAAGAGTGCTCAACCCTGAATAGAGGAGCATTGATATATATATTTGCACATGTAAATACATGTCAAGACCCACATATCATTTCACAAATAATATAAGTATTCCTTTGGCTTATCTTGAATCAAACAAATGACATGTTTTCCCTTTGTTTATGTTAATCCAGGTTTCAGATTACTGCACACACACTTTTACTATATTCAACATTTCAACACACATCCATGTACACACCTGATACAGGTCAAACAGTCAATCAACAATTTGGAAAAATAATACACAATTTTGCCAGTACAAAATTCAGATTCTACGTATGAACAGTTGCCGCTTTATTTTCTCTCTTCACCTTTTGATAAAGTACAGAAAATGGACCAAACATAAATCAAAATTTTAAATTTCAATAATTTTGAATCATAACTTTCAATATATATATATATATATATATATATATATATATATATATATATATATATATATATATATATATATATATATATATAATGAGGAATAACTTGAATAACTATACATACTTCCATGAATAATGTACAAAAAATCTATTCCTTCTGTCAAGTAATTAACGAGGTTCGTGACATTAAAGTTTCTTTATCAATTATTTACGTCGAATCCGGGGTAAATCAAAGAGAAGAAAGCCCGAAAATGAAAATGCCTGCAGTAAGCAGACGTTCGTTTAAATCACAAAGATCCAGACAACTTTGTTCTACCTTTATAAAATGAATAGAAACTCCCTGGCAAAGGAATATTTGTTTGATAGCTTGTGTGTGAAAAGGATAGAAAATGGCTGAAATGCACTTCAACCATTTGTGACCAGAATAGCGATGTTCAAATACAATTTTTGTCAAACTCCTAACCAGGAGAAGACATTATTTTTCAATCCTCATCAAAATTAGGATTGTAAAACTGATCTGTAAAATTCACAATCCCCCTCCAAAATCACGAAAACTAATTACCAGGAGTCTATCTTAATGAGTGAGATGAATTGACAAGTCTTAGATATTGAGATTCAGATACACACGGGCTTACTTCACTCTAATAAATGAATACATTTACATAAAAATATAGATTCTTATCTATAGTCTTGTTTTTCTTACTTTGAGATGGAAAATGTGCAATCATCATCATCATCATCATCATCATCATCATCATCATCATCATCATCATCATCATCATCATCAGTGTTTGAACGTTCATCGTTGGACTCTGACCTTACCCAAGATTTGCTAGACCATTCTATCATAGGCGTCGTGGAGCCCAATACTTTCTGAACTTGTGTAGTTCGTCTCTCCATTTTGGTTTCTATCGTCCACGATTTTGCATTTGATCTTTGGGGATCCATGTTGTTAGTCATGATGTCCATCGTTTGTTTGCCATTCCTGCAAAATGACCAGCCCATTGCCATTTGAATTCTATATGCTCTCTTACGATCTCACCATATGAGATTGAGCCTGGTTCTTCCAAATACACGTTGCATGCTCCACAGTTTTCGGGTCAGCCTCTTGGTGAGGTTCCATGTTTTAGCTCCATAGGTGACTCTCAGCATGATGCATTAGCTGTATGCTCAACTTTCTAGGCTTAATGGGACTTTCTTATTCTTGAAGGTTGAGCTTGAGCTGCTGTCTAATAGAAAATAAGTGGATTCCAAATTATCACTGTTCTGGCAGCAAAAGCAAAGTTTGAAAGGAATTACAGACATTTTCTATAATTTAGAAACATAATCAATCAGAAAAATCAGTTATGAATCGGGAACAAAAGTTTTTAAAAAAGCATTGCAATGCAACGTTTAAACATATTCAAAGTGATTTTCTAAGACTTGTTCCTCTTTCCTATTACCCCTTATCACAACCATCACTGCATTTTTACATTCTACAACCCTTAAGCAGGTAGCATAGGTCGGAATATAAAGAATAAACTTTCGGCGATGCTGGCATCCGTTACAACAGAGAGCTCGTCGATAAGGCTGCCAGAGTTAACTAGCAAATGCCATTCAAATTTCATCATATAGCTACCGTCTTCGTTATCCAAATTTTCCTGCACGGCATATTGTTTGTTTGCACCAAGAAGTAATAAACGTGATTGTCTTGAGTCACTCAAATCCTTCGATTAAGTGTTGTCAATATTGATTTTTGATTATTTTTTTCTCTTCATCGTATTTGTGTTGATTTATCCCTAGTAACAATCTTAAATTGTCCAAATTTCTTAAATGAACTTTTTATACTTAGTTTTTATCTTTTTTGTTACACCTGGTACAAGTACTTCTAATTTGTCCAGATGTCTTTTATCTTATTTGCTTGTTTATATCAAAAACTACTACCACTGTCTTCACCATACTTCCCATGTAGAATATAAGCTTGGTACAAAAGTCCTTGTCACAAACAAAATTACACGAAGTTTCTCAAAAAAATAAGAAAAAGTAGTCACAAATGTACAACAATAACGATGTTTTGTCAGAGAAATTTGGAAAACTTACGGTGTTTCAAACTACTACTGTTGCTAGTAATGTGAATCACGGACAGCGACGGCTGATGTGTGAGAGCTTCACTTCATTTTTACCGTATTATTTCAGAAAATACTGGCTCCGCAACGCCCATGATAGAGAAATGTGGTGGATCCTTCGGAAGTTCTATGTCAAACGACGGACGTTAAGAGACTGATGATGATGCTGATGCTGATGATGTTTTCTGTTTACATCTTTAGGGCATCGGCATAGAGCAATTATTTTATCATCTCACCTGTCCATTCTTTTGTAAAGTGAGCTTGATCCTCACTAGATGATCTGTATGGGATTCCAGGCTGGACTGAAATAAGATCAGCTAATATCACGCATGGTGCAAACATAACATGATGGTTTGAAAGTTCGTCTCACTTGTCAGCTGGTGCAAACAGTTCGATTCTCACTGGGTGCAACACTATTTTGATCTTGTCTTAGACTAATGTAAGCTTAATAAATAACTATACTGGAGTCTCTAATCTAGAGGGATGATTAGCAAGTTTGTCATGCTAGCTGAATTGCTATTGTATTGAGTTCAATCCGCACTGGATGATTAAATTATATTTAGGCGTCAGGGTAGGAAGTTCGATCCTCAGTGTGAGCATCACTGTTTTGACTTTGTGTATGACTAAACCTATTGAAAAACTATACCTGAGTGTGTAATCTAAAAGTGCAATGGTTAGGAAGCTCTTCTTACAAATCACTTGGCAAGTGCATTGAGTTCGTCCCTAACTGAATGCACCACTGTTTTGACTTTCTTTCTGACTGAACTTGTTAAATAACTATATTTGGTACCTCACCTAGCAGTGCAAAGGTTTGCGAGCTTTTCCAAAAAATCACTTAGCTAATGTAATGAATCTAATCTTTACTGGATGTAACATTATTTTTGCCTTGTATCAGACTAAAGTAAGTTTAGTAAATAAGTACATTTGGATGCCAAAACAAGTGCCATGGATAGCAGGCTCGTCTCAAAGACCAATTTACTTGTGTAATTCTCACTTGGTGTCCGACTGTTATGATATAAGCTTGGTAAATAATTAGTTTACAGCATCAGCTATAATGGCGATTATTGTTTTTTTTTTTCAATCTTTGTCCGCTATTATTTGAACTGATAGATAACAATTATCATCGCTACTGGCACTGTTGTCCATTTCCTTGCTTTTAATTTACATTTGCAAGGAATTTTATCACTAATAGCTTCTACTCAGACATTCGCAAATTTTCCAATCGAATAACCAGCCCCTGTTTTTCTACTCGAATTTTCAACTGCTTCCCAGTAATCACTATGTCTACAAATACAAGCCAGGTTGATAATTGTTGCAAAATGTTAATTGTGTTGATAATGATTATAGATGATAAAATGCTAATCAGTCTGTTTATACAATTTTTGTGGAAAAACTGGGCTTTGGTGCGATATTTGACCGTATTCTAAGAGCCCTCGATGTAATTGAGGAGATTTTATGAAAAGTCAGCCATGGCCAAGTCTTACTCTCTTCACCAAATGCTCCATAAACGAGACTATGAACGGAAGCTGGTTAAGTGTAATCAGTATCCACTTAACAATAAGTAGCACGAGATGTTGAACGCTGATTTTCAAGTTATTTGTTTGACACATTAAACTGAGAAAACAAGTCGTGTGTTCTGTTTCCTTCTAAGCAAAAGCAAATACTGACCAGAAAAACGGCAATGATTACCCATTGATATTTACTTGGTCAAGCCGTCATCCTGCTCCAGGTTATGCATCTCTTTGATTGTTCCAGAAGATTGAATAGTGCTGATCTATTCAAAATTGAAGATTAACCTTTCTACAGCATTCATTATTTGAATTTAACCTAAAGCTTAACACGATCACCGTCGGCAAAGCACATCCGATATTAGTTCATTCTTGCTCTCTCTCTCTCTTTCAATATATATATATATATATATATATATATATATATATATATGTATATATATATATATATATATATATGTATATATATATATACATATATATGTATATATACATATATATATATATATATATACATATATATGTATATATATATATATATATATATATATATATGATCTAGCTCTACATTTCGTAAGTTTAAAAGGAAACAAACTCAAAAGGCAGTAATGTTGAATTTCAATAAATTTATTTCAAATTCTCTATTTTTACACACGTTAATAAAGCATTAAGATTTTAGAAAAAAATTGAGAGACTTCAATACTGCTTTACACTGTGTTTCGCAAAAGACGCTCGTCTTTGGGTTTCATGAAAATATTGATATATATATATATGTGTGTGTGTATGGTGAAATGTTTATATAGAGTGTAATAAATTACAATTTTATTCGTGAACAGAACGTTGTATAGACTAATGCTGCAACCCTTTGTGATCAGTGTGCACACATCTGGCAAAGGGCTAACACGAAAAAAGGATGGAAAATGAATGGTTTTGAAAATATTTATTATCCATGGTCAAACTTCCTGAATCTTCACACACACACACACACACACACACACACACCTTCCACTCCGTACCTCACTTTAAAGCTTATTAGATGGAATAAGAGAGGAGGACATGTGGCTGAATAGTGCCAGCAGTTAAGGTGAAACTGACTGCTCTAGCTATGCCAGTGTGTAATTTTTCTGTATCTGTGTGCATGTTTAAAGCTGATTAAAGAATGGGGATAAATGAGACATATGACAGGAAAAGACGGTTTAAAAAAGAAATATTCTAAAATACTAAGATCCTGTCATTTTGAGGGTTTTACAATATATATATATATATATATATATATATATATATATATATATATATATATATATATATATATATATATATAAACTTGAATCACTGCTTCATAGTTTTCCCATCTTTCTATTTTATGATCCTCCTTTGGAGTTTTTGCCAAACTTTGTTTCTACTTCAATATTTTGAATTTCATGTTCTGAATCTCCACAAAACAAGCCCATAGTCATTGTCAAAATACAATTTTTTCTAATGTATATACAGAATATAGTACAACAGCGACGTTTAAGGGTATGTTTTCATTTTGTAGCTGGGAGATAAATCACGAAAACTGACTTTCACTCTGACATTCAAGAGTAAATTCTGCCAAACATATGATGATTTTCTGTAATGTCTTCGTTCACCATCCCTCTCACAACAATTCTGAGTGATTTCAATGACTATACTGCTCATAGTCATCTAGGTACAATTGACGGAATATCGGTTTTTATATGTATATTCACTGAGACTATTCGTCAACTGGCCTTTGTACGAAGTTGACATTTGCCAGATGAATTAGTACACGCACTGGGCTATGCAGTATCAAGTTTGATGTATTGGAGATCAGTAATTCTCGAGAAATATCATCATCATCATCATCATCATCATTCTTTCAACGTCCATCGTTGTACATAGACCTTCCCCAGGATTCGCGATACTTCTCTATCATGGGCGTTGCAGAGCAATCATGAATAAATAACAAATTACAGATTATAGATATCTTATCTAAAATTATAGATATAAATTTAGTTACAAAATATTTAAATTGGCGATAATGAATTGAAGTAATCGAAAAACTTTCTTCGTTTCTCACAATTAAAAGAACATTATTTCACATGACTATTATGGCAGGGGCTTCACACACTAAAGTCCAGAGGCAGTTGCATTTTTTACACTTGTATCTGTGGTTGGTGTTCAAGCTCAATCAAAGAGCTAGAATTCCGAATTTCGATTTTCAAGGTAGGCAAATTCGTTCTGTTTGAAAGATTAAATTTACTCTATCATCCTATACCCGCTCATTACATATGGCCTTATGTCAGACTAAACTAAATTATAACAATTTTGATGATAATAATCTAATGACAATGGAAGATAATTAAGAGGTATAATGATTTTTTTTTTCGATTTAAAAAAAAAACAGACCAAAATAGTTACAGTATCGACATTAGATGACAGCCATTTTTTGTAGAAAGATAATTTTCTTCTAAACAAAACATTGGACTTTACTGATTTCGGTGAAATATTGCACAATCAAATTGTGATTGAAAATAAAGACAGTCACAGTAAACAGTGATTTAAATTTAAAAATATTTCGACTCTCATGCTGTACACAAGTTCACTCAATGGAGTCTCACTACCAATTGAGTAAACCAATCGGAGAGTTCCCGTTCATACATACACAGGAAAGTCCCTTCTCGTTGGTTGCAAAGTTACATTTGGTCGGTGCGACCGATTCCTAAGATATGAAAATGACTTGGTACTTTCTGGAAACGCCTCGTATGCTGAGCCAAAACGTTACCTATCGTAGTTATTTGCAATAACATCAAGCTAAGAAAGCTCATAGATAAAAGAAGCAGATTTTAGGATTTGGTGAAAAATCAATAAAAAATGCCTGAATATGCCTCTCAGGCAATGCAGTATCACAGCAATTGTCATTTGAGTACCCATTGTTCTTCTATCTTGGCTGAGTTCCTGAGATTTTCCGCCATGTCGTTATGTCACCCTCTCTTCCCCCACTGTCTATTTCTTGCCAAACTCTGGTCCAATTCTGAAGTTGACTTTGTTTTTTTCTGCTGTAACAAGAACAGGAAGGATCACCACGTTACGTTATATAATATTCCCCATTCTCGATTTGAAATTAAGACCAACGATCGAGTCTTAAATATCTACGGTAATTCATGTTGAGATTACGCAAGGGCTTATTTCATCTTGATAAATAAATACATTTATAAATCAACATTTCCCCAACCTTGATTTGAAATTGCGACCATGTGATTACTAGCCGGCCCGCTTTCCAACTGGTCCAAACTAGCAAGTATTACATACCCACGAATTTTCTTATATTTTTAATGGAAAAGTTGCATTAATCATTTCAATTGGAATAGAAGAAGGAGAGGAGCTTGACCCTACAGCAGCCATGCCTGTTTTTAACTGATTCAATCTATCTTCGGAAATCTTTTACTTCATGGATTCACTTTGAGCAAAAACATGAAAGAAAGATCATACTATTTATCTAATGGCACAAGACTCATGACTCATCCCGAAACGAACCATTGTTCAATTAAACGTTCTTTATGGACTATTCTTGAGCCTGTCCAGGGCAGTACTTTTTGTCACTGCCACTCCCTGCCTTATCCCTGCCACTCCCTGTCATACATTAATGAAATATCATTATACAAAAGCAATCCCTACCACATACCTTCCATTTCTTAATACTGCTAGTTCTCAAACGTTGAAGAAATATCTGACTTGAAATGGCAGGGAGCTTGTATATGTTTGAGAACCAGTAGTATTGAGAAGTGTCAGGGAATGGCATCGGGTTTCTTTCTGTTTGAGAACTAGTAGTATCAAGAAGTGTCAGGAAGCTTGTTTGAGTTTGAGAACTAGAAATATTTAGATGCGACGGGGAATGACTGGGAGAGGCAAGAATAAAACGTGTCGCCCTCTAATCGGCTCTCTCTTTTTATCTGGTTGAGCAGTTTGTTATATTTTGCAACTCGTCACGTCATTATGCTACTACGCTAAAGAGTTGCCAACACTTGATATTTACTAAACTTCGCTGAGCACGGCACTAAGCCGAATAGCGGGAAATGGGACAAAGATGATTACGTTACGTCAATATTCTAACTGGGGCCCTGTCTGCTAGTCTTGAAAATTCAACTTTTAAAATCCTTGCTTTTACTTAGACTCGAACCCCGACATTTATCTTTGGTGAGAAATATTGAGCTATTTCAGCGACATAACAGGTCACATAACAAACACTAAATGCTTCAAAGACCACCGTTGAATTAGAAGACGTACTTTACCACAATAGTGAGGGAACTGTTGGTTATCTATCAGGAACGTTAAGCCGAGCTGGCAATGAAAAGTAAAAGTGCAAGGGGAAAAGAGGTAATAACAACACAAGATTTTGACTGGTTTGAGTGATTGTAAATAAGTTTTTTTCACATCTTCATCCGTCAATAACTTATCATTTCGCTCCCAATGTTACCGTTCTCAAGGAATGAGATAAATCTCCACGAAAAAAAGGGTTAAACCTGAAAGAACGTTTCCCTGCTCTCGAACCTTCCCTTTTTTTTAAGGTATCATAAATTCTCTTTATTGGTCGTCTTCTGCACGAAGGATTTCCTTAAAGGATAAAGATTACGGTAGAATACGCTCCAGTATGAGACTAAACTATAAATGAAAGATACGCGATTGATGATAAGTCTTTTATTTCAGTGCCAGATCGGAAATACCAAAGATCCGAAAATGCCAATGCCATCCAATCCTGATACTATTCACGCTTGGATGTAAATGGTAAAGGATCTTCTCAATGGGTCGACGCTCGGCAAAACAATGGTTAATAAGACTAAAAGAGCCAGGAACAGGAAAAGAGAGAAACGATCCACTGATGTCTTTCTTTCTTCTTTTGTCAGATGGTTTTGTTTGGGAATTTCCAATAGAGAAACGAGAACGACATTGTGAATTATTCAATACACAATTGGATTTGCATATATATATATATATATATATATATATATATATATATATATATATATATATATATATATGATAACGCATTTGTACTATCAGTGTATGTACTTGAATATATCGTAATATTTGAGGCCACATAATTGGGTACGTGTTGAACACACGCATGGCTATACGTGCTGTTAGAATACTAACGTATAGAATGGATATATTATTAATGTACACATGTATTTTGACTCTTGAATATAGGTGCACATGGACAAAAACCATTGTCCAACCGACATCTTACTTTTTCCCTGTCGACTTGAAGAATTCTGTGTCAGGAAATTTAATTTCAGAGGTTGTTTCCGGTAAGCAAGTTTAATGGAAACCATTGCCATTTTTTTGGATTTGACAAGGATACCGATTGAAATCCATACTACTAGACGTGGGCACACACGCACGCACGTGCACGTATATATACATATATATATATATATATATATATATATATATATATATATATATATATATATCATAGCGAGTATAAACGTTTATATACATTAACACGTGATTTGATATATCTATTAAACATATGTATGTACACGTTATTAGTATGAACGTATTTCAAATGATGCACTTGTAATTATTCTGTTGGACTACATACACATCTCTGGATAATATAATTATCTGTGTTGAGAAACAATAGTCAGATATGGACAGGGATTAAAGACCAAGTTTGGATATCAAGCAGTTACTTGGGCCTCTTACCAGTGGGATCAGCAGTAAGAGCAGCATCACGTTGAGACAGCTACCAATCGGTTGAATTCCTGCAGTAGCCCATTCATTTGATTGTTTATTTGATTTACGCTGTCTAGACCAACTGACACATTCACTACGTAATAACTAGTCGTCAGTTCAAATAGGGATTCAAATAAAATAACGTATATATATATATATATATATATATATATATATATATATATATATGATAGCTGAAGACCGCCCTCCCATAAAAAATCTCCAAGTATAGCATCTTTGAGTCACCCGAAAAAAAAATGCATACGTATACATAACTTGAAAAATGATCTCCCGAGAGTAGAAGTAATCTCTGTGTGAGTATTTAGCATCGCAATCACTCAACTACTGGCCATTGTACGGAGTTAGCATTCTCCAGATATATCAGTTAGTACACAATATAGTGCAGTGTATTGTTTGAAAGTGTTTGGATTAGCACTTCTCAGAAAATCTGATAGAATGAATATATCTCTTTAACAGTAGCTTCTTGCAAGGCATTACATGAAAGCACAAGGATGTTCTGCCTCTACCTAGCGTTATCGCAGTAATATGTCTCCGTACCGCTAGTTTCCTGTTGGATATTAAACCCAAAAAGTATGGATGCTCTGTCTCTTCTGACGCACACCAATCTCGATGTATTTTAAAGGGCAAAACTTTATCCCATTTTCTCATGACAATGACAATATGGAACTGCAGCAGGAATCGAACATGCCACGGATAGGGTAGCCGGTTCAGCATAGCGATACTCTTACTATTGAGCTAAAAAAAACAAAAACGTTGTTAACACAAAGGCCCAAATAACTGCTCTCAACCTAAATTCTCATCTCATTTATTCTCGGTGGCAACCCAATTTTCTTCAATTCTTTATCCTATCTACGATGTCTAGGTTAAGTGATAAATCAACCGTGTAATGACACGATATCATTTCTCAAGTTTCTTCATAATAAAATACAATTTATAATTCATTCAGTCGGATCACATATATCATTTGTTAATATATATATATATATATGTGTGTGTGTGTGTGTGTGTGTGTGCGTGTGTGTGTGTGTGTGTGCGTGCGTGTGTGTGTAATACCCATGAGTTTGGGGACTTCGTACATGTGAAAATTACGCAAAACCAAGTTTTCAACATTTCCTTTGAAATAGTTCCAGCGTTTGCTTTGAAATTGTTGGCCATCCAGGGGCCTCTTCCGGCGAGCTGATCTCTTGTTGGCGGAACGGAAAGGAAATGCAGAAGAGATAGTGAGACTATGTGAAAAGACACTGATCTCTTGTGTAATTGACTTCCGCCAACGAGAAAAAGAGGCTGACAACAGGAACACACAGAGACATAAGATCTTCCAGGCAATCTTCCTATCTGAATCAAATTGAAGAGCCAGAAGATATCAAGGCAGAAAGTAAGACCATAGATGCACTGGTTAATGCTGGTTTAGGCATATATATAAGGAGTGAAAGGAAACCAGAGGTAGTGGGAGTGTTACAGTATGTCAGTCTGTCGGTCAATCAGTCAGTGACGATCATCAGCACTAGAGCCCGCGAGGGGATTCGCTCGTAAATTTTCGTCACACTTGAAACTCCATCAAGCAGGCTGGGATGACATTCCGCATGCAGGCCTCACCGTCAAAGATCTTGCTCTCAAGAAAAGCCCTCCGAAAATCTTCATTTGCGAAGCAAAGCCATTTATTCATTCATTCAAATATATATATATATATATATATATATATATATATATATATATTATTGTGTCATCAATTTCGTTGTATTACAACTCTTCAGTGTGGCTATAGACTATCCATTATCCCATCAAGTACCAGGATCGAAACCTCAGCTCTAGACCCAGAGGCTGGTATCCTCCGTCTACTCCACGGAACTGGACGGTCAGTAAGGTTGAATATAAGCGATATATTTATTTTATCACATATATTCCTCATCCACCAGAGTGCTTCATTCCATGCTGGAAGAGCATTGCATAAGCTTACAATATACGGCCTACCTGGTAAGCTTACAGCCATTTTCAATTCTGTAACTAACAACTGATGGTGATCCCGAAAGAAGACATTTCAGAATGCCTTGAAAGTGTGCGAGGTCCAAATGGGACTACCTGGCGCCATTTCCCTAGGTAGTCTATTTTTCGGTTTATATTGAATGGCCCGATATTTTTTGTAGAAGGGGTTGGCTAAACAGAAATCGACATCGAATTTTGCCTGAAGCTGCTTGCAATTCCTTTGCACGAATGCCTTCGGGAAAGACATGAATCCTCTTTGCTCTGCCCCTTGTCCATCACTAGATATCTTTTAAGGAATATCTCGTCATTGGCACGCTTATTGTTGAAGGATAATTGGATGGGAGATTAAGCGAGTAACTCCTATGCTCAGATACTAGCGGCGAAAAGCTGTTAACCTTAAAGACATCCATTATGTGTGGAAAATATATATATATACAAATATATATATATATATATATATGTGTGTGTGTGTGTGTGTGTGTGTGTGTGTGTGTGTATGTTTCAGACTGTTCGTATATATATATTCATATACTGCAGTATTTTAGATTATGCTATGTTACATTGCATCTCTGATTTGTAATATATATATATATGTATATATATATATATATGTATATATATATATATATATATACATAGATATATATATATATATATATACATATATATATATATATATATATATATATATATATAGCCAGCCATCTCGACCCAATTAAAGACTGAAGAAACCTATGCTAATAGTTTTTGCTTGTGGTTTTGAATATAGAAATGTTTGCCCCAAAATGTGATCAATGTGCAAATAATTCAATAACCCGAAAAAATACAGTAAACCAAAAAATGAGTTATAATCAATAAATTGATGATTTTAAAGAATTTTCAATCACAGGTCATTTTTATTGCAAGATTCTAGTTGAATAAACAATAATTTCATGGAATACATTAAACTGTACGTGAAATGAATTAATGAGTCTGCAAAGTAATGAGAGACGCCGACTTGATCGATTTTAATCCGAGCCAACTGGATAATCAAGGAACTAGTTTGCCAATGCAGTCAAAAAAAATGACTGAAGTATTTGAATAAATTTGTAATCGTAATTGCTCTGAACTTAAAAAAATATCAAGAACTTTATTTTGTTCAACATTTCTTGTTCTTGTTCAACCAGAATAAACTCATATTTTTTATGCATTTTCAAAAAAACGAACAAACAAATAATTAGATGAACATATGAATTAGTGAAATTACTCTCAATTAGCATTTAATACTCATCTCTCTTTACAAATAACAGATGTTAAAGAATATATACATATATATATATATATATATATATATATATATATATATATATATATACTTAAGATCAGGGAGAGAAAACACGTGTTTCATGGTTGATTTGTACTACTTTTTTCAATCAAAATCATTTTTGAATAAAGTAGTATTATATGTATATATATATATATATATATATATATATATATATATATATATATATGTGTGTGTGTGTGTGTGTGTGTGTGTATGTATTTATGTGTGTACTGGGAGCCATTTTGATATAACTGTCTCGTTTTTAAATCCCCGAAATAGCTACATGGTAAATAACTGATGATCCCAAAAGGAAAGATCGATTTTAAAAATCTCATTGAAACCGGCATGGGAAATATCTATTGTGAGCTGAAAAATACTACTATGAACACAAAATCTTTTTCACTAAATATCCAATTTATAGAATATAAAATAATCTCCAACTAGTGTGACTTTTCCTTACTTCTTACTTATCCTTGATATTTATTGACCCCATCTTGTGGATTTCTTGCACCTTTGTCTTCATTTATGCATTTATATCTGCATGAACAAAATGACCTAAAATTATTTGGTGTTTAAGATTTGGTAATTGTGCCGGAGATATAAACAAGATTAAAAATTCACTCACAGCTGTGGTGTGCTGTGCAAATTACGCATTGACTTCAACGATCCGCATCAATGATTTGCATTTCCTATAATTTGAAATACCAATAAATTTGTTGGAACAAAAGAATAGAAAAAATATGTGAAAATATACGAAAAAAATACTTGGTAAACACTTTTCATTATTTCGCTATATGCAATTATTCGCTTTTTTATGATATTTTGATATGAGTTTCGGTTGAAGCACGATATTGAAAGAATACACATTTGAAGAATCAGAATAATCGATAAAGTTGAAATTTTTTTATTCAAATATTGAGTGAAAGAATTTTATAAATAATCAAATGAAATTAACGAAATTGCTGAGACGAGAAGTACTTTATTGATTTTCTTGTTTTCTTCTTGATCCCATAGTAAGAGTTCAGTTCAAGCAGTTACTGGATATTTTTTTTTTCAAAGTAAGCATAATTCATATTGCAGAATGGAGGTATCTGTAAAATTTGTAAAAATCAAAGAAAACATGACAATATGAATATAATAAATCGTCGAATTGATAAAAGCCCGAGTAGGAATCACGAGAAAAGGAATTATTCTTTTCCAAAATATGGGATAGAAAATTATTTTTGAAACATTCGTCCTATCATAAAAGAGGATCATTTGTTGTTGTTTTTTTAACAAATAATATTGTTGCCAGATTTCCGAATTTAAAGATTTCGTCCATTTTGTTAACATTTCTCTTCTCCATCTCCCTTTATCTCTCTCTCTCTCTCTCTCTCAATACATGCATTATCACACAGACACGAATACACACATGTATATACATATATGCAGTTTAGAAAGCATTACAGCTTTAAATACTAAACATTAAAAAAAACCTTTTCGAATGATTTTTTGTGTCATTTCAATCATCCATTTCCCAATATCTGTCAATGCAATTTAGGTAATCTTCAAAAAGTGTTTTCTTCTTTGTTTCCCCTACACTTTGCCATTATGGTACAATGTATAAATTGTCTCTTGTTAGCCTCATCAGTTGTTTACCATGTGACTCTTTCGGGGATTTTAAAAACAAAACAGTTATATTAACATCCCCCAGCAGTGTTTATCAAACATCACCTTCTTTGATCATATAGATTTGTCATGCATGTACTTAATCATTTTGTATAAGGTTTTGTATGTATTGTGCGTTGATATCATTCTATACCACGTATTCATTTTTTGAAACATCTGTTTACTCATGTAAGTTACCCTAAAAACGTTTTTTAACGATGAGGGATCAGTAAGTATAAAAACAGACATGACATGCTGTTCGTGTCATTTCTATTGAATGTTTACGCGTGTGAATATTAAATCCGTCGTGTCGGTTTTAATATCAGACTGCACGCAAACCAACTTATGATATCTTTGAGAATATCAATTACACAGTGAAAAAAACTTCTTCGAGTCAATTCTCTAAAAACATATTCAATACCTATCATAAGTATTCGAAAAAACAGCCATCTTACCTCTAATTCGGTTCGAGAGTTAAAAACAGGAAACTTAAAAAAATAACCAAGTATTTTGCGATCAAAATAACAAGGCATGCATTGTCTTGTTCTGTGGTTCTGAATGCTAAAATTCTTGAAAATGTTTTTTTTTTTAATGGAATTAGATTGCTAAATTACAAAAGGCAAGTCTTTTTGCTTTAAGCCTTCTAAATTCTTGTTCAGAATTGAGCAAAGAAATTATGAAAGAGGACTCATCTTGCTATTTGGAGGAGTTGCCGAATGAGACAAAAACAAAACATGCATCCTATTGGAAAACAGGCCTGACATTTTCTTCATCTTGAATTTCAATCTTTGAATTTTTTCATTATTTTTTATTATTATTATTATTATTATTATTATTATTATTATTATTATTATTATTATTATTATTATTATTATTATTATTATTACTATTATTATAATAATAATAATAATAATAATAATAATAATAAGAAGAAGAAGAAGAAGAAGAAGAAGAAGAAGAAGAAGAAGAAGAAGAAGAAGAAGAAGAAGAAGAAGAAGAAGAAGATTAGAAAAGTGAAAGCAAATAGTAAAGACATTTGAACGAACAACAACGACAGCAAAAAAGATAGATGACGAAGGAGCAGCACGGCAAAGAAAGAAAGAAAAATGGGAACAGAAAAAACCGCACGGACAATTCCAAAGACTCATAAAAATGTCACAGACGGAAGATCATGATTACGCAAAAGAAACCTGAAGAAAGAAACAGAATTGCTTATCATTGCAGCCCGAAACGAATACATCAGGACAAACTATATCGAGGCGAAAATCGACAGAACCCATCAAACAGCAAATGCCTCTTATGTGGGGAAAGGGATGAGACCGTAAACCACATAACCGGGGAATGTAGTCAACTAGCCAAGAGAGAGATTAAAACAGATATGAGGGGGTAGCAACAGTGATACACTGGGAACTGGGCAAACGAATGGGGTATCAAACATACGGACAAGTGGTATTAACAGAAACCGGAGACAGCCCTGGAAAATAGGAGCCTTAGAATACTCTGGAACTTTGGCATCCAAACTGACCCCCATACAAGCGAAAAAACGGACCTAGTAATCGTGGACAAGGGAATGCGAACCTACCAAACAATAGATGTAGCTGTGTCTGCAGATCACAGAGTAAATATGATGGAGAGTGAGAAACTAGGGAAATACCAGGACCCGGCAAGGGAACTGAAAAGGGTGTGGAACATGGAAGTCAGGTTGGTACTTGTAATAGTTGATGCTCTCGGAGCCGTACCATTAACACTGAAAACAAGATTAGGGGAATTAGAGATAAGAGGGAAGATTAAGACTATACAGACTGCAACACTACTGGGGATCGCACAAATGCTGAGGAGAGTAATGGAAATATGTGACATACGACCCCCAGCTTATTCCGGATAATGTTGGTTCTTTCTGGTCAAATCATTTTCCTTCAAAATGGAAAAAAAACACTTAACACATACTCTCAAAATTGAAAATTTGACAGAGCCAAATTGATTACAATTATCTATTTAATCATTCATCGAAGAGGCGTCGTGTTTTGTATTGCAATCAGTGGATGTCACGTGATAATACTTATCATAAGCTGCACGAAAACTAACATAATTATGACTCTGCTTTCCACTCCCCCTTTCTTTCTTTCTTTCTTTCTTTCTTTCTTTCTTTCTTTACACTACTTTTTGCTTTCTTTATTTTCATCCATCTTTCTTTCGTTGGTTGATGTTATTTTATTTACCGCACTTATTTTTTTCTTTCTTTCTTTTTCGTTGTTCTTCTTTTACAATGCTTCTCACTACCTATTTACCTTCTTTCCCTCTGTCCTCACTGCCTTCTTTCTTTCCATCTTTCTTTCTTTCTTTCTTTCTTTCTTTCTTTCTTTCTTTTTTTTCTTTCTATTGGTCTATATAAAGGATTATGTATTAGGGGGTATATAAATTCTATAAGTTTGTAGCAATATGCCTATTCAATTGGAAATAAACTCATGTCAAATCTACAGGAATGCTATTTTTGTGACATTCCAAAAGGCTTTTTGTGATTTTCCCCGATTCTCCAAATCGTTGCTGCACGTGATTTTCAAAATTCTATCTGATGGTGAATATAAAAGTAAGATTTTGGCCATCATTTAAAGAACGAAGATTGGTGAAGAGAGATTTCAGCTCATTAATGGGCGGAAGTTAATATTGGATGGATGTTTGCGTGGAAAATGAATCGAATTGATAAGAACATGTGCGTGTGTGCAAATTTAAGCAAATTACGTATCCTTCTTGGTTTATTCTTCGTTGTATACCGTCATATCATCGTTTGAAATTCTGTTTTTATTCATTTATCTTATTCTGTTGATATCCAGCCAAATCTGTTAATTGAAAGTAAACTTCCTACAATTTGGCACAATGCCATCTCCTCATAAAATTACGTAGCGTCGAATTTGCTAAGAAATTCTTACGATTGAATCCAGCCTCCAAGCATCGGTTCTCCGTAAGATTCCAAATCCAATGCTTTTGTCAAAACAGCTGCAGAACTGCTTAAGCTGTCTGTTCTAATGAAGAGAAATAATAAATATCTTGTCTGTACGAAATAATAAAAAAGGAACTTACTCTAAGAACATGCAAAGAATTTATTTCGAAGCGCTTGAATGTACCAGTCAATTTTTTACATCAGCCATTACAAATCTGACATTTGTTTTTCATGAATAAAACATTTGGTTTCTAACTTATCTGTCAGGTTCTATTACAGTTTCTTTATCCATGCGAAGAACTCCTGTGAATCAAAAACCAGAAATCAAAATGCCGTATATTTTTGCGCATAAGTCGACCATGATCGGAATCGACAATACAGTTTTGAAAAAATTGACTGACTCAAATATAAGCCGAGTCTGTTATATTTCCATAACGTCCTCACGAGACATATCCACTTCTTATGAATACACCGTTTATGGCCCTGTTGTGACCGAAACATCAATTCCTTTCATCTTCAACATATTGTCATTCTCAGGTCTTAAAAGTGAAATTCTCATCAGTGATGACAAACCTACATGTTAAAAGGATATCCCACAATCTGCACTGAACATTTCAACATTATTACGGGAGACTTGAACGTAGGATGAGGAAATGAAAGTTGCGTCGGCAAGTCAAGATACAAGACATGGAACGAAAAAGGTGAAGATCTTATAGATTTTGCAACACTGAACGGATTCAAAATCATGAACATTTTCTCCACGAAGAAACCCCATAGAAAATGGACTTGGAGAAGACCCAATCACGAAACTAAGAATGAAATCGACTACATCCTGACAGACCAGAGTGACTTAGTCAAGGATATCCAGGTCTTAAATCAAGTCAATGTAGGATATGACTATAGAATGGTAAGATGTAAAATCTAAAATAACACCAACAAAGAACGCAGGAAAATGTTCCACACCAAAGTGCAGCCACCGAACGTACTATTAGAACTCACCCGACCCTCCAAGCTCAAAATGAAAATCAAATATGAATTTCTCATCGAACCAGAAGAGAATGACAACGACATCAACGAGTTAAATAATAAAATGATAATGAAAGTCGCCAGTATATTTAAACCAAGAAGCAAACAGACTGTGTACTACTTACTTAGCATTTAATATAAAACAATGGTAAAGAATTGAGTTATAACAATTTATAATCATGCGTGGTGTCTATCAGCGCTCTATTCATTTAGGATAAAGTATTAGTTATTTTTTACTGACTTGGGTATAAATCGAACAGCTCACTCTTTTTTTTGTAAAAAGTCTATTATAAAAGAATACAGTAGTTTTTTGAAATACAAAATATTCCGTTGAAAAATTTCAGTTTATTTAAACAGGAGAAAGTCTTTCTTCAAATTCCTTCTTCTGCCAGGAAGGTAGTAAACAAGTAAAGCAAGAACTGTTTTTAGTTTCAAAAGTAAGGTTTATAAAAAAAGATAATTCTTCAACGTTTCTAAAATAAAGCAATTATTGTATAAGGTTGAACCCTAAAACGATAATTGTTTAAAGCTTATCCCCAAAACAATTATTGCTTGAGATCTAAACGCAAAATAATTATTGTTCCAGATCTAAATGCAAAATGATTATTGTTTAAGGTTAAAACGTAAAACAAAAATTGCAAAAGTTATATGAAATTCACTGCACTGCTGAAGGGGACGACAAAATCAGAGGGGAAAACTGTGCCATTTGTATATGCGGTAGCATTTACAGCAGCGATTGCTGTCACTGACTGATTGACTGACATGGCAAACGCTGCAAACCATCTCCATGAAACAGTCCCTTCCAATCCTTCATTGAATCTGATGTTGCCAAAGTAACATTTTATTATTACGTCATCAGAGTATGAAATTCTATTGTTGTACGTCAGAATTCAAACATGCGTCAAACGCATGAGTGAAATTCTATTTTAGGACGCCAGAATACAAACACGTTTCAATTGAATGAATGAAATTCGATTTTACTACGATATTACAGTTGAATAGAGTTTTTTTTCAGAGAATAGGGCTAATACAGGTGGGAGTTTTGAAAGGAATAGGCTTCTAAGGGAAGGACATTTCAAAAAGCACTAAAAATTGAACTAGAGCGTTTATAGTCCAACTTTCATGATAACTATCAGTGCAGTATTTCATACATTAGTAGATATTTCATATCTTATAGGGAACACTTCCCTGCAGCACCTTTACAATTCATCCAATGTGTACACGTATCTATCAAATTTTGTCATGTCCATCTTATTCTGCCATCATGATCTTATTCTGTCATGTCCATCTTTCTAACATATCAGATGAGGAATCATCAATATGTATAGATTTTTTCGGATTTTCCTCATCTTGGTTCATCTTTTGAACACAACGTCTCAGCCGTTGTACTTTACGGCCTCGTTCGGGAGGGTGTCATAAATGTAGGGGGTAAAATCTTTGGGCGTGGGACCCCCTTCAAAAAGTGAGGATTAAATGTACTCATTCTGCTGTCTATTTTCGGATAGGGAAGTTCCCAAGTTATATTTCGATACAAAAACTATCCCTGCCTCTCCCTACCATTCCTTCCTGCGTGTTAATGCAATAAATAATCGCTAAATGGACATCAAAAGGACTCTTTTCAATTCAGGGGTGATTGTAAAATCATTTACTTCAAAACTGTTGATCCAAGAGTATGGTAAGATTACTCAGAAAGTAAGAAAAATGAAATTTTCATATCTTTCCTCAAAGGAAAATTGAAAGATGAGATTTTTATAAGAATCAATGAAATAAAAATATTTTGCATCAAAATATTTCATTGATGTGTGGCAGGAAATGGCAGGGAGTAGCTGAAATAAAAAGTACCACGTGTAAAAATCTAACCCAGCCAAATTTCATCTATTCATGTACCTCGTGTTATGATATGCTTTACAGCTTTCTTGGATTGAAGACAATTTTGAAGAGAAGCTGCTGTTGTGATCGAATAAGTATCAGGTTGTGATTTCCGTGGTAAAATAACTACGAAAACACAGTTTATGAAAAATCTGTACAAGTATATCTTGATAACTGCGGTTATTTCGTTCCAAAATTTCCCGTTCTGTCAAAAACGGCACTGTCCAAGGTTTTATAATGAATTGATGCGTTTTTCAAGCTTAGTTACATTGATTTGTTCAGCAATGCGTTAACGATACAACGTTAAATCCCACACTAATCAAAGCTGCACAATTCAAAGTATTGCTGTAATTCTCATTTTTTATGCTCCTTTTATAGGAAACGGAAAGCAACAGGGATTTCCTGCTGTGTTTAAATTCGATTGTGCAAAGGGGCATTGAAATGAGAGAGCAAAGGCTTGTGACGTATGGTCATGTGTATCACAAGTGCACTCTGAGCTACGGGAGAACAAAATATTTTAGTGTCTATAAAAAGCAATGGATAAAGAAAACCTTTTTTTACTTCAATGTAAATTGAGAAGTTACTCACCCTCGTTTATTCGATGTTGCTAATAGTGAATAAATAAGAAATGAGGAAATTAATTCTTTTTTTGTGGAACAAAATTTTACGATTCCCATCATTAAAATAAGAAATGATTAAAAAGTAAAATTTTAAAAAGTCTTAAATTTATTTCCTTCAAATAAATACTTGAAAACTTCTTTCGATTGACGCTGTCGTTTGCCGTTTTAAACGACATTTTTCAAAGTTGCTCAATTATTTCTACACTGTACACTTAAACATTCTTTAACGATGAGAGATGAGAGTGTCAGTATGTACAGCCCCAGACATAAGCGAATGTTTTGATGGAGCGCAAATAATATCTATGCACCATGGTTACATTCGTATAATTGTCACTGTCATGTCACGGAGAAGAGGGAGGATGTTTGTTTTTAAGGGCCAGGATGCTAGACCGAAACTCAAGACGGACTAACTTACAGGGCTAAAAGTTTTCAACTGCTCTGCTATTCACAAGGAACACAATCGATTCATGCTTTTCCCAAGGGATGCAGACTGTCCCAGGCGGAGTTTGAACTCAGTTGGCCAGAACCATTCTCCGTAACATTAACCGTTTGGCCAGCCATCCCCCTCTCCCACTAATGAATAAGACTAATTATAAGTATTACAAGCCTGGCTGTTGCAGGGCTTAACTCCACTCTACTCCTATTCCGACTGAAGATAATTATTGCAACTAATGTAAAAAAAAAAACATTATAGAAATATATATTTTAGCATAAATGCATTTTTTTGGCTCGATCGGTTACAGTGTTGGCTACCATTCACATGGTTATGATTACAAATCTCTGTGAGGAAATGTTAATTTCATAGATGTATTATTTATTAAAATTAGATAAGCCCCTCCGTATTTCTAACATACATTTTGGACGATGTGTAAGACTCATCAATTTAGCTCAGTCAGTGAGAGGTGAGTCTATCAATCAGTTGGTCGTGATTTCATTCAGGGGAATGATAATTTTCACTCCCCAAAATTTGGTGAGGATTGATCTTGTTGTTCTTGTTAAGGTAGAAAAACGAAGTCAACTCTAAGTTTCATAAGTTTGTACTCATTAACGTTTTCTAAATTCTGTTGATTCTTTCTGGTCAAATTAATCCATGAAATCTCAACAACAACAAAACTCCCACATCCTTTCAAGAGTTCAAGTTTTGTCAGAGCTAAATTAATTACGAATTTATTCTTATCAATATAATCAATCAACAAAGAGGCGTTGTCTTGTGCAGAAATCAGTGGATGTCACGTGATTACACGTAGTTTCACAAAAAACTAACACAAAAGTTTAGAAATAAATATAGTAAAAGATTCCGAAAGATGAAGGCGAATTAAAATCAATAAACAAAATGTTTAAATCAAATTGATCGGCTAAATTGAAGTTAGCTGTGACTTGAGACGGAAAGAAATCGGCGTGTAACCACTTAAGCATTGACAGGTCTGGTCTGTCACTCAATTGAAACTATCGAGTGAGCAACGTCTTTTGGCAGCATGTCTCGTTGAGAGTGATCAATAAGAAAATTGGACTAAGGGGCGATCAATGAATTAGTAACTTGACTCACCAAATTTTCAACAAAAAAAAAAAACGAGGATTAACCCTGATGCACACAAACCAAGGGACCAATTTAGCATAAATTTGCATTCAAAATGAACCCCACACAAAAAAATCCTATTTGGATGCATTTTCAAAAAAACACAGAAGCCCTTTTCTGGACATGACAAAGAGTAAAAGAACGAATTTTGAGCACTCTCGCAACATTGGTGCAGCCTGCACGTACGATCCGTACATAGTCTACTATCTAGATCAACTTAAAAACTGGAGAAACATGTGTTGATGCTGACAGTTTGTGTTGATGGTTTTTAACACAATCTTTAATGATGGCATAACACTTTTGAAACAATTTTAATGAGACTTTCTATGTATTTTTAGCGGAACAATTAAAGTCTCGGTAGTCAAATCTATAATTGTTTGTTTCTACTTTCGGTTCTCCTCAAATTTAATGAATATACGCGACGGACACTGTTATTTTATGCGCACTCTTGATCAAATGTTCAACTGCGAATAAGTACCTTCGCCTGGTGGAGAGACTTGCATATTCAAATGATTCGGAGAGCCATGATGTCGTGGATTCAATTCCTAGTTTATTCAACCAAGTCAGACAGGTCAGAGGAAAAGAGTTCGAGCCAACTCTATTCGATTCCCACCCAACTATTTTCCCAATTTTATTTTTTGCGAAAAAGAAGAAATATACAAAAAAAACCCTCTAAACAAACAAAATCTTCAGTTCACAACTGATTTTGGCATTGAATAACCCATAAAAGGTAGATATCCCCCTTAACCAACAAATCGATCACTTATTGATCAAATGTAGAATCCAGACCCAAATAATGATTCAAGTCAAAAGCACAACTTTTCAGATTACACCATAATCAAAATTTAACGTAACTGAATCAAAACACGAATTCAGACCTCCTTAACTACATAGAGAATTTTTCGTGTGAAATAATTATAAGTAACGCAAATCCTGAGAAAATCACCAATTGAATTCAATTTTGATTACGGTGAAAACTGAAAACCTCTGCTTTTGACGTAAATCATTATTTGGGTCTGAATTCTTCATTTGATCCTTTTTTGTAATATTAGGAGCTGTCAATTGAAATTGTCAACATGGGTTTTTTTTAGCTGTGCATAGCTGTATGGCTGGCTATCTATTTATCTATCCATGTGTCACGAGGACTGGAAAGTTAAACATTTACTTATTTACCTAATTATGTATAGAAAAACGATTTTTTATTTTTTTGAAAATCCCTGCCCCTGAATGGGTTTGTAGTGGGTGAGCTCTTAGTTTGTGTTCGAAAGCATTCACGCTTGTCTACAGAAAAATTAAGACTTTTTATGATCACTGCCCAACAAAAAACAAGAGAAATAATTTATCCATTGATCACCTCTTTTTCCAATTTTTAATTGATCAACCCCTACACGGGCAAAATATGCAGTGGTTTCTATTGGGTGACTAACCTGACCTTTTCTACTGGGTAACTACGTAAAAAATGCCGGTAATAATTGAGTAAAATATCAGAGACATTATGTTGAACAACATTTTCTTGTTTATGCTCAATATTTCCGGAATATTGAGCTGAAAAAAGGTAAAATTAAGTAAAGATGCAATTCATCAAGTTTAAGATAACATTATAATGATATTCTTTAAATGGTATTACCAGTGGTTATGTAAATTTATTACCAGTGTTTATGTAAATTTATTACCAGTGGTTATGTAAATTCATTTTCGAAGATGCTGGAATAGTTTGCTCCTTTGTGCTGTTGCTCTGGACAGATCATGTCGTTTTGCTGGTTTTGTCCACGCTGTTTGGAATTACAGCATTTTGAATACAATTTGGGAAAGCGTTCTTGTTGCAAGATTTACATAGCGTCGGGAAGGTTACACGTTTCCTGGCTGTGTTTTTGGTGAATTTTGTAGAAAGTTCGTAACTGATTTTTCTAAGTAAGGGAGTTTTCGTATTAAACATCGACAGGAAGCCTAAATACATCCATTTTCTTTCAAATATATGCTAAATTGTATCTTGAATGAATGTTGCAAACTTTTTTTTTGACTTTATATATTTTATTTCATTCTAACATAACATAAAATTCTACTTCTACTTAGTTACGTCATCAGATGTAACTGATGACGTAGGCATAACAGACGACAAATGCATATAGCTAATTATCATAAGTTAGGATTTGGTTTGACATATCTTGATTTTTTTGAGCCTGCAAGAAGCCACCACGCAACTACCGGTGATACTCACATTATTCTATTGGATATAAATCATTTTATTTGTTTTTTAATATTTTAAGTGAACTGCAGCTGGGCCTCATTGTGAAACACCATTGTTGACGTCATTTCGTAAAGATACTTTAAGACACGCACGAATACATTACATATACACACCCTCGGACAAACACACAAACACACACACACACATTCATTGTTGGCTAATCAGGTTTCCAAGTATTTTTGAGCAGATGCATATAATACACACACACACACACAAATATATATATATATATATATATATATATATATCAAATGGATACATTTGTAATAATAAAAATCAGTCAGCACTTATGAAATGATACTGATCGATAGATAGTACATATGACATTCATCTGAAAAAGACTTAAGAACTAAACAGCCAAAAACGTTCAAAACCAAAGTTGTGGATATGATATGATAATACGCTTTTATGAAACTTTATTAATTTTATCTATTTATCTATCTATCTTTCTATTCGCCTCTCTCTTTCTATGTATGTGGACGGGGGCAATAGGTAATTACACAGACTCAAGAGTAAAAGTACATGGAGACTTTATTTGTTGATCAATTCATCAATGGATTAATTAATATGCTATACATGTTTCGAGAGGGGTTCCCATCTCCCGTACCATGTGTGTATCTTTTAGTGGTTATAAAGTTTTTGTAGAAAACAAATTTAGCATCAGATGTTTTTGCTCTGGAAGCAAAAAAGGGAAACAAGAAAGATGATTCCTTCTTGGGTCATAATGGTGAGTCTGGACTATATCCTGTCTCTGGAAAAATCTGTGTTGGTATGGTTGGATATGCTTTTTTACCAGT